>WBNO01007076.1:60512-351258 GCA_013400575.1 Peucedramus taeniatus | reverse complement strand
TTCCCTTCCCTGAAACTTCCCTTCCCTGAAACTTCCCTTCCCTTCCCTTCCCTTCCCTTCCCTGAAACTTCCCTGAAACTTCCCTGAAACTTACCTGAAACTTCCTTTCCCTTCCCTGAAACTTCCCCTCCCTGAAACTTCCCTTCCCTTCCCTGAAACTTCCCTTCCCTGAAACTTCCCTTCCCTGAAACTTCCCCTCCCTGAAACTTCCCTGAAACTTCCCTGAAACTTCCCTCCCTTCCCTGGGAGCTGCTTCTATTTTGACCCCTAAGGAGATATACCAAATGAAAGTAACTTTAATTTCTACTACAAGTTGAAAGCATCAGTTCTAGTAAGCAGTCTTCAGATGTAGACCAATACAAGACAAATGAAGAAATTACCAGCAGTGAAGCCTGATACTGAGTTTTGACTGCCTCAAGAAAAATTGCCCCAAATAAGACTGGATGCAAAAACAAGCTATTGTCTTTTGAAGCATGATTCAGGCTGCTTTTATGGAAAGTCTAAATCAGAGTGTACTTTTCAGGTCCTGTGTTTACCTGCAATTTTTTCTCTTTAAATGCAAGCATCCCTGTAATGGCATAACCATATAAACTGAGGCATTATGAAAAGAAAAGAAGCATTGCTATAAAAATTCAAAAACTGATCACATTGTGACCCTGATGAGAAAAGCAAGTTTTCTAAAAGAAAAAAAAACATTTGGGTCGGTAAGGCTTCTTTTTTGCTGGTTTCAGTATCACAAAGATAGGCATGCAGAACAATATATCAGCTCACCTGAAAAAATAAAGAAGCTATAAAAAAAACTATCTTATCTTTTTTTTTTTTTTAACTTTCTCACCATTTAGCTCTAGATATCACCAATACCAGTAGTAGAAAAATTAAGCCCTTCTCCAGAGACATAGCATTAGTGAATTAAACCCTTCTTCAGAGAAATAGCATTAATGAATATCAATAAAAGGAGAGTGGGAACAAAGAAGGTTATAAGATTTTTTTTATTATTATTGTTATATATTTAAAAATCTTCTATGTTTTGAAAGCATTTTTTTTTTACTAGTGCCAAGAAATAAAGATACTTTGAATGGAAAATACCAGAGTTTTTTCACGTAAACATACAGAGGGCTTTGACCTTTGGAACTTCTGAGAAAAAGTCCTGGTTTATAAATACAGTGAGTTGGAATAAGTAGCTGTGTAGTGAGTAATATCATTATCTCATCAAGGAAGCTCCTCACGTAAAAAAATTAAGGACATACAGAAGTGTTTATAGGGTCAGGATTTCAGAGCAAGTGATGAGTGCAATGGAAATCCCTAAACCAAAGAGACAAGGGTCCACATCTTTGATCCATGAATTACACAGCCCTTTGCATTCGCTAACGACCAGGCATCACCCTTGTGTAACAATCATCACAAATATTTTCATAGTCCTTATTTTAAAAGTGGTAAAGATCCAGTGAAGAAGGCAGTAATTGTTCTGATTTATGACTGGCTCAGAGAAGTGAAGTGGCTGTGTTTGCTCCAAGGTAAGGAAAGGGCTTTAAAACAAAACATAAACAAACAAAAACAAACAAACAAAACCTGAACAAACCTTCCATCAGTCTTTGCTTCTCAATTAGCTGGCTGAGGGTGCTCCAGCCTACAGTGAAACTATCTAAATGCTAGATATCTAGCCAAGCCTGTGGTTTGGGTTCTCCTTGTAGGTGATGAGCAGACACACAGCAGCCTTTCTGCTGGACTGGAATACCTAAGCCTGGGACAAGAGACAGCCTTACAGGTGTTATCTCTCTCTGCACTGATTGTAACTGGGTGAGTGACTCAGAAAGGACACTAAATTGAAGGGCAGCTAAAACCAAGCTGAAGAAGTTTCTGTTCTCACTAAGCAAGTTTTGACCTTGGATTCTTCACGGTTTACAGCAACCATGGAGCCCTTCAGAGTCTTTGGAGGCATCTCCTGATCAATGGGGCACAATGAGGTCAAAGCTTCTGCCCAAAGACACCCAGCACCTTTAAGTGTTCTGTTTTCATGAGCATCCAGAGCTTGAGCACAACCTCTTTAAACATAGGTTGTATGTCAAAAATGTGATATGATCTTGGACATCTGGCAAGTATATGTATATGCTTAATTGAGAGAATAAACATTCCTCAAAATTCCGAGTCCTGAGATTGCAACCTTGACTTTAACCTTTTGGCTTTCTTCACATCCTAGTAAATGCAATCTATCACGCATACCACATCAGAGTCTACCCCAAAAAAACTGGAACAGATCACAGTTCTATGAAGCTAAAAAAAAATATTTGTGATAGGATTTAGAAATGTAAGATTACATCATAATCCTCTCTTCAAAAAGAAAAATGAAAAGCTGAGAAAAAAAAAAAGAAAAGCAAATTATTCCTGCTGTGGCATATGAAAACTAGAAGAATTTAATTTTCTGGTCTGTTTGTCCTAGCATGCTTCTCTAGGCTTGTCATCAGTTCCACTGGAACACAGGGAATGTAAAAGATATTTTAATACAAATTACTGAATTTGATTCATTCCATTCTCCTTATAAAATTGTCTGCTGTAAAATTATGTCTAATGTGAAACAGTTATAATTTGCTTGCTACTCACTGTATTAATACCTATTAAAACTGACCACAGTAGCATGCACCCAGTTGTTGCAACATGCAAAAACCCGCAAGATTTATTTCAATGTGTCTGGAGAGTGCCAAAGCATGAACATTTATTGAAATTTAAAAGGTCTAATGCAATTATTATACAGGTTCTTGAGAAAACTGCCAGTCAACTTGGAATAGTACAGTAAGCTATTTCTAAATATCACAGACCTCTTATAAGTCTATTTTTGTGACACTTCCTACATGAGTTGCACCTGTCGCAGGATTTTTTAACCTCAATTTCAAGACTTACAGTGTCCATAGACCTCTTTAAGCCCTGGAAGTTTCACAATATGAAACAAATTAATTTCAGAAAACACATCTATAAGCTGCACTAAAGTCACCTTACAAAAAGCCCTTACAAGCAGTGTGTTTATCATCAGTATTAATTAAAGCCTGGAATCTGACCCCAGAGTTAGAGACTATCCCAGTGCTGGCTACAGATCAGTCCATCTAGCAAAACAAATCCTCTAAGCAATACCACATGGAAGACCAATGGTCTCCAGTAGGATTGGCCTTTGGTGATAAGATCAGTGGGGAGGCAAACATGACTAACAATATTTCAGTGCTTTGATACTCTGGTGATAGGCACTATAAAAAGCCTCAGACAGTTTGTACCAACCTACACCCACCAAGAATGGCAAAGTGCCAGCTCAGCCCTTTCTCTTGATGGACAGAAGCAATGCTGGGCGTGGTTTTTCTTTCCCCAAAATAGCAAGTGCTGGACAGAGGTTCAAGACAGTGAGGTAATAAAGTGACAAGAGCATTTTCCTCCTAAAGGAGTTGCAGCATCTTCTCATACAAGGATGAAAATGGCAACCACAAAGTGAGCAAACCAGCCAATAAAGATTATTGTGTGCCTCTTAGCATGCAGAGCGCTAAAAAATTTGCAAACTTCAATGCTTCCTGTGTATAACGTGTAGATCAAACTACCTCTTACTGCTTCCAGCTGTGGGAGGCTGAGCATATGCAGCAGGAAACCTGCAGCTGCATGCAAAGGGAAGAAGGCACCCAGATGGTGTGTGCACAGATGGAGTGAGCCTGTGCTGACAGCACCGCCCCTCAAACAGCACCAGATGACACATGGGAGCTTCTGGTGAGAGAGGGACAGCTGTGTGGGGACACTACAGTGCCCCCATGTTGTGTGGGGTTCATTTAGACCTCATTTTGATGAATTTGGAGGAATCCTGACCTTGGTCTGGCCTTCTGTCCTGGGGGCTCTATGGAGCACTTGCTCAGGGGAGCTGTGGTAAGGCATATGGGGTGGATGAGGCTTAGTCAGAGGAAACCACGTAAATCTCAGCACTGGCTAATTTGTGGCTTCATCCACAAATCATTTAGGCAGACAAGGGCAACCTACTTCCACTGCGAGGTTGTAAACACATATATGTTTCCTAATCCCCCTGTTCTGTCTGAACCCAGAACACATTTACTAGCCTGCCTGGAAAGTCTCCTCTGCACCTAGTAGCTCCTAAAATAGGTCTGGTTTAAGACTGTAATCTCAGAACATCACAGAATCACCTATTTGCAGTGGAGGGAACATCTGTAGAGACACAGCTATGGCTCTGTGAAGGAGGGTCACCCTGCTCTTCTCTAGGACTTTCCCCATTGTCTCTCTTAGGTACCTGTCGGCTTACTGGCCATTGAAGATCCCACTCTTTGCTCAGCAGATATAGGGCCTGTCTGAGTGAAGGGGACCCTAAACATGAGAAAATGCAACACCCAGGACCTTCTGCCAGCACTTCAGCCCTAAAAGCCTTACCTTGCCTTGTGGGAGCACATAATAAGGGGTCTCCATGCTTAACTTGTTGGCAGCATTCTATGTTAATGTGATAGAGCAGAATAGAGGACTGATGAGAATAAGCAATATAAGAATACAGGGAATGAAAATAAAAGCATGAGGTGGGAGAAATTCTGCTATCAACACTAATAAATTGTGTCCATTGCTCTCATATTGAAATGAGGACAGTGGGCAAAGGGTGGGCTTCACTTCACTTACACTATGCAGATCTTCAGAGTAGGGTGACCACATCCAAAAATTTTGAGGGGAATGGTCAGTATTTCATGCTAACTCCCAAAATGGGGAGTGTTTAAGATACTGGTGTTTGGGCTGCACTGAAAATCTGCCAGGAAGAGCAGTGACACACTAACAACATACACGACAGTCTCAGTGCCCAGATACAAGCCCTGGCATTGTTCAGTTTATTATCACATGTTTTGCCTTTGAGATCGGGTCACCATGTGGATTAGATGACATTTGTACCACTGCGGTGTGTTAAATGCTACGTTTGAAAATACAGTCTTCTGAATATTGTTGCAAGAGGCAAAACAAAAGGAGCAGTAGCTTCCTACACTATGAGTGTATCAAACACAAAAGCACTCATATAATCTCTGGAAGTAAGACATCATAATTTCTTCACATAGAGCAGCAGAGAAGTCACTCTCATTAAGTGAGCATTAAAAGAGCAATTTAATTACCTGGCAAACCTAACAGTGGATGGAACCATCTTCCCTTTGAGCAACATTCTTGACATATTCTCTTAGCAAGGACATAAGTACTTCTGACTGCATTGTGGAAAAAAAAAAACAAAACTGAAAGGGGAATAGAATATAACCTGTAGTGAGATAGAAATTGCCATTCAGATCAGTCAAATGCCTTCTGCAATCTTTTTTTCTGCCTGACTGCTGTTAACACAGGTGCTTTGAAGAAAAGTGCAAACACAATGTACCACTATGCAATGACTTGCCCATGGAACAGTTTCTGCTTAACTTTAAGACATGCATTATGTCCCAGAGCATGACAATTTATTGCAGATTGTGTGACTGCTACATTTTTATCCTAGCTTGTATAAGAGTAGATGGGATGATTCATACATGTCATTTGGTGCTGCTTTTAGCATTTGTGAGGAGATACTAAGTGTTGCCTCTTACTCGTTTGACTGATTTTTACCACTGGAGTTACCACGGGGCTAGTGACAAAAGAGGCAGAAGAAGGTGCTCTGGCTTCAGCTTATAATCACAACAAGATTCGGGTAATTTCTTCCAGGCTTGAAATATAAGGAGCTGCAAAGGGAACTACATGGTATTAGCAAGGCCTGCTTTGTTTTCTAAATATTTAACTTGCAGGTGGAGCCAGACTTTATTTTTGTTTGTGTTGTGGCATGACACCTTGTGACTTTGATTTTAGTGGGGGAGCAGCTGAGGGCTTTGGTGACTTTCCACTGGCTGGAGATTTCCCATCAGGAAGCCAAGTTCACCTGCTGGCTTCAGCTGTGAGCCTCCAAGCACCTCCAGGCTGTTGCTTATTGACTTTGAGGCCTTTCTTGCCTCATGGGTGGGTTAACTAATGACATTCCTCTGTTCCTGCCACCTCCTCTTACCCAGAGAGCCACACAGCTCTCAGGGCCCATTGATGTGGTGCCATCAATCCATCATCATGTAATGTGGTGTGGGCCCTGACACCTCCTCCCACCCCTCATGCCAGCTTCCTCACTGGAATTGCAGACCTTGTTTCCATTTGTGAGCTTGGATCTCTGAGGAAGGAAGAAATGCTTTATGAGTCATCACCCTCAAGAGCTTTACACTCTGAGATGTAAATGTAGGAGGATATTGTTCAGAGGTCTCTCAGTTCACTCTAAAAGCCTGCAAAATCTAGTGTAGAAACCAAAATTATGAAATTCTCTATTTGGCTATATGGAAATGATTATCGCAAAATGCTGATACATGCAGAACTTTCCATGTAATTTTCACAGTTAGGAAACAGCAAACACAAAGCCCCTCAGCTCTAAGCTGACTCAAGAAATGAGTTTCCATTTACCATTGTATGCTTTGCTCTTGCTGGTGCCAGGTAACTCTAAGCAAGTTGTCTACAATAGCAAATACTTACATAAGTATAAATGACATGTTTTTACAAAGGATTCCAGCACACTGGCTACATCAGAAGGGGAAATAAGTGAAAAAGATGACAAGAATGTAGTTCTTAAATGGCTTGTAGTAAAAGGAGAGTCCAGCTCTTAATGTATTGTAGAACTATCTTGTAAAATTATGCTCTTGGGTTCCATTTCATCTACAGATTAGGAGCACTAAAGATGCCACAGGAGCATTACCAAACAAGCAAAAGTACTCCACCCTTGGAAGATCTGCAAATACAGTACTCTAAACCCATCTGACAGCCCTCCAAAACCACTACAGGAAAGTAAGTATTAATAACTGCAGCTAACATCCAGAAAGAGTAAACTGGGATTTCTTCTGGGTGATGGCTGGTGTCTAAGACCATCTCAACAATTCCTACTGTGACCAAAGCTGGAAAGAATTGGAGAGAGGAGGGCTAAGAAATGAGGAAAATGAAGCCAATTCCAAGCACTGAATTTAATCCCTGAAATATTAGGAGTTTAAGCAAAACAATAGTTATTTGTCTTTTGATCTGGACTTGTAGACATTGCTTGGTTGACTTGTTGGACAATTCTACTTCAGCTAAGAATGTCCATTCCTTTTTCTTTTTGGGAATTGTTAGCCACTGAGAATTTAAACGCCAAGGAAATTGCTAAATACTATATCTATGACTGATATGGAAAAGTGGAGGAGGGAAATGCCTCTGATTAATCAGCCTCATGAAACTTTTCTTGCTCTCTTTTAGTCCCCCTGTTCTGCTTGAGAAAGCAGCATTTGAGGGTGCCAAAGAGGTAAGATCAGAAGGGTTTCATATGATCTCTTTCAGCTTTGGATGTTTATGGTGGAAGTTAATCAAAGACTGGCTCAGGGAGCATCTCAACGAAGGACACACACGTTTTTGGGATGCTTGCTATGGTCAGACTGAGTTAAAGCCAGGTCTCTGACCTTTCTGCAGAGTTCTAGTGTTGAAGTCAGAGTATTTCTGCTAGTTTATTAAAAATCAAAGAGGAGGAGTTCTCAGATCAGTCTCAGCTAGACTCACAGAAGTGCTGGAGCCCAGCCTGCCCCAAGATAAGAGGGGCCAGTACTGAGGGGAAGCCCATTGGTGCAAATAATGCTGTCATGGCATCACCTTCACCATCAGTTGGGGTAACAAGGGACTACAGGGGACAGTGGCAAGTTGGCAGAGTCCTTACAGGGCTTTGTGCACAACCTGTACTGCAGGGAAATGGATGCTAAATCTATTTCTCAAGCCAGACATGGCGCTCAAGCTTTCAACAAAAGGCCTTAAAATCTTCTTTGACCTTAGCATGGCCAAGGATTTTTATTGCTGCTTCTGTCAGATATGACTTAATTTTTGATGGAATTTTGATTTTCGAAATGGTTCAGTCTTGATCATAGATAGAATCATAGAAATTTTTTTAATTGAAGGGATCTTTACAGGTCATCTAATCCAACCCACCTGCAATGAACAGGGGCATCTTCAACTAGATGATAATGCTCAGAGCCCCATCAAGCCTGGCTTTGAGTGTCTACATCCACTGCCTCTCTGGGCAACCTGTTCCAGAGTTTCAACACCCTTGCTGTAAAAAAAAAAAAAAAAAATCTTCCTTGTATCTAGTCTAAATCTACCTTCTTTTAGTTTAAAAACGTTGCCCTTTGTCCTATCACAACAGGCCTTGCTAAAATTTTTTTCCTCATCTTTTGTATATGCCCTCTTTAAGTACTGAAAAGCTGCAACAATGCTTTCCTGGAGTCTTCCCTTCTCCAGGCTGAGCAAGGGGGGTTGTACCTAAGGGACCTGGAGTGGGGCCACAGCCACAGGACTTTGCATGCCCAGGTGCCAGTGCTTGCAGAGACTGAGGTGCAGGGCCAGCTGCTAGGCAGGCTGACAATCCAGCCCCCTGGATGGAGGCACCCACAATATAGGAGTGGGTATGTATACATTTCCCACTCCTAAAACTTCCTAGAACTGCCGATGGGCCTAGGATTGGCCCATTTGAGCCACCTGTGTATGTATATTTCTGCTAGAAATGTGTGTATGTGCATCTTGTGTGAGTGTGGAGGTGCTCCTGTGGTGGCTGTGTGCTCAGCCCCTCTGTGGGACAGTCCTAGGGGCACAAAGGTGTGGCTGCCCTGCCTCAATCAGGCTGCTGGGTTTGGCAGCCCCTACAATAAATTACTTTGCAGACCAAAGTAAAAAAATCTGCCTCTGCAGAGGCAAGGCTTGATTTCAATTAATGCCCATTAATCAGTTTTGCTGAGAGTACATGGAATAAAGTACTAACAAAAAAAGGCATTTGAGCTGATTGGGTTTCCCTGAAAACAAAAGGCATGTCTGGACTGTAGAGCTAGGTTCAAGATCCCAAATCAGCTCTCTATTAAGTCTTTCTGGTGTAGCTTGGGCTTGAGTCTGTTTTAAACACCCAAAAAATTTACCCAAGCCTCCTGGACAGACACCTGACACAGAGAGGATCACTCAGCATGCAGCATTGCTTTAATTTCTCTGCAGGTCATAGATTTTAAGGATAGGCCTCACCAAGAACCTTCAAAGGTTCTTAAAATCTGCACTGATGTTGCCCCCGGTCCTAAAAACCTGCAGCAAACTGAGGTCTGGCCTCATCTTCAGTCACATCTCTGCATGACAGATAATAAGAGGGAGGACAGAGCCACTGACAGAAGGCTGTGAGAGAAGAGCCTGAGATGAGAGAGCCACCTCACTTGCCTTCATGCAAGACAGGCTCTGCCCCAACAGCTCTTTAAGCCTGTTTCCCCACTTGAATCTGCAAAAGAAATAAGATAAAATAACCCAACAATAGGGCTCTGTGTGATTCAAGCCACAATACTATGTCTGTCACAAAAGAAAAAAGCTTTTGTTTGTATTTGGCTGGTATCTATGAATCACAGAGGCCACAAAGATTTTCACCAACCTTTGCACCATCTTTGATGGTTTGCAGATGTTCCCCACTGCTGCCTAATTTCAAGTTTGAGCTGCTTTAGCAAAGACACATTTGAGGCAGCAGCTCTGATGGCCTTTTTTTGAACTGGTTTTTACCTTACATAGTGCTTCCTTTTTAAAGCTTTATTATTTTTTTTCATTTTATATTTGAGCAAAAACGGGTATAATTGTGCTGTTGGGAATTACTGATACTGCCAACTTGCTCAGTGGTATTTTCACACACAGATATAATGGCTTGAAAAGGAACAAAGCAAAAACACTGCAAGATTTCCTCCTCCACCCCATTGTCCCAAAAGGACAAATCTAATCTCTGCAATAAAGAGTATCTCTTCCAGTCCAAAGAAATATTTGAATGTGATGTGCTAAAGAAGATATTGATGATGGTGAATAACCACTCTTCTCCCACTGCTCTGTTGGCTGATTTTATCATTAGATTACTGCACTGTGGTTTTTTTGAACGGCCAAGCTGTTACACTCACCCTAAATGACTACACTCTTCTGAATGAAACATGGCCTTGATTCAGAAATCATTTATTTCACGAGGAGTGGGGCCTCCTCTGTCAGACACCTGACTCAGAATAGATGGCTCAGCATGCAGCATTACTTTTCTTTCTCTGCAGGTCATAGATTTTTAGGACAGGACTCACCAAGGACCCTCAAGCCAATGTTCTTTTTCCATGGACCACAGGATTTACTGAGATCAGTTCAAGCTTCAGATCCAAAGACAATGGTTGGAATAAAACAGATTTTTCTGGAAAAACTTCCAGTATAAACATTTTTTTAATCCATTGTGAGTTGTTCTGATGATGAACTACTTTCTTACAGTAAATTACTTTTAATTAAAAATGTATTTCCAACCCCAGCCACTGGATCTTGTTTTGTATCTTTGTCTGCCAGACTGAAACAGTCTCTCGAGTTGTCTGTTAACACACAGGTAGCTCTAGGTTGTAATCAGACCACCTTCTGGTTTGCTGGTCCCTTTAGACCTCTCCCAGGTACGTTTTTCAGTCCAGAATATTTTTACACTTTGTTTGTGAAGGGTCTGAAGAACATCAACACCAGTGTGAGATCTCTAACTCCCACCTGCTTCCCTTCTCCCACGATTCTCTCTCCCGTGATTCACAGAAACACATGTATAACAAAAACATCTTTAGATGATGAACTTACCCCTGCAGAAGAGTATTTTGAGACCAGAAGTTGACCTATTTTTGGTGCATCTGGCACATTCCCCATTGATTTCGCATCACCCTTGCTGCCTGATAAAAACGTTATGCAGTACCAACTCCACTTTCCAGGATCCCCATCAGGCTGACAGGTCTACAAATTATCTGGTTCATGCCATTTATCGCGCTAGCTTTCTCCCAGGCATCTGGAACTTCCCCAGTGTTCTAAGATTTATTTTCTTTGGCTTGCTCTTTTTTTTAGACTGCTGGATACAGGTTATTCAGATCCTTGCCTGACTTTATTATCTGCTGTTTATCCTCCTCTTTAGTTACAACTAGAACAAAAACTATGTGATTATTGTTGGTTGGCATGAATAAGTTATTACGGTTTGGGTTTTATTCCCTGGACAGAAGACAAAAATACAACAGAATAAGCCTCTTTTTAACATCTTTTCCTATTTGCAGTTTTACTATTTTCATCTTGTAATGGACGCATATCACTTTTATTGCTCTTTATTCTGGAAGTACTAAGATAAAATTCCCAAAATACAAGAAAATACTCCTCAACAGGCAACTTTCCTCAGCTCTGCTTGTCATGGTTCTCCTTGTTACCTGTTTCCCCTTTTATCAATTTTCTCCAAAATCTACCTGCTAATTTAAATGTATTGACATAAGGACCGTTTTGCATTTTCTCCAGGGATCCAAGTACACATATGTATAAGAAGTTTTACTTCCCTTCTGCAGCAGGCCATTTAATGAATGCAGATTCTTTTACTGGGTGGGGCTTTTTTGGGCATCTCCTTAAGTATTATCCAATGATTTGCAATCATCATTCAGATTTTTCTGTTAATAAGCCTTTCTCCCAGTTGAATTTCTCCCAGCATTGTTTTTAGCTAAAATGATTTTTTTTTCTTTAAAGCACAATTAATATCCTTTATTGACTTGGACTTCATTCTTCTGGAGATAACAATAAATATATTCCCACTGTCATCAGTTATACCAAAGCCATTGCTAATTGTTCATTTTTTATTTAGTCATTCTGCTATAGTAAAAACAAGGTCTAATGTAGGAGTTTTACTAGTTGAATATAGCACTGAAACAGTTGTCTGTAACATTTCTAATGATAGCCTGTCTTTTATTTAGTAGAGGAAATTCAAGCTATTTCAGAAGATCACAAAAGATAAAAAACCTGGCAACAAAACAGGTCAAGAAAACATCCCAGCTTCTTTGCACAGCTGGCTATATTCTGAGGAAACATCCTGCTGGTCCCTCTGAACACCAGTCCTGTAATATTTTATGGAATTTAATAGAAGTAGCACCTTCAGCAGCCCATGACATGTCACCAGCATGCAGTACCTTCCTTCAGCAGGGATTCAGAAGATGCACAGCCTCCTTGTTTGCATAAAGGGATCTCCTCTGGTGCCAAAACCAAAACAGTCTGGCTGCAGGTACATCACAAAGCTTCTGGGTAAAATGGAGGTTTAATGCACAGTGCACCCATTTTGCCCTTTATTGTTATGCAAATAACAAAAAGGATTAAAAAGGAAGATGCATTTGAGAAAAAGGTTTGTAAACACTACACCTGGAAAAATGTCCCCTGGTTGTCTTTATCTGCACAGCACAGAGAGAGGAGGCAAATACAACTGTTACATATTAATTTATATATGTATATACATATATATACAGGTATGTACGTATAAATGTATATGTACATATAAATAGCAAGTCCTGAAGGTCCCTTTGTGTCCAAGGGATTCACTGCTAGCTTTCTGTGGTCCACCAATATTGCATGGCATTCTCTCAATTCCATTTTAGATGTCCAGTTACTCAGTGCTGCAAAAATTGGTACTATTTTGTGCCTCAAATTTCCCAATATTCATTCAGTGTTGCATTCTTTGTGCTGTGATGAGGAGTGATACATGGTCTAAAAGACTATCCTAATGTAAATCTGCATGTGATAGGGAGAACATATTATTGCAAAAGACTTACAGGAAAAGCTGAGTTTTTAAATAGCCATTTCCCACATCTACTTTTAGTACACTGCCAGCATCTGCAATGCTCACCTATTCCACAAAGCCTGAAAAAAGCAGCAAAAGGGTCTTGCATTATGATTTAATTTTTTAAAAGAACAGCATTTTAAAACATCAATCTGACTTCTGCAAACAAACACATGTGTACACTTACACAGAAAACCAGAAAGTTTTCTAATTTTGAGTTTAGTTTGCAGCAAGACCTTTTCCTCCTTGGAAGACTTTTCCAGACAACTCAGGACAATTCAGATTTTGTTGTGAGAGGATTTTTCCCTTTCAATTATTGAGTTTTTCTTTCTTTTCTTTCTTTCTTTTCTTTCTTTCTTTCTTTCTTTCTTTCTTTCTTTCTTTCTTTCTTTCTTTCTTTCTTTCTTTCTTTCTTTCTTTCTTTCTTTCTTTCTTTCTTCCTTTCTTTCTTCCTTTCTTTCTTCCTTTCTTTCTTCCTTTCTTTCTTCCTTTCTTTCTTTCTTTCCTCTGTGCTTGCACTTGCAGAAGCAGGCTGTGTTTGCACTGTAGGCCACCAGTTGCTGATTCAACACAGGAGCACAAACACACAGGCTCACTTTCACACACACACATGCACACACAGAGCTCCACGGGAAGTGATTGATGACCAGTTTTCATGTCAGAACTGTGATATTTCTGGCTGAACAGCTTTCTACCTTTTTTTTTTGGTACAAAAGCCACGGCATAAAGATAAGAGGCAAAGCACTTAAGACGTGTTTACAAAGATTAAACCACTGACTTGGCTTTAGTTAAAGTAAATTCTCCTGCTTCCCACTGTGCAATGTAGGTTTACAAAGGGAGGACTGGCAAATGTTGCTTCATCTTCTTTTCTGGCACTGTCTGTTGGCTCCAAAACAAATGCACAACTTAAACCACATAAAAGCGCAGCAAGGTATTAGTGCTTTTGAGGACTTCAGCATCTGACACATTCCTAATCTGCCTGGGTAGGTTTTTGATCTGAGCTGTTGCTCTGCCTTTATAATGACAGGGCAATTTAACAAGCCCAAAATTCAAGATTCTCTCTCTGGCCAAGGAGTTACCAAGCCCAGCACTCAGCCCCTCTCAGGTGCCACTGTCACTGGGAGGACTGTCTGCTCCCTATGCTTCCCCTGAGGCCAGGGAGGTGCAGGGAGCCCCAGACCACCCTGTATTATAGCCCAAAATGCTCTCATTTTCCCCAAGGCTGAGACCATAGTAGATCAACCTGAGGAAGAATTTTAGGAAGTTATAAAAGGGTAAAATTGCACAACTGCAAACCTCCAGCAAAACAAGGAAGACAAGGTTTTACTCGAGGGAAGGTGCTGTCTGCTCAGAGATCCCCTGGAAGGAGAGGGCAGCAGAACAAACATGGCACAGCAGGGAGGAAGAGAAACTGCAGAAAATAATACGGAATGGCAGAAACACAAATCTCAAGAGAACAGGTAAAAAATAACTAGGTAAGGCTCACAGAATTTTTTTTTAAATATCTCAAGTACACCTGGAAGTTTTGTATTTATGCATTTGCATTAGTGTTAGCCTGATACATTATTATGCTCTTGCAGAAGAAGATTGTCTTGGCTATGGCAAGAGAGCAAGAAAGTCATGTCATGTCTACCTCCAAATAAATGATGTGCCTAAAGATTATTTATCTCAGAATTAATTACAGAAAATAATTATTAAATAATAATAAACATGAGCATGAAGAAAAGAAAGGAATTGAATATCAACCTTTCACTTTAGTTTTTGTCCCTGATGAGGAAAACAGTCATTGAAGTCAGCTTTGATGTAGTGTAACCCAGAGGAAGACACAGTGGGGCAGGAGGTTTGTACTGAAAGGATATTTGACTGTATTGCCAGTCAAAGTGGAAGGACATATGGGATAGGTGTGGCACAGCCTCTCCCAGATTCAGTCATATTCAATATTTTTATTCATGCCTCAGACGATGGAACAGAGAGGATATACAGATGGCAGCCAGCAGGGAAGGACTGTCAGGAGTTTGGATGACAAGATTAGAATTCAAAATGATCTTGGAAAACCAATATTTTTAAGGTCTAACAGGAAAACACGCTACTCTGGAAACAAGCTTGCAGATTCTTCCTCACATGGGCAATTACTGGCTGTATACTGCAGGATGGAACAGCTGCCTGGCCAGCAGCTCTGCAGAAAACCATCCAGAGGCTGTAGAGGATCACAAGCTGAACAGCAACTTTGTGTTGTTGTGGAAGAGAGTAGCCCCAGACCAGCAATGTATAAACAGAATTGCACTCTCTGAAACACATAACCAATTTTCATCCCTGCAAAGTGACTGTGAGGATCCATGTGCACTCTGGTAAACTGCTCTCCTAGAAAGGTGTAATTCAGCTGGGCTATGTTGAAAGAATGGCAAAAGGGCTAATTAAAGGTCTAGAAACACAATGCAGGAGAAAATTTAAATTATAGAGTTGCTTGAGTAGAGAGGACTTTCTGCCATGACACACAGGGTGACAGAAGACAGACATAAAGGGAGGAGGACTGAGGTGAGAGACCAGGAAGCACTTTCCTAATGCTAAAGGGACATCATACAAGAGCAACTGGACCATGGCACGTCCACCAGGGCAGGCTTTTGAAATGCTTGCTAGAGTGTCTGAGGTGTAGCTGATCCTAGCTGACAGTGGAGGGATGGTCCTACAAGCCTATAAATGAGATCAAATGGCTGCATCCCAGCCCACTTCTTCAAGGCACACCCATATCACTGCTTCTAGTTCACAAAATCACCTCTCAGCACTTACCCCAGGGCAGGAGAACACTTCAGTGGAAGGACCCAAAACACAGTCATGGCTTGAAATGTCTCATGATCTACCATCTCCTTCATCATACTGGCTTCTGGGAGACTGATCCTTTAACCCCCAGCTCCCCAGCTTTGGGATACAGGGAGCTGGGGTCAGTGCTAGAGAGTCTGAGGATCTGCACAAGGCCACTGCAAGCCTGGGAGGCATATTTAATGGTCTGGCAGGTCAAGCTACAGTCATAATCACTGGAATAGAGGGAAACAAGTCTTACTTGGCAAAAGAACCCACATGTACTCCAAATCAAGATGTGAGTCAGAACCAGAATAAAAAGAAGATGACTAATAAGATTTCTCTTCTAACCCCATACATTGTGGCCTCTGCTACAACGCAAACAGTCTCTGGGAACCCATTTTCTTTAGAGACAAAATTTGAGTCAAAAGAAATTAAAAGCAGGCTTAGGGTACAAATCTAGCAACAATCTCCAAAGAGACAAACTAAAGAGAAATTTGTAATTTTTGAAGGATTTCTCCCTCTGTTTCAAAACAAAACAATGTTTTAACATCAATTTTCAGCCAATACTGTTAGTGCATACTGGCAACAGTAAATATTTATGTCACTCAAAAAAAAATCCACAAGAAAATATTGCAGATAATCAGTGGGTTAGGGCCTCGGGGGATTTAAAAGGCATAGCATGGAACCCATTTATCAAAATTCATAAAGGAGTAAGTGTGCTGTAAGAGTTTTCAGGGGAGGTACAATACATTCTGCTCACACTCAAGAGTGTGAGTGTGGCACAGCCAGCTGGGTTTTTAAATGCCTACCATTGTGGTTTGCTCCATCCATCAGTCAGTCAGCTCCTAGATAAAGTTTCTTGCAGCATTCATTTCTGGGCCTTAATGCTCATAAGAACCAATGAACTGTTGATTATGGGGGTGTCTCAGACTTGCCTGTCAGAGGGTTTCTTTTGCCCTCGTTGCATGGCTTAAATGTTGGTTGGAAATAAGCAGATAGAACAAACTGAGAAAACATCTAAAGACCCTGAAAAGGCTTATTTTCAACACAGACTCCTACATGACCCTTTTGCAGAACTTGTAGACATGTCTATTTGCATTTGGCAAGTGGGTGAATGAACAAAGACATGACATTTTATGCAGGCACTTGCAGTTATTTCTTTGTTCTACACAAAAAGGTTGCACAACAATGCAATTTTCCATACACAAAATGGATGCGATTTTAAATTTTTCAGGTGCACTTTAAAATGCTGTTAAAAACCTCCATATGACTCTTTCAATGTGGAATTCACTGTTCTCACTTCCACTTCTTCCTTACCTCACATCTTTAGCCAGAACCATTGAAAATACACAGAGCTCATAGAGAAGCAGCAGTCTCAGCTCCGAATCTCCATGTTTTTCTGTGTTTGAATAAAACGTTTAATGTTACTTGAGCTGGCGAGAAAGGTGGGGGGTTCTGTGTATCTTAGCAGAAATTAATGTTTTGGTTGGCTGGACAAGCTCAGGAAATTTCTGTAGTGAGCATGACGAGAGAGGATGCTTGGCAAGATGTTTTCCAACAGCTGGTACAGGTGGAGGATTAGGGGGAAAAAATGCTTAAGAGCTTTTTCCCTAAATTTTCTGCTTTGTACCCCTCTTAGATATACAATCAATTTTAAAGTCTCATACAAATCTCGCTGAAGTCCATGGGTCTCTTTCCACTGTCTCAATAAGACTTGAAATAAATGTTCCAAATGCTGTGTTGGTTATTAAACACATTTTGACATTCCTCCCTGCCCTCTTAAACACAGCTATTTTGGGAAGAAGCAGCCAGATACTGGCCTCTCTATGCAGCTTGAACTCAGAGAAACCACCCAGGTGACTCTGGCCTTGGCCAGGACTAAACAATCTATCAGGGTTCTGGTAGGTGATGGGATGACTCTGGTAGGTGATGGAGTAACTCATCCCACTGTTCCCCCCTTTCTGCATGGGTGAGGGGTGGGGGAAGAAAGGCCATGGAGGCCATGGCCTTCAAACTGCCTGATGGCAAAGGAGGTATAAAGAGGAGAACAGGTTTGGATATGGTGTGTTGTGCTTTGTGGGATGTGAAGGGTGGGGATGGTCCTTAGTTGGTGCCTTCACCCAAGGCTCCTTGCTAAAGAGTACATGATGCAAAGAGAGAGCAAGACTGGCCTTTAAAATTCAACATAATTTGTATACAGAGAGTTTCCAGCAACTGTCTTCACCCCTTTCACAATACAGCAATACAGCTCTGCAACACCATAAGTGCATTCATACAGAGTATTTGGTATTTATAATTTATAGATACTTCTGAAAAGTGAACATTTACTGACTCCAGAATTGTTTTTGCTCAGTTCATTATGGAAGTCAGAATTATTGTAAATCTACACAAATTGAAACAGTACTTTGGCATGACTCTGATGTTTGAACCAAGTAAATAAAAACAATGATATATAGTATTCGGGTATCATTTAATCATAGGAATCCATAGTGAGTACAAAGACCAAAATAGACTCTTGCAACACACGTTTATTCGCATATTAAGATTCCCTGAGACTGTTCTACATTACTGACTCGCATATGCTTGGAAAATAAGAAGGCTTTTTCATATTCATGTTCAGTGAGTGAAAACACATCACTCAGGAGACCATCTGCTTCTCTCTGGAGTGTGGATCTTGACCTTAACACATTGGGCTGCATACAAACTCTGAGGGGAAAAGATGTATTTGGGTGCTTCAGCACAATCTTAAGAGCATAGATATTTCAGTCAGCATTCAGAGGATTTAATGTTAGTTCAGCTACCACAGCAGCCAAAATTATGGGAGATGATTCAAGTTTTCATCTATCTGCTGTGGTACAAGTATTCTGCCACAACCCATTTGCCATTTTATCCCAATTCATTTACACATGGCCATACCTGGGTCCCCAAGAAACAGATGACGGTTTTGCCACTGGCTTCCCTGTGATCATGATTTAGCCTGTGGCAAGGAAAAGAAAAATAAAATTAAAAAAAATTAAAGAGAAAAAAAAAAAAAGAAGAAAAAAGAAAATAAGAAAAATAAAGGCAGCAGCAAGTCCATCTGGAGAGTGGCAAGCTGCCTGCCATCTCGATGCCCACAGTCAACATAGCTAGAACAAAGGCAGAAGAGGGGAGAGCTGTGGTTTGGATGTGCATCACTTTCATCCTCCTGAGGGCTGCCCAGGCTCCTGGGGATTCACAGTACCTCCCTGGGGCGCCTCTCAGGAGGGAGCTGCTTTCTCCTCCAGCAGTATAAATGGAGAGCTGGAAAAGGCTGCCCCACAACTTCAGTGCTCTCAGCTCCAAGTGGCTTCAGGATTAAGGTTAAGGTTTGGCTTGGTTGGGGTGGAGGAAGAACTTGCCTTTAGCACATCTTGCAGCTTGGAGAGTCATGGTGTTTTGGCTGGTGGAGCTGTGCATGGAGGGGGTACCCAAATGCTTTAAATGTTTTCAAAAGCCATATTACTTCCCAGGTTTGAGTCCTAGAAAGACATTTCAAACGGGTTCCTGACAGCTGCCTCTGCTGAGGACATGCCCTTTTCTTCCTGAGTTAAGACAACTGCAAAAGAGCATTTTAAGAGGAACTTAAACACAACAGGAAGAAGTTGCCGTGATGGAGTGCTCCCATGGAGGTTTAAGGGCATAGAAACCACAGTGTACAACACAAGCCCTGATAAACTGCAGCAAATTAATTCCTAACTCAGGGTTCGCAAGCTGAAGCTGAGCCAAAGCAGAGTTTTCCTAGATGAGATGGCTCTGGCACAGGAAAATACTCTGTAGATAGGTCAGGTAGTAGCAGGAGGATAAGCCATAGCATGATCTGCAGAACCCTCCAGGAACTTGAAGTATTCACGTGGCAGCTCCCTGCTGCCACACCTGTCACTGTCTGGTTACCTAAATCAGGGTAAAATTTACTTGAGCAACTTGCACTTTGTCAGGGCAAAGTTACTGCTCATGACTGCTGTGTCAGCATTGCCTCAGGTCTAGGCTGTCATTAGACTGTCTCAGGGCAAAGATGCAATTCATCTGCCTTGAAACCACTTCTCTGAGCTCACAGCAGCTTGATGTGAGCTGTGCACACAGTGAGTGCAGAAGTAGAAGGGCTTTATGGGTGGGAGAACACAGATGAGAAAACTGGTCATTTTATCCTGACTCATTGGATACTCAGGGTGAGGGTCCAATCTAGTCCCAGGAGACAAATTAGGTAAAAACAGCTACTCAGTGTCAGTGAAAAAACTGCTCATAGCAGCTACCTGCTTGTACCAAGGAAAGAAGAAAATTAGAGGTAGTAAATCCATGGGCAGTGGGGTTTGTTCCTTGTATCCATGCTTAAATGAGCCTTGACTCTTGCCCACAGTGTCATAAAAAGTCCTGGTCCCACAGGTATTGAGGAGTGTGATCAAATCCAATACATGCATGAAATGACAACACTTAGCAAGTGGCACAAGGAAAATGATAGCAGGAAAAGCACCCTTCTCCAAGTCTCAGAAAGGAAGTCTCAGATGCAGAGTGTGAATGTCTTCTTGTATGAGCATTCACAGTGGCCCATGGGGGTCTAGAGAAGAAGCAACTTCAGAAAGAGAGCCTTAAAGATATAGATTGAGGACACAAAAATATCTTGCAGTCTATGAGAAGCCTGAAGGCACCAAAGCATTACCTGATGATGGTTAGGGTGAAAGACAGCTTTTTCCTGATAAGAAAACAAAGGAAAAAGATGAGCTGCAACACACAGCCTTTGGAAAACAAAAACTACAGATTGGATTATCAACCAAGCCAAAAAGACTGAGACTCCAGAAAACTCCTTTTTGAATGAGATGGGAGAGGCTAGTGTCCCAGTGGGAGACCACTGGAAATGTTACGAAAGCTGCAAGGCAGTAGAGCAATGCTTGGAAGAAATCCAGGTACAAAGAACAAGGGATGGTTTGATAAAGACCCTGAAGTCTTGAAAACAGCATGTGGCAAGTGTCACATGCTGCAAGGCTCACAAGATGATATTTGTGGGGTGAAGGAGACAGAGCAGGACATGCTTCTAAAAGGGGGAGGCATGGAGGGCATCAGCCTCAATGAGCTTGGACATGTGGGAGAAAAAGGAGTTCCTCCCCATTTCAAGGCACCTCCTTGACATGGAAAGAGACTTTGGCTTTGCAAGACACCAGTACACAACCTGCCACCCCCATGCTCATAGCCCAAGGCCTGAGGTGCTGCAGGAGGTGCCTGTGAAGCTGCTTGGTTATGAGCACAGTAGTACCCACAGCAGCATGGAGCACCTTGCTGTCACCCCCGCAAAGGGACAGCATCAAAGGATAAAGACTGATGACAACTTTCTAGCCCACAGAGCAGTTCTGAGCCAATTCCCAAAGCCATCCCAGTGGCAATCAGAATAAGGCCCCAGGAAGGGTCCAGAGCCAGTTTTTAACAATGTCCTGCTCCTGCCACGTTATTAAAAACAGGGTGGGTAAATTCAGTCAGACTGTGTGAACTGGTTCTGTTGATTGGGTGGCTTGAATCAATTCCAGGGGAATGGCAGGTCTTTTGTCTGATTGTGCACAGGAGGGACTGAGAAGAGTCAGAACAGGCTGGAATATTTCCTTTCCCAGTGCAGTGTGCAGAGGCAGAGCCTGTCCATCCGCAGACACTCTTTACTGAGCAAACGGTAGCAGAGTATCCACATTAAACCAGAGAGACAAATCTTGGCAAGGTTGACCTGCCCTTTCCCTCTCTGAATGTGGGCACATTAAGACTTTCAGCGCTTAACTTGGGAACAGAACAGAGAACAAATATCCAGGGGCCACAAGGGTGTAGCCCTGGGATAGAGCTGACCCGAATCTTCTTGTTATTTTGTTGCTATTGTTTTTCTATTAGTTCCTATTACAGCATGTGAAGAGTCTGTTCTCAACCCAGCAAAACTGGCCTCTTTTGAAGATCCAGTCCCCCATGGCTGTCAGGATTGGAAAGTTGTTACATTGGTTAAAATTTGTGGTTTGAGTTTACAAGTTTGGAAAATTTTAGAGATTAAATAAACCAGAGCTGCCAGTGTATGGGAAGGAGAGAGGGGAAAGGGTTAAAAAGGTTACAAAAGTGTAAATATAAAACTAAGGAAAGTTAAATATCACAAATCACATTCGATAAAATGTAGAAAGTATTCTTGTTTGGTTTCTGATTTCATTTTCCATTTGAAATTGAATTGAACTACTAAATTGTTACTGCAGAAGGTAGGTCAGAGTGTGCAAAGGAACGCAAGAAAGAATGATCCTTTGTATACTAAATACTGGCATCATCAGTCATTAGCCATAGTGAGGTCTTCTCACTGCCTAGTGTGCAAATTAATTCAAAATAGATTTTGAACTTGAAAATCAGGGTGTGCTCTATTTTAAAATGACACACAGAAACATTAAAGAAAGTGACAAGACTAAAATGATGTGCAGACGGCTCCCTGTGGCCAGACCAATAGGAATATTCAGCACAGAATTAGCTTAAAATTAGCCCTAGTTGTCATTCAGAGCTGGTATGGCTCAGAGTCATTAGCCACCATGCTCTGTGTCAGCTGCTGCAGGACCTGCTGAAACCTGGCTCTGGTATTTCAGCCTTCCGGCCTGCCAAGCATCTTTCTACAGAACAGAGAAGTTTTGCAAGAAGTCTTTGCAAAATGTTGTAATAATGAAAACTTTAAAAATACACAGCTGTTTTGCAAAACCCTCGTAACAAAGACGCCTTTGAGATCAGGTCCACACAGGCTCCATAGTGGATGTGCCACCATCAGTACTTTCAAGAGAGACATTACGCAGCCTGACGTTCCCTCCATGTCTCTCTCACCCCATGGGTCTCCTGCCTGGACCTTATTCCTTTCAGGCAGTGCTGCCGGCTCAAATTCCCACTTCAGTCCCTTTATTTGGGTGCCAGAAACTGCTTCCAGGGGTTAGGCACATTTGTCCTTTGGGGTGACCTCCTCATAGGGCTATTTGTCCTGCCTTACTGCTGCTGTGGCTTAAACAGAACAAGCTGGGGCGTCATTTCAGACGAAATTCAGCTGCAGCTGAACTGAGTAATACTGAGGAAAAGAAGTCTATGAGACCTACAAACACTTGAGCAGCTGAGACCCTGATGTGTCGATTTAGCCTCCCTCCACATGTACCAACACGTTTGCATGCTGAGAGCACTGCACAAGGTGCTGCTCTTCCTGAAACCTACCTATTGGTGGTTGGCATCAATCTGGACTTCTAGATCATGGTTACTGACAAGGGTTTAGTGAAATGCATTTTCCAAAGTGAATAGTTTATTGGGATTTGAATAGTTGAAGGGAGTTCATTGTTGCAAATTAGGTAGTGCCTGACTAGGAAGTCTATTTAAGGTGCTTTTATTACCACCTGGAGCATGGGGATTCAGCTTTTCAGTGTTACGAGTATTTTGCTGAAGTGATCATTAGAAGAAATAACTCCCAGATTCTCAAATGCTGGTATCTGTACACAAGCTATATTTCCAGTAAA
The DNA here is from genome assembly GCA_013400575.1 of Peucedramus taeniatus. NCBI lineage: Eukaryota > Metazoa > Chordata > Aves > Passeriformes > Fringillidae > Peucedramus > Peucedramus taeniatus. The sequence goes on along the minus strand of WBNO01007076.1, from coordinate 328,305 downwards.
TTTTAATGACAAAAGAAAGCTGGCCAAGATGGTACATGATGGCTTTCACTCTCCTGGGGAAGCCAGGAGGAACTTCCCGTCAGTTTGAGCAGGACCTGGCTCCTTACATTCTATGCTGCTGTATCTCTTTGCCTTAGTGTCAAAGATGGGTGAGGTGAGAATCACAAACTTGTCAGGAAGGAATAGATAAGGAGGAACCAGCTTGTCTCAGACATCCTCAGGATAAAACTCTTGTATTGCTCTTCTGTGGTTCTTCTTCAGGGTCCTGAACACAAACAGGCTAAGAATAAAGTGTGGTTATACCCAGTGGAACTAAAGCCTTGTCTAGCTTAGTATCCCATCTCTAAAAGTGGTCAGATGCTCTTGTCAGGAGAGAGAACAGAGGAAGCATACACCATCCTCCCTCAAAACACCCTGCCAGACTCAGCACTCTACATCCCAGGGACTCCTGGTGATCCCCAGCCGGGAGACCAGAGGACATTGTTTTGCCAAGCATTGTGGCTGACTTGAGGAGCTGTTGGACCAGGCTTTCAGGAAGGCTACACACTCTGTGTGACACTGTCATCCGTAGTAACATTTCACTCATGGATCCTGTTTCTTTCGTAGACAGAAGACTGGAAGAGGCTCAGCTTCATCTGATCCACCACACTGCTGCAGCAATAAGGAGTAAATGACCCCCAACAGATGTTATTCTCACCTGCTCTTGAGGCGAGCGGAGGGGAGAGCCACAGCCTCCCTAAGCAGACTGTGTTTCATCACTCTCAAAGTTAGGAATTTGCTTTGTAACTTGGAACCCAAATATTCTTTGCTGCAAATTAAGCTAAATTCCAGTTGACCTTTTCCTGACAGCTACAGGGGACCATTTTATTCACTGGTCTCTTTGTTGCAGTCTTCGCATTCTGGAAAATATATCACATCCCTCTTTGTCTCTTCTCCTCCAGAAAAACAAACCCCATTCTCTCAACCTTTCTTTGTAGGTTATGTTTTTTAAACCTCTTGTTACTGTCTTTTGGGTTCCCATAAGGGTGTCTGCTTATTAAAATAGAAGCCTAGTTTTACAAAGGTTGCTACGTTACTTGGCACAGCAGAAAATAATAACAAAGGCTACATTGCCACTAGGAAATCCAAGATAAGATCACAGAGTGGAGGGATAGGGTGGATCTCAAGAGATCATCCAGTCTGTTTCCTTGCACTAGGGCAAGTTCAAGTGAAACAAGAAAATCCCTTAAGATTCATCAGGTCAATGATGACAACTTTCAGTGATGGCACTTCTCCAGTTTCCTGGCAGCCTACCCCATGGATTTTACTGTCCTTGTATGAATCTGTTGTATGTTGTTACAACCATGAGGATTAAACTTCTTAAAGAGGATTTTAAAATCACAAATGACTACTGAGCTCCAAACCAGAAAATAGTCTGAGGGAATAGAGGTATAAAAAGGGATAGATTTGCCAGCTGTGAAAATGAAGATTTTTTTTCCCTATTCCTGCAATTTACTGTTCATTTCTTTTACCTTTAAAGCATTCAACTATAGTAAATGCATAAAATAAACATGAGATAGATAGGGAACACTTAAATACCTGGCCTAGAAATCCTGATGCATAACTTGCACTTGGCATTTTCTTGGCAGTATTTCAGCCACAGAATAATTTTTCATGCTAGAGGTGGCAAAATGACAGAGTTCTCTGGAAAAGGCCAAAGTAATTCTCCCCATCCTTTGGTTTTATTGGTTCTAGCTTCATCTCACCCAAAATCAGGTGAAAAAAATAAGCTCCTCTTCCTGTCAATTCCCTACCATAGATACATTGTCAGGACTGGCAGCTGTACTGAAGGTTTCCTTGGGCTGGAAGATCATGGCAGGTTTCTGAAGGCTGCAGAGTCAGAAGACCTTTTGAAGGTTCCAACAGGAGCTGGCTGGAAGTTTCACATACCCTCAGAATGCTCCCTTGAAAACGTGATTTTATTCCACTGCTCTCCTTTCAAGGAACAGCCCTGTGCTCAAGTTCACATAAGTGGACCCTCCATCCCAAACAGGGTCCTGTCTAAACCACTTCTCCATGCCCTGTATTTATGGCAGGGCCTCAGGCCAGCAGATGCCACCTGTCCCAAGGTGGTCAGGGTGGAGCAGTACTGTACAGGCATTGGTGCTGGAAGGTCTCATGTAAGCCCTGAAAGCAGCAATGCTGATCATGCATGTGTGGTTGCTCTGGCTCTTGCTCAACTATGTTGTTGTTATCACTGCTCATAAACAGAGATGTTTCACTCCACAGGGTTTCCTTGCATGAATCCTGATGTCATGTTTCTCCCTGCATACAGGCAAAAAGTTTCTACCAGGACAGCCAACGTAGGAGCATAGAAAAAGAAGAGTGATGTGCTTTTGCTTTAACCAAATGGGTCTTTCAAAAGTTGAAGCTAATGAAGATCCACTTAACAACTCTTCATATAGCTCTGATAAACAAAATGTTTCCAACTGGAATTTCAAAAGCTGAACATAATAATATGAAGAGGGAATAAGAGCTTCCCCTTGTCAACTGACTACTAACAAAAGAAAAATATGAGGAGTGAATACTTAAAAAAAAAAGATGAACAGTGCTGTAATATAATTAAAACCATTAAAAATGCTGTACTCTGGTTTTGCTCCCTGAAGCACTATGTTATTTTTCTTTTTAAAGCTGTCACCACATTTTGATACCATAAGGAATAAACTAAATCAAGACAAACCTCGATTTCAAAGTTGGAGGACTTACTAGAAATAGTAACTTAAACTTCAATAACTAGCAGATGATGCTCAATCAACTGCAGCCATCAACATCTCTCTGTTAATTTGTTGACAGTAGGTACTCCTCAGGTACATAAGCAGGACTGAAGTGAAGGAAAGACAAATGCAGAGACAAGGCCAAGAGAAAGCACCCACAGAAAACCCACAATTTTGGAAGCTCAGAAAGGGCTTCATTCAGTAAAGTGCTGAACTATAATGATCCGTATTATATGTGTAATTTAAGCATATGCAACACTGGTTTTTTTTTCATTTGGCAGCCCTTCAGATAGAGGTAAGACAACCTTCCTGTCCCTTGCTATCATATTCCAAAGTTTTCCTGGTGCTATGGAGATGATGTAATTCTGACACTTGAGCAGAGATTCCAGTTGCCAGCAAACTGCATGGGGCCACTCTTCTGCTAGAGACATAAAAGTATGAAACAAGGGGTTGTAGGACTGAGCTCCCTCATGCATTTACCTCTTCTACTTTTCTTCTTGGGGAAAAATGCAGTCTACTGGCATTGGGAATGGGACTAGAGGGCAATGCACAAAGCAAGGAATGTTCACAAAAATTACTGCAATGAATGTAAAATCATAAAATTTTAAGCAATAAACCATGAAAAAAAAAAGGAAAATGTATGAATTAAGTTCCTGGCTAGTCAAGCAAAATTGTCAGTTATCATTTTTGAACCTCGTGAAAAAAATGATTACTTAGGAAACTCAGTCAACCTCTATCCCACTAGCTTCTAAAAACTCAAAAAGCAAATCTAGAAAGGTGAGTATGCACTAAGAGCAGATTTTTCACTGAACTTGTGGCTCTATACAGTAACCTAGACAAGCAACACTAGATACCCCAGTTGTTATCTTCACAAGAGTGAACTGGACTGTTACTTGTACCACTCTGCAGGGCCTCGGGGCATTGCCGGGCTGGGAGCTGGATGTATCACATCCTGCAGAAACTCTTTTTAAGATCTGAAGATGCAAACTTCTCCTTTCTCATCCTATACCCTCAGAAAAAAGAAGATACAAAGAAATGCAAATATGCTGTGAACAACTCTTTCAATGATAGGGGACATGGGACACAGTATTGACATGACTGTATAGTCACAATGTATTCAGTGTTTTGTTAGGGGATAGAAGAATAGTTGCAAAAATAATTTTTTCAGTGTGGTCAATTAACATGAATTGGCTACATTTCAGGAAATTATGCTGCAGAGTTGTGCTTTGCAGAGAAGCTTTATAATATTGTTGGAAGTGTGGTAGAATAGCAGAAATGAATGTTGCTGTTCCTGTGGAATATAGCTCATAAAATGTTGTCTTTGTAATTTCTTTACCTTATGAGCCAAAACCAAATCATTTACCACAAGCTCTTGGTATACTGTGCCCTAATTTTACTCAGTTTGATCCAGCAAATCATTGGTAGAAGATAAACATTGTTGATCCAAGGGTTTCATACAAGATTCCAAGCCGACAATATGAAGACAAGTTTCTAAGTAATACAAATGATCCCTGGCACCAGCCTAGCAGTCAAACACAACACACACTCTCAGCTGGAGATTCCCAGACCTGCCCACTGAATCCTCAGAGGGCACATTTGCTCTCTGCTATGTCATGTTGAACCTTTCAGCTGCATTCAAGTGCTTGCACGTAAGATCTGCAGAGGAAACATCTTGCTTTGTTTTTTTTCGTTTCTTACCACCCTATTTTCAGTGACATCTGGACCTTTCAGATGAAGACAAGAATATTCCACCTGCAGGAGAAAATACCTTGTCTTGATGTCACCAATTTTAATAGGAAGAGGCCTGGAAAAGGCACCCAACAGGATCTGAGACCAAATCCTGAAAGCTGATTTCTCTGGCCCAGTGCTGGAGAGGAACTTCAGCCACTACTTCTTCCACAGGGATAAATCTTCATGCAGTGGTAGGAAAGGCAGGCCGAAGGATTTGTCTCAGGGGAATAAGGTACTAAAAAGAGTTTGTGGTAAAACAGTCTAGCAGAGCACTTTCTGTCTCTTCTGACCACAGATGAAATGATGGGGCCAGATGTGTCTCATGGGCCACCGACTAGAAAAAACGGGTTGTGAACCTTCCTTGGATCAACATGAAAGAAGACTAGGGTTACAGAGTACCAAAGCTGCCAATAGATGAGACTCTTTGATGTTTTCTATGAACAAAAAAATGGACAGAAACATTTTTAATTTTGCATTAGCATTTTCTGTTGTGCGGGGTTTTTTCCAACTGACTCTGTGATTGTTGATATTAATTAAAGTGAATGATAGATTATTTTCTAAAGGCTATAATTTAAACCAGTAGTTGAATATAGACTAGAGTGTAACATTCTTCAACTCAAACCACAAGGTATGCAAGCTGGGAATGAACTCTATTTCTTTCCTGTTGAAGGACAGATTAAATATTTTTATTAATTCTAATGCTAGCAAAGAAAGTAAGATCCCCATTTTTCCCTCAATTTCTCTCTACACTTAATTGATGTATTCTACCAAGCTGTCAAGCTGCTTTTAAAACCCATTCTTTTTCATGGAAATATTATCCTCCTTTTATTACTTTGAGTTGATAAATGAATCAAGAGCCTTTGAGGTATTGTGCACTGTCAACGGAATACATCTTTCAGATGCATCCACTGCAACAGAGCTGAAAAAATATATATCATGAAACACTTAATAAAAAAGATACACAGATTTGTCTTTTACAAGATCATGGGACTTGAGTCTATCTCCAGGGAGGAGTTCCAACATGAGAAAGAAAATACATAGTTCAAAAGCCCATGTTTTCAATTTGCGGCCACATGGTTTAAATTATCCCTGTATTTATTAAGGGCGCTAAATGGGCAGCTTGACTTAGGGGAAAGGGTCATTCAAGTTGAGAATAGTCATGTTTAATCCCTCAGCTAGCTGCAGGTTAAATTTACTTTAAGATGCTGAATATTCTTTACACAGTGTGTGTTAAAATACCACATGAGACACAGCTGGAGGGTTTTTGCCATTTATTGTTGGTTTATTTGGATTTTAGGGTTTTTTTACTTTTGTATAGCTGCATTGTAAACAACAATAGAAAATTGTTAAACACATAGTGTGGAAGCACAGCATTGTCGTATATGCCATACTAAACCTATCATATTGCCACCCCTCATACTTCAGTTTTTACACATGTGTGCACAGTGTTTTGTGGTCAACTCATGATTTCCTGGGTACTCAATAGTGTACATTTTAATGTAATTGTAAACACAAAAAAAAAAAAGTAGAGTAAGATGTCTTTTCCACTTTGTGTTGAGGCCTTGAGATAGCAGGTTTTTGGATATTGCAGGTACTTGCCTGTGAACTTGCTTACTCAGCATTTCAGGAGGGAAAAAAAAAGAAAATTAACCAAAATCCAAAAAGCATAAATTAGAGCAAATAAAAGAGCATTTCCAAATGGACTGGTAATATGAAATGTAAAGATTTTAAAGGTTTTAAAGATGAAAATAAGTAGCTAGTGATTATCAAGGCAGCTTATCCTAATGTTAATATTCTTTTATATTGGTGGTTTGACTACAGATATGCTCTGGTGGGACTTGAACATTCCTTGCTCTATCTGTTAGCTGACCCAGGTAATCACCCGGATTTTGTTCATGAGATGCTAATTGATAGTTGCAAACATCCAAAAGCCTCACTGTGGTTGAAGCAGACCTGAGATTCTTGCTTTTATTCTTCAGTTGGGCTGAAGCTACAGACTGTGGAAAATGGGATGGCCTGGGTGCTCACATCCAGTCTCAGTGTCTGAATGTTTTCAAGGAGAAAAAAAAAAAACAACAAAACCCAACAACCAGAACACAGAGGATTTCTGACCAAAGTCATGTCTAAAGTCACTTTTAAATTCAAATAAATATTTGTGGGAAAACTGCTTTCCCTATTCTCCGAGCACTCATAATTTAATTATAGTAGCCGCCAGGCGTTTTTAACTTTTGTGACCAGAAGATCACTCTGGGTCTCAGTGACCTTAGCTGTTTTAATAGGGTAATATTTTCACAAGGATGAAATGTTCTTGAATACATTTCTCCAATGAACTGGTGTTTGCAGGCATTTCTCAGCAGATCTGACCTGAAGTGCAAACATAATTCTTTTGTTTCACCTAGAGGTTTATTGACAAACTCCAGAAATATCGTGTTCCTCTTCCATTTGCTGAATCTCACTCTCTGTGAGAAGACAAAGATGCTCAGATTCTTCCTTTGAGCCCTCCATCATCAGTGGGAGTCTGAGCCAAAGGTCTGAGCCAGGGAGCCTTTGAAAATCATCCAGTGGCCACACATCTAAACATGAAGAGAAACAAGAGGCAACGAAAATGAGCAAGAGAGAAAACGGGTAAGAACTCAGTCCTTTGGGACTTTTTCCAAGATATTTCAGTGTAATGTTTCACATAAAATTGCTCCTAAAGTTCATTGCAATCATTTGTCAACAAAGCTCAATGAAAAAACCCAGGCAGGTGGGAAATAGTGTTCTAAAAATGCCACTCTTTCACTAACACTTTAAGCAATAGTTGTGAAATGAAGGAATTATATCATCAGCTCAAGAAAGATGCAGTAACCAAAATCTCTGTATTCTTTTGTTTGTGAACAGTCTTCTACACTCATTCAATGTCACTTTTGCCCAGATCTTCTGAAAATGTCACAATCTGTTTTATCAAACTAAAAAATCTCATGTATTAAGACCTTGAGCTTATGACCACTGGCTCGTTTTTCCATTTTGGATCATGCAAATGCAAATTTTTAGCTTTATCACAGAATCAGAGGAGTGTAGGATGGTTTGGATTGGAAGGGACCTTAAAGATGATCTGGTTCCAAGCCCTCTCCCATCAGCAAGGACACCTTTCACTAGACGAGGTTGCTCAGGACCTTGAACACTCAGGGGGATGGGAATCCACCACTTACCCAGGCAACCCGTTTCAGTACCTCACCATCTTCATTGAGAAGATTTGCCTCCTGATATCTAATTTAAACCTATTCTCTTTCAGTTTGCAGCCATTCCCTAATACCAGTCCCTGAGGAATGCCACTCATCACTGCTCTCTGTTTGGGCGGCAAACCACTGACTGCAATTCTTTAAGTATGACCAACCAGCCAACTCCTAATCCAGTGGTGGTCCATCCATTAAATCTATGAGTCTCCAATTTAGAGACAAGGATATCATGTAGGACAGTGTCCATTTCTTTGTACAAGTCCAGGTAGATGACATCAGTTTCTCTTCCTTGATACAAATCTATTAGGGCTTTAGTTTTCTTAACATGGTCTCTGCCTGATCAGACAATTTATCTGTATTCCCCCCAGGCTGCATATCCCTCCTTTCACTCTCTGTAGGCTTTCCTTTGTGCATGAGTTTGTCCAGGAGCTTTTTGTTCATCCATGGAGACTTCCTGGTGGTTTTGTTTGTCTTGTTCTTTGTTGGGATGCATCACTCCTGATCTTGGAGAAGGTGATCCTTGAATATCAAACAGCATTCTTGGGTCTCAAGTCCCTCCAGGAGATTCCATGGTAATCTTCCAAGTAGATCCCTAAAGGTCAAAGTCTGCTCTCCCAAAGTCTGGAGTACTGATGCTGTGCGCTCTCCTTGCTGCCATAATGATCTTGGATTCCACCATTTGATAGTCATTGCACCCAAGGCTGGCCTTGAATGTCCCATTCCTCACCAGCCCCTCTTGTTGGTAAGAACATGGTTTCGTCATAGCACCTCTCCCTGTTGGCTCCTCTATCACTTGTAAAAGAAGCTATTATCAATGCATTCCAGAAACCTCCTGGATTTCTTATGCCCTGATGTATTGTCTCTCCAAAAGTTATTGGGGTGGTTGAAGTCCCTCACAAAGACCAGAACTTGCAGAAGTGAGGCTGCTCGTATCTGTCTATAGAGGGACTCATCCACTCAGTTTTCCTGGCCAGGTGGCCTATAGAAGACCCTTACTACAATGTGACCTCTGTCCTCCTTTATTCCTGGTCCATAAGCTCTGAGCTGATTCTTCATCCATTCCCAGGCAGAGTTCCATGCTCTCCAGCTGGTCATTGACATGGAAGGTAACACACCCTCCTCGTCTGCCCTGACTGCACTTTAAATCATATTGATCTGGGTTGTCCATAAAATTTTCAAGGAAGATTAAGAAGGCATTCTGAGCACATTTGTCTCATTCAGAGAAATGATGTACAGCTTACTTTTCCAAATGCTGTTTTTCAGCTAAGTACAGTTAGCCTTTCTCTGCTGGAAACTATTACGTTACACCTTGAGAAATCATGGTAGTATAATATAGCAAGCATACAAGTCATAAGCCTTAGGAAAAAATATAAGGTATATAAGGTCTTGCATTCTTGCATGGTTGAGGTTATGTTCTCGAACAAGGGGATAAAAAACTCAAAATACTGGACATCTAAGAGACAAGGAATAGATCTTCTCAGGAAATGTTTCAGCTAATTTTTTCTCAGACCCCTGAGTTTGAACAGATCAAATACTGATACAAATATTCTCTTAATCTTTGGGCTCTTATAAAATGGAGAGACAACTCCAAATCAGTTTAGCCTTTATTTCTATATCAAAGGCAGATGATTAACAAAAACAAGAAGGTTTTGACTATCTGAAGTGGTTGCTGTGTGCTCAATGGGCCTCAGACACTTTTCACCTAAACCACAAATTCAGTCTGGTTCAGTTTCATAATGTAAGAAAATCTTCACTGAAGAAAGTTTCATTAGCTAATACAATTTGATAAATAACAAAGACAGGCTTGACCTGCTGGGTTTTGCCATATGTGCTAATGATTTCTGTTCACAGTCTTGTTTTTCCTGAGAAAAGATAGGCCATTATTTTTATTTTAAATCTAACGGAGTGTTTTTTACTCAAATGGACTCCCAACACATACGTCTAAAAGGTTTACCTGACTGATATGACTAGAAAACCAACATATAAGCTACTATCAAGTAACCCAGCAGTCCAGAAAAACTTCAGTGCTATGGGTTAGTTTCCTGGGTAGCTTTATGAATCTGAAGTTGAAACTCGCAAATTTCAATGAGAGCAAGATCTGGAGAGCCAACAGTACACTTACGCCATCAATCTACTCAGAAAGCCTCAGGTACTTTTGGCAGGAGATAAATGTTTTCCTTCTCAAACCAGGAGACCTGTCACCATGCTCAGAGCTTCCTTGAGTCACACCTCATGAAGATCCCAGGATGCCTGAATTTTCTCCCATGTTCCTAGGTAATTATGACCCCATATTTAATGTGCCACTTAAAAGCCAAAGCCATTAGTTTAATATATGTGTTGTGTTACTAATTCTAGTATGCAGGTACTCCAAATGCCATATGAACTTGTATTTAAGGTTACCTAGGTTATCTTGACTTCCCTGCCTAGACATGAGGTCAAACTGGCCCCACAACAGTAGTGGCCCCAACTTTTAAGCATAGACCCTCTGGGTAGTAAGAAAGCAACCACACCTACAAGGTTATGACTAATATTTTTAATACAAATCTTTTATTCAACTTACTTTCTCTTTAGATGGTTTGTGAAGGGTTGACAGCATTGCATCTCATGCTGGATTACAGCTTTTTTTTTTTAGCAAAATAGGTAAATATGCAAGGTGTTCAGCATTTTGAGGGCTATACAGTCCATTTCCTGAAATGGTCATGAGAGCAGGGGGTGAGCAGGAGGAATGAAAGAGGAGTCCAAAGTACAGATCTATGCACCACAGACCTGGTGCAACCAAAACTAGATTGTTCATCAATGGGCTGAGGCCAATTGGATGAGGTTCAACAAGGCCAAGTGCCGGGTCCTGCACTTGGGTCACAACAGCCCCAGGCAGGGCTACAGGCTGGGGGAAGAGGGGCTGCAAAGCTGCCCAGCAGAAAACAGCCTGGGAGTGCTGGCCAACAGCAGCTGAACATGAGCCAGAGTGTGCCCAGGCAGGCTAAAGGGCCAATGGCATCCTGACCTGTATCAGCAGTAGTGTGGTCAGCAGGACCAGGGCAGGGATTGTCCCTCTATGCTCATCACTGGTGAGGCCACACCATGAATCTTGGTCCAGTTCTGAGCCCCTCAATTCAGGAAGGACGTTGAGGTGCTGGCTGGAGTGTGTCCAGAGAAGGGCATTGGAACTGTGAAATAATCTGGAACATATTTCCCATGAGGAGCTGCTGAGGGAGCTGAGGATGTTTGGCCTGGAGAAAAGGAGGCTCTGGCAGGACCTTATCACTCTCTGCAACTGCCTGAAAGAAGGGTGGAGTCAGGTCAGGGTTGGTCCCTTCTCCCGAGTAAATAGTGACAGAAGAAGAAGAAAAGGCCTCATATTGCACAAGTGAAGGTTTAAATTGGATAGTAGGGAAAAAAAAATATCCCCTAAACCTAAAGGGTTGTCAAACATTGGCACAGGCTCCTCAGAGAAGGGATAGAGTCACCATCCCTGGAGATACTGAAAAGACTGGGGACAAGGTTTAGTGGTGGACTTAGCCGTATTACATTAATGCCCGTACTTGATGATCTTAAAGGTCTTTTCCAACCTAAATAATTCTTTGTTTCTATGGTTTATTTTTCTGCCAGCAACAGAACATTAGGGATGGAATTGCCGATTTTAAAAGACTCAAAGCAGAAGTGTGTTTGCTGTCTCATCCAGTATTTTAGTCCTGTGTTTGATTACCTTCACTACAGAGAGAACATAGTAGATATGCTAAAGGGATATTACAGATTTAAGAAATCACAGTTAATGGCATTGTTCCTCTGCTATAATGGATCTTATTTTTAAATTAATTCTTCATTCAGTTTGTATCTTTCTGTAGGTTTCTGTAGGTTTAAAAAACAGAACCATCAGTTTAACCACTACTTGGAATAATTTAGATTAGATTGCTGAAGTCCATGAAGCCCAACCTGCTCAAAACATATCCAGCTGGGTTTGGTTGCTCAGTACAGTCAGGCTTTGAACACCTCCAAGAAGAGAGACATCAAAACCTCTTGAGACCTGTGCCAATATTTTACCACCTTTCTGATGAATTTTTTTCCTGATATACATTAGAACTTAGATCGTTGCAATTTCTGTCTGCTGCCTATTATTCTGTCAATGTGCACCTGTGTGAGCAGTATAAGCCTTTCTTCTATATCTCCTCCCATTAGCTAATGAGTAGCAGGACCAACAGCACACCTTACCTAATTGGCTTGTGAATCTGCAATGTCAGGAAATAGCTCTTGCCAGTCTTCAAAAACTTGTTGGATTGCCTGTGCCCTGCCATATTGTCCATCCAAGTGGTTAAAGTCAACCAGGAGAGCTAGGGGCTGCAGTCAACTCCTTCTCTCTGCCAACTTCTCATAGATCAATAAAGCAAACCCAAATAAGTGTAGTGAAACTGAAATCACAGCTGATGGCCCTTATGAGCAGTGACCAATTTTTTGAAATTGGAACATTTTAACCACAGCATTTTGGTGAATATTTATTGTTCTCTAGCCTTTTTCTTCATCCCCAAAATGACAGCAACTGCTTAGAAACACTTCAAAAGTCACTCATACTCACAAATATGCTAGAAAATCATCATCATCATCATCACCCTCATCTCCACAGATAATAAATTTACATGTCCATGGCATATCTCTCTTGGTTACAGCTACCAACATTCCTATCCCCCAACCCAGCATTTCAGATGGGTACAGAAAAAGCATTTATCCACCTTTCTCCCTTTTTTGTGTTGGCATTCATGATTTTATCATGGGTATCAACAGGCAAAAAACTATTTTGGCTTTTTACAGGCTTAAAAAACAGCTTATCTTTTTTAACTCCATTGGGATCAGACCTTTTCTCTGTTCTTTATATATTTTGTAATTTTTCATTCTTTCTTTGTTTTACTAGGGAATTTTTTTGCAGGTGGTCTTTTACATAAGCCTTTTTTGTTGATGAAATCATGGGGTTTGGAAAAACTAGCATGATATTCTTGAATAATTCCTGATTTTTCTCAGTGCCTTTCCATTTAAAATGTCAATCAGTTATGCCAGGAAATGCTTTAAGCTTTGAAAAGCTGTGTCAATTAAAGTTCTAAATGGATAGATTTTGGTCAATGCCCTATTTCATTTGTATAAAATAAATCTAAATTGACTGTGATCTCTGGTACCTCAGCAACTGTGCTTTTTGGGGTTTGTAACTAACATTTTCTCGTTCAGCAGACTTAAGTCCACTATCAGGTTACCTTATACTGGATACAGGATTTCCTGTTTTGCAAAGAAAACATTATTATTATTTATAAAAACACAAAGGAAATTTGTTATTGGCTGTGGGACATCAGCACCAAATGGTTCTCTGGTTGAAGTCATCCATTATAAGTTTCCTTCTTGCCTTTTTGACTGTTGTTATTTCCCACATTCCCTATAAATTATTAACTGATGCCTAAAGAATGGCCACTTTATCTCCTAGAAATTTTTCTTTAGATATGAAAGACTGTTATCTGTTAACCTATATTTTGCTTTAAATAACTGTGAAAACTGAGCTTTCAGGTTTAAGCAACCTTAAAGGCATATCTAGAGGTTATGAAGAATTGGAGTAGAGAGATTGGCACATTAGTAGAGACCCTTGGATAAAGCACCACACCTACCTCTTTAAGAGGATGAGGTCCAGAGGCAACTTATCTCAGGAACCTGGACACTGCCCAGGAGACAGTAAGTGTCAGCACTGTGACCTTGTTCCTTTGGGCCCAGACAAATGGATGAATTGCATCTGTGCACTTCCCTTTGTCCCCCAGAGCACGTTCAGCTAACTCAGGTGTCTCTGTACCCACCATCACCCAACTTTCCTGGCACTAAGAACTTCAGGTTTATTGTGGAAGAGTAAGCTCAGATATTTCTGAATCTGTCAGTGTGATCAAGATCAAAATCTTCCCTCAGTCTTCTGTTTTTCTTCTTCCATTCTTCATCTGAGCCCTTAGCTTTCTAGAGCAGAGGCAGGGAATGACCAAAGACTGAATCAGGAATGAGAAAAGCTGACAGCACTAGTTGTCTCATCTTCCTTTTTCTTTTTACCATCAAGTATAGGCACTGTTTTAAATTACACAAAAATAGCCTGTAAAATGCTCATCAATCTCATTTGTTTAAATGCAGCTTTTCCACATGAATCATTTACTGTGACACAAGTAAACAATGCCACATGTTTTGGGCACAATGGTGCTCTTACATTATTCATTCAGCCTAAGGTACACCGGTTTGCACAAAGTATTACTCCCTCTTTTCTCTCTTTAAAAAGTTACGTGAGAAAGAAACTGTACAACCATCTTTTCATTAAAGAGTCAAAGACAGGAATATTCAGGGAGCAGTTGTTTGCAGGTTGTCCAGCCAAGGAAAGGAAAGTGTCACATTTCAGCCTTCCCGCACTCATCCTTCCTTCTCTTTCTGCCCATAAAGGTACCCAAATTAGCTCTAGATCAAATATTGCAAACAACGTTGCTTCATTAGCTCAGTGTGTCACAAACTCTAACTTCACCTGCCTCTAAGCAGACATATAGTTGTATTTCTTGCTAGCCCAAAACAACTTGCTGTCTGCATCCAAAGTCTATTTCCTTTTTTTTTTTTCTGCACCCAGTGTAACATTTTGGTGTAAGAGAGGGGGGCATCCAACAGTTGTTCAAGAAAATCAACTTCCCACTTTTACACTTACTGAGTTATGCTAAAAAGTCATAGACAGGTTTTAACCATCTGTTCATTGCACTGTGTCATTTAGATACACTTTATACTATTTTTTTATATTCAAAATAGATTTCAGAGTAGAAAGAACTTCAAAAAAAGAGGCTGAATTTCAAACCCACAAGCATTCAGTCTTGGGGTGTAAATCGGACTCTATCCCCACCAAAAAAAAAAAAAAGCATAAAAACACTCCCTGTTGCTACCAGCTCTCCTGATTCATCCAGCATTTCACAAATGTAAAGCTGGTATTCAAGTCCCAGCTTGGAATGAAGAAGCTGAACACAAACCTCAACTTTCATTCCTGCAGAAGTTTCCATCCCTCCTGTTTGCAGAGAAAAGTTTGAAAACATGACCTGACTGGGCTCAAGCAAGTTGCTGGGAAGGGAGAAGGAGCTGACTCATGATTTTTGCTATGCAGGGTTTGCAGTGCTGGGACATTAGCCAGAAGGGAGAATGAGACTTTGGAGCCTTATTCATTATTGCAACTGTGCTGTTACTATGGAAGACGGCACTCTTTGCTAGAAAGGCCAAGGCAAAATGTTTTGGTTTTGAGGAGAGTTGTCAGTCAGGTGACCTCTCCTCATAACAAAACTTACCTTGGAGCAGGCTGCGTTCAGTGTATTACAAACAGAAGATCTCCGCTGCCTGGTTCCTCCTGGTACATGACAATAAGCAATATTCCACCACCACATTTGCCCACGTGTCAGCACCTTCTGAGGGATGCCTGGCTTCTTCTGCCCATCACATTCAGAGGGGTTCCCTTCCTAAGGCAAGAGTGTTGACTGTGCTTACTTCAGTGCCATCACTGCTTACAAACTTCCTCCATCAATGGCCCCTAGTGAAATAACCCAAATGGCCCCATCTGTTTGTGTTGGCTACCTCTACACAGAGTTCATCATTTTACAAAGCTCATATTAAAAAAACAACCAAACAACTGCTCCAGTTTTATAATAACTTCCTAATTAAAAGGCATAAAAGCACTAATACTGTGATACTAAAGGGACAATTGAGTAGGTGTGGTGGTATGTGGCACTGATGTCTAATGGTATATCAACTAAACCACTCTAGCCTCATAACTGGCTAGGAAAAACTAAGGAGAGGGAAAATGGTGTGGAAGATGAAAGAGAAAAAGAAAAAGAAAAAGAAAAAGAAAAAGAAAAAGAAAAAGAAAAAGAAAAAGAAAAAGAAAAAGAAAAAGAAAAAGAAAAAGAAAAAGAAAAAGAAAAAGAAAAAGAAAAAGAAAAAGAAAAAGAAAAAGAAAAAGAAAAAGAAAAAGAAAAAGAAAAAGAAAAAGAAAAAGAAAAAGAAAAAGAAAAAGAAAAAGAAAAAGAAAAAGAAAAAGAAAAAGAAAAAGAAAAAGAAAAAGAAAAAGAAAAAGAAAAAGAAAAAGAAAAAGAAAAAGAAAAAGAAAAAGAAAAAGAAAAAGAAAAAGAAAAAGAAAAAGAAAAAGAAAAAGAAAAAGAAAAAGAAAAAGAAAAAGAAAAAGAAAAAGAAAAAGAAAAAGAAAAAGAAAAAGAAAAAGAAAAAGAAAAAGAAAAAGAAAAAGAAAAAGAAAAAGAAAAAGAAAAAGAAAAAGAAAAAGAAAAAGAAAAAGAAAAAGAAAAAGAAAAAGAAAAAGAAAAAGAAAAAGAAAAAGAAAAAGAAAAAGAAAAAGAAAAAGAAAAAGAAAAAGAAAAAGAAAAAGAAAAAGAAAAAGAAAAAGAAAAAGAAAAAGAAAAAGAAAAAGAAAAAGAAAAAGAAAAAGAAAAAGAAAAAGAAAAAGAAAAAGAAAAAGAAAAAGAAAAAGAAAAAGAAAGAAAAATATTAAAGAGAAAAAAGAAAAAACAAAAAATATTAAAGAGAAAAAGGAAAAGAGAAGAGAAGAGAAGAGAAGAGAAGAGAAGAGAAGAGAAGAGAAGAGAAGAGAAGAGAAGAGAAGAGAAGAGAAGAGAAGAGAAGAGAAGAGAAGAGAAGAGAAGAGAAGAGGAAAAAAGAAAATTTGTGAACAAAAAAAACCTAAAGATTTTTAGTACAGTATATTGTTGAGGCTTCCAAAGCTGATAAGAATTTCATTGTCCATATTAACACATGCAGAATTAGGCCAATGGAGAACATCTCTAAAAATCCCCATCATCAAGTAAATTCTGCCTGTTTACATGCTAAAACCAGCAGTAACATAATCTTGGATTAAGAAAAGCCTTGGATAGCTAGAACAAAATATGAAACCTGCATTTAAACTGTGTATTCTCTGACTGCAAGAGGAAATGTTGGCAGGAATGGGTGAATGGCAAGAAGTGATGCAAGAGGACTACCTGAGAGCTGACTGTTCTGCTAGAGCTCCAGCTGAACCAAGCATGAGAGTCTACACTGCTCCTTCAGAGCACTCTGTACCTTGAGTGCTGGCTACATGCTGGATGCTGAGCTCCTTGCTAAGGGTTTGAGACTTGTTTCAACAAGCAAAGGTGCTGTACATGCCCAGTATCTGGATTTCTCTTCACAAATTCCATACAGCTTAGCAGCTATCTGGAAATCAGTTTAGGATGAGAAAATGAAGAAGTGAGGAAGGGCAGGAAGGAGAGAAGTAATGTGTGTGTGTGTACGTGTTGAGATTTTTTTTTACCAGATTGCATTATTTTTTTGGCATTTCACTTCTCACTGTTGTCCTGACCTTTGGGTGTGGTGGGTTCTGAATTTTGTCCTGTGTGCCTTTAGAAACACTATTCTCTGGGTAAAATTGCTTTTCCATTTCATTGCAGCATTGTGGTTATGCATTTATTTCATAAAGACAGTGGGTTATTTGGCAATTTAGGTTCATATTGTGGGTGTGGTCCCTGACAATCGTTTTCTTCTGGGTTAAGTCTTTGTGAGCTGTTATTCTCTGGTAGTACACCAGCGAGCACCACACCATTCTCCAGACAGGATTTCATTTTATCTCCCATTTTGTGAAATCATGTATTTCATCTGGGCCACCAGCTACTCTTCGCTGTGACAGCCCTGGGCTCTTCTCAGGGCAAGGGGCTTGGCTACCACCATAACTTACCTGAAGCACAGAGCCTTGCACAGGAGTATTTTCCCATCACTGGCACCCTGCTGTATCCCAGTGCTCTGTCCAAAATAGCCCAGATATCTCTCTTTACATAGCACTTGACTGTGGAGCATAAACCTACCTACCCCAGAAAATCTCTTGTAGCTCTGGAGTGAGAACAGAGGAAGAAGGAAGGGAGACAGAAGCTGGCAATGGAAAGCCATTTCAGGTGTTACACAAAGCATTTTTTATGCTTCATGATCACTCAAGGAGCAAAGAGCACTTCTGTTCAATCACAGAAGCAAGAGAAGGAGTGTATTCACACCTCCCATGGCAGGTGTTTATGTTGGGAAGGGAGTCTCCCTCTTTGCACTGTGTATTCTCCCTCTTTCCAGAGTACAAATTAGTGCTTGAGCATGATTTCTCTCAGCTGACTCTGGACACAGAGCTAAGGAGGATACCCTCTTAATTCCAGGTACGTCAGGTATGTGTCTGACATGCAGTGATATGAAGGTATCTTTAGACCTGTTGAACCATTTCAGAGTATGAATCTCTTTGCTATCCAAAATCATACCTTCTGCAAGAAAGCACTAGGCAAGCACCCCAAGATTTGCACTGGTACCTGTCTGTTCAGTATGTCCTGAATATATCACGGGAAATGTAATTCCTAGCCAGAGGATCAGGTCACACCTTGATGAACCTACTCCTTAGACCCAAATGTCTGGAAAGTCAACCTGTTTCCCATTAAAATGAGAGGGGGTGGGGGGCATCACTGGCCAAACACCATGCAGACATCCCTCCAGCAGCAGGAATGTGACCTAAGGCAAAGCTTTGCCTCCAGCTGCAACGGGAGCTGCAAATGTAGCAGGGCCATTACTATGGAGAGGCAGTAAAATCACACACATCACACCATGGTATTACAGGCACAAATTAAATCAGGTCTAAGGCCCTTTAAAAAAATTAAAAAGGCCCATTTGGTTTAATTTAGAATCTCTTTCCTCACAACCACAGAGCAGATTGATAAAACAGACTTTTAAATCACCTATGAAACTTCAACGAATGACAGGATACCAAAAAGACTCCTTTGTGTTAAAGTGTTAATTATTAAAACATGACCAAACAGTTAGTTCAATTTACAGCATCACCATTAGAAGGAAGGCTGGAAACAATGTGCACATTAAAAGGCTATGTTATATGTTCTGCTACTTGGAGAGTCTCTGAAGTGAAAAAAGACAGGTTGCAGAGCCAAAAAATTCTCCACTGGAATGGTGGAAGCTCTTTTTTTTTCTCTCAGTACAATCTCATTTATCTGAAATGCTACAGGAAGCAAAAATAATTCAGACAACAAGAGATTCAAATCACCAGAAGAAATCCTGGGAAAGCAATTCAGCCAAACATTTGAACAGATTGGACAGTTTGGATGAAAACGTCAGTCACTCAGGCTAGGTGGCAGTTCATTATCCTTCATCATTAGTTTGTGGCTGAATCACTTTTCTTGCAGTTTCCCATTCAGTGATCATTTGAACGATGTATAAAGGAATTTACAGAAGGTTTCCAAAACATTCAAGAACAGATGGATTTGTAGCTGTAGCTTTCAACATTTCCCCTCAAAAGTGTCTCTTTATCTGCCCTGCCTGGAAAACAAGGAAGAGTGTCACGCTGAAAAGTCTACTTTGCTGACTTAGAGAATTCACTGCATGGTCAGATAAAGGAGAAAGATACCAAGGTTGCAACTCAGTGATTTATTTCGAAGCACTTAAACACCAAACTGAGATTTGGGTTCATTTTGTAGCAGCGTAAATCCATCAAATGGAGACAATGAGGATGAATATTTCTGTATGGACTTGAGCTAAACAAGTACAGCATGTTAAAAAAAAAAATAGCAAGCCTTACACAAAATACTGAAACAAGTTTACTAACAATTTGTATAATTATCTATTATTCATAACAGCAAAAAATTAAACACACCCAAATTGCCTTCAAGAGCTCAAATCACAGCAGCTCTTCTGAACTCTCTTGATATTTGTGTCATTTACCCTCATCTGGGGATCTGTACTGGAATCTACATGTATTTTACTAATTTTTTTTCCCAGAAATTTTTTTCACTCAGACCTGTTATGTACAATAACAAAACAGACTCTGAAGCTATGTAGAAGTTTTTAGGTCAATGATTGCAAACTGGTGTGAAGCTAGAGCAGAACCAGATCCCGTGATTTGCTGTAAGGATTTATTCCTTTACTCTCATTCTTTCTTTAATTTACAGCCTTTAGTTCTGTTCATCTTCCTCCATTCCCAAGTCCTTAGTAATAACCCTATTTCCTTAGCTCTTTTCCCATAAATAATTCTCCTGAAATAACATGAGGAGATCCTACTTTGCTAGCACAGTCCCCCTTGGAGAAGGAGATCAAATACTCCCATTGAAACACCACGGGAAAAGGAGAATTTCAGAACAGGATTTCACACAACAGTTTATAAAAAC
Organism: Peucedramus taeniatus; assembly: GCA_013400575.1. Classification (NCBI taxonomy): domain Eukaryota; kingdom Metazoa; phylum Chordata; class Aves; order Passeriformes; family Fringillidae; genus Peucedramus; species Peucedramus taeniatus. The sequence continues at coordinate 308,400 of WBNO01007076.1, read as the reverse complement.
AGGGTGGGAGGAGGAAAAGCAATGAACAACTTTATTGTGTGCTTCTATGTAGCAAAAAGGAGTTAAAAAGTACCCAGACATCACTGAAAATTACTCTCCTCAGGACTTGTTTCCAATTGACTTGATGTCCAGGTGTTATCATCTCAGTGACAGCTACTGTAGCAACATACAAACAACACTGTACAACAACTGTTTCCTTTAAGTTAGCATACAATAAAATCAGTCATCTGTGCCACTAATTCACTGCTGCATTGTACAGTGAGACAATGTAGGGAAAGGACTTAAAGAACTTAAAACTAATTCTGGATTAATGGAAAAGATCTCTAAAAAACCTGTTTATTGAATGTAGTAACTGCTTTTACCAAGTGTATGTTATATTTGATGTAATTTTACACTGCTTTTGCATAAAGTGGTTCTTTAATTAGCAATAAAAATGCCCCCATAACAATATTTGTAGCTAATGTTTGTGGACTATTTCTGATACTCTGCAAGTCCATGAATGCAAATAACATTATTTCAACTTAGTATATGGTTGAATTTGGACCAGAAAAGAGTAGAGTACTACAGTAAGAAAAGAGTACAGAGCTACAGTAGCAGTAGCTTTGAATAAAAAATACACCTTTGAGAGTGGGGGAGATAATAACATGTATTTATCCATGGTATCTAAATGAGCCTTCCTTTTTCTTCCTCTCTTCAGAATAACTTTCAAATCCAAATTTAAGCACAGAAGTGAGTGACCTGGAAGCAGAAGGCATATTTGAACCTGCCCTCAATGATAAGGACAGTTTCTTAATTTCTCTGAAGGTTCCCCACCTAGACTCACTCCAGTCAGTCTTAAAAATAAATATGTTTGAAGCGCTGCACTTCTGAATCTCTCATCCAGCTTTAGGGCACTTCACTGGTCTTCTCCATTTTAAACAGACTTTTCTTTCCTCCAAGAGCAGGAGGACCTGGACCAACAAAAATGCTCTGTATTTGGATGCAGTGAACAGGTGATAATCAGGGTTGCTAAAGGCTCAGTTTAAACACACCAGCAAGTGAGCTAAATAAGAAGCACAGAAGAAAAATTTTGTCTACTCTCTTTCAGTTGTGTTTCTTGACACATTAATATTAATTTAAAACAAATGAACAAACAAATAAACAACAAACCCCAGCAACAAAACTGTTCATTTAAAACTCCCTAAATTGCCAGCACAGGGAAAAATTTTCCACTGATGTAGCACAGTGTAACTTGATAACAGAACTTTGCCTCTTTACATTGACCAAAGGTCTGTCATATAATGTTCTATTATACAAAGATGTGCTAGTTCTAAAACAATGAGCAGGATATTATATTGATTTAGAAACATCCTTCCTTCCTTAAGAACTTGCCCTCTTATTTTTCATAGTGATTAGTGCCAGTTCCATCAATTTGCCTTTGGGTGTACAATCAATGCAAAAATATAAAGGCCAGACCAAGAAGAGGGATGCAAAGAGCAATTATTTATAACAAGAAACCTTGATCTGTCTCAAGAGTAAAGGTTTTTTACCTCCTGCAATGACATCTCCTGGCTTCCTAAGAAAACACTGATTGTCAAAGGCAAAACTCTGTCTTTTAACACAGCAGATCTTGAGCAAGAGAAGAAAATACAAGGGGAAAGCAAGTAGCTCAAGAAAAAAAATATTCTGGAGGAAAGATTGAAGGTCTGATGCTGTTTTGTCTAGAGACGACACAACTGGTGGGGATGGTATGGCAGAAAAAAACCCACCCTTCCACACCATGCTGAATAAAGTGGACAAAGTAGAGCTGGGATATACTTTAGCTGGTACAAACAGCTTTCCAGCCAGAGGACATGATTGGGTTGGAGACATCTGCCTGCCGTGATCTAAGCATGGGACAGGCAGACTTCACTAAGGAGCGAGGGTGGCCAGGTCAGCGCAGTCCTTTGCAACTCCATGGGAAGGGATACAGTGGCTGGGGAGCGAGAGAGCACTCGGCCTGAGTCAGAGCAACACATCTTTTAGAGGATTAAGAGATGATGTAGGAAGTTGAGACTGCAATTTGCCGACAATGAATACCAGACGGCCGATGAGGAGCTGCCAGCTCATCAAGGACCTGACTCAGCAAACGGCTCTGCTTTCTGCGATTGCCGCGCCAAGGGTTTGCTGCTCCCACACTACATTGCACGCCTCAAAAGCCAGAACAACCTTTCTTCTTTTCTTTTCTTTTCTTTTTTTTTCTTTTTTATTTTTTTTTTTTAATCTGAGGGAAATCCTAAGCCAGTGTCTCCTAAACTGGGCAGGCAGAAGATAAGTGGTAAGGAAGATGAAGAAGACAATCATGACTCTGGGACTCCCTGCGCTTCATGCCACCTATAGGTACACAACAGTCCTACAGGCATCTGTGGTCTGTAAAACAGCTGCTTGCCAGTAAATCCCCCACTCCAGCTACTGTGGAAACCCTCCTGTGGCAACCAGAGTGCCTGTGCTCCTCATTTGCTCCACTTGCCTGATGCTGGGCCGAGGATCCCTCCCTGCAGCCAGAGTGGGCAGCAGCAGCAGTCCTTTGCCATCCACCTGCATATGGGAAGAGGGTAACTTACCAAGTACACAGGCAGGGAGGACAGAGAAACAGGAAAGGGACTTTAATAGATGGTAGACTACAATAGATGGAAAAAATGGGGATAAAGTGAGCAACAAAACTTGCTGAATGTCACAGATAACTGTTGGTGGCAGTTTGCATCTCCTGTGAATGGCAAATGAGCATCCAATATGCCTCCTTGCTTCCTGCCAGCAATGCCCAGGTTCTCAGACAGTCTTTTGTTTGCCCTGTCCACCAGCACACTGTGGCTGATCCCATGGGCAATATGAAGTTCTGGAAATGGGTTTGCATTACTGCCTCAATTGTAAAAACAGCTGAAAAATGTGGATTTTCCATGCTGCATGTGAATTCTGATGTTAATAAAATTTCTCATCTGAGATAGAGAGTCAAGACTGCCACAGATCATTGCTCAAAAGGAAACAAATTTAAAAGATCTAGCTGATTTATTCCAGAACAATTAATTGGGCTGTTCTCTGTAGTGTGGACCTCAGGTTCCAAGGCACCCAGCGTTATTACTGTAGCACCCAAGGTATCAGCACAGCAAACAGCCTGCTGTGAGCTCCCAGGGAATGGATCTGATTCCTGACAGAAACCTGCCTGTAATACACAGGGACATCTGTAGGTCTCCTCAGGACTCCTGCAGTAAAATGCTTCTTCACCTACTCCAGGTGTTTAATTAGAAAGTTTATTGGTGTGTTATTCACAATCTCACCTGTGATATTTGGTCTACTTTTATTATTTGATTGGTTTTAAATTGTTCATTATAAACTTTAATGCTCCACAGATAAACTTTCAATCTGTGTACTACTAAAGATAAACTATTAACACATTCCTCCTAAGAAGCAATAATAGGGTTAAGTATTTGCAAGGCTCATGTATTAGAAAAATGTGTGCAAGTAACTCAAGGAGTTTTCAGTGAGTTACTCTTTATGAGTTAGACTCAATCAAGATTTCTCCTGGCTTCAATGCTGCATTAATCATCCAAGGCAGATCAGCTGCCCAAGCCTGGGTGCCTGCACCAGGCTGATGTGGCTTCTCATGGCAGCTGAGCCTGCACAGGATCTGTGGCCCTGCTCAGCCACCACACACCCAAACCCAGCAGCTCTCCAAACCAAAGACTCAAGAAGAGATCCCTAGGATCCCATGTGGCTTCTTTGCCACAGTGGTGGTGTGGTATCCCAAAGGAATCCTCAGATGGGCCAAGTCAAGTGTCAGGGAGTGCCAAAGGCAGGTTGAAAGACCCCAGCTCCTCAAGAGCACCAAATTTGTTTGAGCTAAAGGTGACACGGGAAGTTTTCTCACTGAGTGCATCTCTGGATCTTCCACACAGGAAAGAGTCCTGCTCAGCAAGCTTTACCATTGACCTAATTGCAAGCACTAGAAAATGGATTTCTCTCTCTCTCTCCCATACCCACAACAGATTTTTCTTATTTTTGGACAAGATTTATTTGACCTGAAATAATAATTTTTATTAGCCTAGATGTATTCATTCCCATTTTCAAACTGAAATCTTCTTAAACTGGTGTTTAGAAGATGTTTTCAGTTAGAGACTGACTCATTTTATTTATTTCTTTTATTAGGACTAAGCAGGCCAAACCCAAGTTGTTCTATTTTGGATTAAATAAACCATTTCAGGTTGACTACCCCCTCTCATGTACTTGCAGTATGAAAAAGAAATAGGCTTTGTTGAAACAAAGATAAATGTATAAAACACTTTCTGGCCCATTTTTCACACAGCTGCAGTCAAAACCTCTCCTACTTGGATTAACTCTTCCCGCTTCTTCACACAGCCTGCTCTATTCCAAGCACTCAAACAGAAGATGTAAAAACCATTTCAAGTAAATAAGAGCTACCTGCCAGCTACAAAACAAAACACTGGAAAGCAGAAACTAATCTCTTTTTAATCTGAAACAGAAATTGCAAGCACTGAAATTTCAGCATGTGGCCCCACCCTTTAAACTGCCTGTGTTGGCTCTGCTTTTGGTAAACTGAACCACAAACAGAATGCTAAAGCCTTTGGCAAACCATATCCCTATAGAGCAGATGCAGTGTTAATGACATGGGGGGCCATGTCCTTGGTAGATTATATTGGGGTGGATTTGCTTAAGTCAAAGATGACACAGCTGGAACAGCAACAGCCAAGTCTCAGTGTCTTGAGGTCTCTGAACCTGGGGACAAATATTTTATGTCCATTCTTCAAAAATTTTGCTTCACTGGATGAGTGATTTTCAGCTCCTCAACCTGTGTCTTTCACATGCTGGGGAGAATATGTAAGGTTAAAAAGCAATTCTGTTCCCTTAGCAGACATCAGAGAAATTGCAGCTTACAGCACAGACATATCAAGCAAGACAGGTTTCCAGGGGCTATCTTCAGTGCTTTTTATACACAGAACATGGACCACTGTGAGTGCACTGGTGTAACAGCTTTGGCAATCAAGTCCTTGGCCACTGGGACCCAGTTTGCATATTTTTTTTTCTTTGTTTTTGGTTTTGTTTTCCTCCATTTCTTAGGGTCCAGCACCAGACCCTGGAAGACCACTTAGTTTATAAGCAGTCACTCTCTATTGCATCCAGACATCTCTAAGGTCTTTCCCCTTCCTAATTCTGTTGCTTTTATCAAATCATCCTTGTTCCAGCTCATGCCCATTGGCAAGAAGCCCATTCTGTGTCCTGTCTCCCTTGCTCCTTCACACAGAACCTGGCTGTTGATGGGGAGTTTCATATCACAGCTCACAGACTGGAGAGTTTTCTGTTTTTTTCATAAGAGAAAGAATAAATGCCTCATGAATGTCTTCTCCTCCTTTTTCCTCCAGGAGGAGTCTGCAGGAGGTCTCTCTGCCAGGTTGATGGGACACTCTGGGCTCAGAGCTCCCACACTTTTGGGGAGAATTTTGCCCTTTCTCAGATGATCTGTTCCCACCACAGCAAGCCTGTCTCTGATTGCAGTACCATCCACATTGGTGTGGCTGAGCCAAAGGCTAACTCAGCAGCTTTTCCCACTATATAAAGCCAGGATGGGTTTGCATTGTGAACACTTTGTACAGTCCTGGATGTTCTTCCACCCACACAACTTAAAAATGATACAGTGCAAACTGGAATAGGGTCAGAGCAAAGCAACAAAGAAGGGTTAGAGGTACACTGCTGTTAGCACACAAGGAACCGCTGAGTGCCCCAGAATGCTTCAACCTGGGAAACAGAAAACCTGGAAGGAAAGGAAAGGGCTTAATACAGTCAAAAAACAAGTAATCATGAGAAGCATGGAAAGCTTAAGTAGAAAATGCTCATTCACTATCTTTTCCAGTGCACACTGGAGTTTGCAGCTGGTAGTTGGATCAAATCCCATGAAAGAGGGTGGTTTTGCACAGAGTGTGCACTTTAACTAACCAAGACTTTACATGGACTCACAGGCAGACTGGATGAGCAAAAATCCACTGAAGGTGTTCAGTGTACTACAGAACTTCTAGTTCAGGTAGCCCTGGTCTGTGAATGGTTGGATGCTGGGAAAGCCTCTGTGGAAGTGGCGTGTACACCTGGACCCTCAGAATAGGCAGTCAGCCACTGTTGACCACTGCCTAAAACTTGTCATCAGACTAGACAGACCTTTAGTCTGCCCCAGCATAATTTGCTACCACACATTCCCCACACAGAATCATACTCTTCCTTTTTTTCTCTGAGGACTGCAAATTCACTGGTATGACATGCAAACACTGATGCACCAAAGTCCTTCCTCTCTTCCCCAGGGTAGGGCACACCACACCCAGTCCCACCAGTCCACTCGGCTGGGGATCAAGCCACATTTTTGTGCTAACTTTTGCTCTTCTGTCTGCTCTCTGAAGGGCAAAGCCTCCCAGCCCCCTATACTGTGTCCTAACACTGTTTTCCCCTGGTCCAGCATGCCCAGAGCTAACTGAAGACTTGTCAACTTCAGAGGAACTTCTTTAGGGGGTAAAAGTATCACCAGGGTGGGAGGTTGAGCATGGCCTTAGAGAGAAGGGATTTCTGCACCACTGCCTCTAAGGACTGGCCAACATAAGCAGCTGTAATAATTTTCTGGACATTCAGTAGTTTTTATCTTGGCTGTTAAAGGGGTAGCTTGAGTTAGGGATACCATAGTGGTACCTGCAGCAGCTCTGAAGGCATCATCAGAGCTCTCACAATGGGCTCAGGCAGACAAGTCCCTGCTGGGCCACCCTGATCCAGGCAGAGCAGGACAATCACAATCTAGCTGGGGGAAAAACATTAATATAAGCTGAATTAACAAATTTCCTGTTGGGTCAGCCCAAACCACTACATTTGACCCAGTGTGAAATATTTATTTTACTTTTGGAAACAAAAGTCTTCTCCCTGTGTTTCGATTCAGTAAAAGGTCTTGTTTTGAAAATGGTCATGGCACAAGTGTGTTTCAAAAAAAATCTTTTCTTCTTTTACATTTAAAGGCGTTTTTCTGACTTCAGCACATTTAACATATTTATTAGTATTTCCCAACTCTCCTCACCAAAGGGAAGTGTCACACAGCTGACTTCACTATGGCATTTCTGGCAAAAAGACTGCAACATGGTGCCACAGCAGTTTTCAAAACACAAATAATCATGACCTCAATTAAATAGCCCAGTGTTGGGGATGGATCTGATCATATACTGTTGAAGCCTAACTCATTCAAACCAGAGGAAGCAGTAGCACAGCCAGTGGGGTACAGGCAGCACCACAGCACTGAATACAGGCAACACCCATTTATGTCTTGACATGGTTCACTCCTAGGTTCCAATGCTCCAGGGGAGTTAATGGTCATTTTAGCCTCATGTACAAAATCAGGTAAGAAACAAGGGTTCAGTGAAGGCAGAGAACACTGTCCTAATCCCCACAAGTCCTCTGCGCCTTGTACCTGAGCACTTTGGCCTCTTCCTCATATTTTAGGAAGAATCCGGTGTTCACCCATGCATGTTCACAGATATGCACTGGTTTCACTAAATTATCCTCAAAAGTCTTTCATTCAAATTAAATTTGTTTAACAAAGTTAACTTTCTTCAGGCCAATACTATGTTCTTCGGTCTTTTTCAAGTGTGTCCAAAGACTCTGATTCTCTGTCAACATGAGTTACTAAGAAATCCCAAGAAACTTTGGAAAAAGCTGAGTCTACATTTGAAAAGAACATGCTAAGCAGCTTGCCAAAATATCGTGCCTAGCCTCAGAGAGGTGCCTTAAGAGTGTGCAATATGTGACTGTAGGATCACAAGATGGTACCACAGGTACCCTAAAGCCCTGAGTCCTACAACACTCCCAGGGGTCCTATAAAAAGTCTGTTTCCTATTCCCATGAAAAGAGCCCATTGCAGCCCCTTGTCTAGAGTCATCACACTTCTATCCTCTCCAGAGATTCAGCTTTAACATTTCTTGTTTTCATAAAACTGTTCACCACGGTAGCTCACTCTGCAAGTCCACCTAATCACAGCCAGTTAATTCATCATTTTTGCTGGTCTCAATACCCTCTCTCTCTCCCCTTTCACAGATAAACCACATTTAATGGTTGTGTTAAATAACAAGCAGCATGCCAAAGAATATCTGGCATACTTCAGAGGGGTAATGTCCTACCAGATTTATCTGGTAGTTTAAATCCCATTTTGAAAAAGTTCTCTTGTTTACTGAACAGTTGAATACAAATTTCATAATAATTTATTTTGGAAGGGGAAAAGAAATGAAAAGTTCTTAGTTTCTCATTATTTGTCTATAGGTTAATATTTCGATTTCAAGTCCTCATCATAGGGCTTCCCTCAGGTGTAACCTGGCATGTTCTCAAAGTCTTTGCCCATAAATGTGTCTCTCAATTTCCTGTTCCCAGACATAACCACTCCAAGCAAAGATCTCAGCTCAACTTGGCAGGGACCATGCTAAATCCACTTCCCAATCCTAGCTGCCACTTGTGTTATCCCAGCAAAGAGGTCATCCCACCACTGGATGCTGTCCATACCTGTGTACCCACATGACCAGAGTCTGCATGGACAGCAAGAAGCACACTGCATTCAGTCCTCACCAAAGCCTTTCTGCGTCGACCCAGCATGCCTGTAAGCTGCAGAAACACCATTTTCCATTTCTTTGTTTATTTTTTAAAGACAAGTCTTTGATCTTCTAGGTAGTACTAATAATTTTCCAGCCATCAAACAGGCATAAGGAGTGTGGTATGAGCCTACCTCAGCCCCAAACCACAACTGAGAGCTCTGGATACCCTCTATCGTTAGCCCCAACAGGACACCAAAGCCAGGCTCAGATCCTGAGCCCTCACTGTCTCAGCTAAAGTTGTGTATTTTGCTGCTAACTATTTTTGAAACAGGATGGGAGGATGTGGCAGAAGCCAGACATGGGGATCACTTGAATCTGCCTGCATCTTTTGCTTAAAGCAAGCCTTCTTAAAATATAGAATGGCTCTTCACCTTGAAAGTGGAGATTTATTGGGAGATCTTATAATAGATATGAAGGGGAAATCCACAGCCAGAAGGCAAAATTGTTGAAGGATTTTCTCAGAATACAAACTATGACTAAAATCATGCATTTCTCAGAAACGACTCACTTCATTTTTTTCAAATAATCTTTCCATAGGTTTATTTATTTTTAATTGCAACAGAATGTAAAATCTTGAATTAAGAAGCACAGAGAAGGAAACTGAAAAACATCAGCATAGGAGAATCTATTACCAAACTTAAAAATTATTTTAGATCCTTAATCAACAATGTCTCTCCAGCCTCTACCATCCTGACTGTGATTTGCTCCTGCATCCCTGAGATAAATACATCCCAGTGTGGTGTATCACAGGTTCACAGGTTTGTTTTCAGCTGCTGTCAGTTTGCTTTTTTGAGAGACTGTTTATATTTCCTTTGAAGAATATTTCTCTAAGTACCATAATGTTACACCATCCCTTGGCATTTTAGCAGTCTTCATGAGCTCTCATCTCTTGTATGCTTTCATTGAACAGCTATTTTTTTCCTTACCCAAAGATTTCAAACCTACCTATCACATGCATCAAACATTACTAAATAAGTGTGTGATATCTGGAAAACAGTCTGATGAGAATTTTTGGTGTAGAGATGACTGTAAGGCAGAAAAAAAGCAAGAAATTTAACTTTTATTAATCAGGCTTTTTTTTCTGTAGCATTGCAGCATAAAATGGTGTCAATTTTTTCCCATGCTTTGGAAGGCTGCCGGCCCCCCATGCTGTGTGCAGGAGAGCCAGAGCCTCCAGCAGGATACTGCTGTGGCTGCCCTAGCAAACCACCTGCAATTCACCACCTGTGATGCACCACGGCCCCTGAAACAAGACAGAAATCTGTTGGGTTTGTACTTTTATAATCACAGAGATTCCACTGACAGTTGCATCTCCTGTAAAACACACTGGTAATCATGGCCAACATTTTTATCTACAGTCCCTGCCATTTTCACACAGAAATTACATATGCCTACTGCAGAACAGAGTGATCACTGTGGACCAGGATCTGATCTCATTACCCTGCAGTGAATCCAACATTATTCAGTCATTCACGGCTGGTACTTTGGACTTGCACCAGTGTCACTGTGATCAAACTCTGCCTCTCTGCTTGCTTCAAAAAGAATATTTAGAAAAAGATGCCAAAAGTATCCTTCTCCCAGTACAGGCACTGGCTAAGAGCATGTCCTACGTTATTAGAAACCTCTCACCATCTGGTCACGCTTATTTCAAACATTACCATCACCTCTGCAAAATCCATACTGTCCTGCAGCATCGAGTGCTCCAGGGGGCACAGTAGGACCAAGCACCATAATGAACACAACGTCACTGCCTGCAGAATATTTTGGGTCACTGCTCAGCCCAGTTGTTGACCGAGTCTGCACACAAGGATTCTGGCAAGGCTGGAGAGAGAGGCAGCGCCCACACAACCTACACTTGTCTAGTTTTGTGCAGGAAATGGCCCCTTTTATCTGAATCAATGCTCCATGTAGGTTAATTACCCTGTCTACAACAGTGGGCTCAGGGATTTGACTGCCTGGGGAGAAAACTGACACTTTCCTCATTGCCTTAAAATTACAGATGGAGCATAGGGCATATGTAGCCTGACTTGATTAGATTTTACACTTTTTTCTGATAATGAGAATTGGAACTGCCTCAGCTGACGGGCAGGGGGGACTCAGACCTGCCTCTACAGCATATTGTAAGCATCAGCTTCTGTCCACTGGGACTTTGCAAATTGCAGCAAATCCCCCTCGCATCCCCTGCTCCTGGGCTTGAGACTGAGAGCAGACTTCTTCATGTGTTCACTGCTTGAAGGTGCCACTGAGTGACATCAGATGAGAGCTAGAGGAAGCAAAATAAAACCCAGTATGTTTGCATTCACATAGTGTCGAGAGAACTAATTAGTCTTGGTTTTGGTGAACACACTGAGGGGTAATGATACCAATCAGCAAAGCTGACTTGCCATGTCACTGGAGATCTTCAGTGCATTAAGGAATAAAAACATTTCCTTATGATTTTGACACCAACACAACTCCATGCATGCTTTGTACACATCACTGTTACTGGCTGTTCATGGAGGAATGGAAAACTGCTTCTGTCTTTCTGAAGTTCCTTTAATAGTCATGGTTGGTCCTGCATCCCCACAATGCTTTTCCTTGTGGGATACCAGCAGCCATCATCATCTGGAATTAGCCTGTGCAGTTTGCCATAATTAGGGCCCTAGTTAGTGCTGCAGTGGGAGCAGGAGCCCTCAGGAAGCACGGTGCCTCCTAGGGTGCAGTCCCAGAGCAGAATAGATGACACAAGCTGGTGCAGAAAAGGCTGAGATCATCAGAATCTCAGCCAACCTGGACACCATGAAGATGAGCAATAACACAATAACACCAACCAGATCACCTTCAATGACTGAACAATAACAATTTTTGCTATAACATGGAAGCTCCTCAGTATGGAAACACCAAGGAGGACAGAAACCTGAGTGTGCTGCCAAGTCCCAGGATAAAGATGCTGCAAAGATGAAAGGAAGCCTTGTGCCATTGGAGAACACCAAAAGAGCCATGAAGTTCTGCAAGGCTGAAGTGCCCCTACAGACCTAGTGCCACACAACTAGAGCAACCCTTATGAGCAATCTGTCATAGCAGAGTCAGGCAGCCAGAAGGAAATCAGGCAGATCAACAAGATGTCCTGTTGGTAAAATTAAAGTAGAAACAAGCAAAACATTTTAAAGCAAGTGAAAAAATACTGTAAATATCAGAAGAGAAAGGTTTACAGACCTGAGGGCAGTGAAGAGACTGTCATAAGGAAGTATAAACAGAAATGGGTGGAACAGCCCAACAGAGCCCCTGTCTAAACCTTTCCCAACACAGCACCATAAAAGATTTTAAAGTAAGGCTGGTCAAAATTTTCCATCTAAACTTCTCTACTGAACAGTAAAAAGAGTACTTTTTTGATTACTCTGAGTTTTTTTTTTGATCCACAACAGCTGCTTTCCATGAAAATTTTCAATGTTTTGTGGGAAGGCCAAAAAACACCCAACCCTCTGCTTATGGCAACTAAACATTTTCAGACAAAAAAAATTAGCATTTTTGGTGAGAATTAAAGAATGACCTGTAGTTTTGAGATGTGACTAATCCCTTTGTTGCCAAACACCAAATACTTCTTGGTTTTCCACTAAAAAGTCCAAATTATTCTCTGGGTAAGGGGGGCACTTTCCAAACCAACAGCACTTTAAATATCCAAATAAAAAAATTCAAACTCAGTTCTAGCCTTAAGGGATGGCCAGTGCCGAGATCTTTGTAAAGAGGGAGTATTGGGAGCTGGTCAAAGAGCAAAACCAAGCAGAAAAACAGACTGATTCTGGGCAGGATACAAAGAGAAATGGAAAAAAAAACCAGGAAAACTGCTGTGTTGGGTTTATGCTGGCTGGCTGCCAGCCAGGTGCCCACCAAAGCTGTCCTATTGCTCTCTTCCTCAGCTGGGTAGGGCAGAGGAAATACAACAAAAGGTTCATGAGTTAAGGATGGGGAGAGGTCACCAATTACTGTCACAGGCAAACCAGACCCCACTTAGGGAAAATTAATTGATTTTTTTAACTATCAGAAGAGGGTAATGAGGAAAAAAAAAAAATCTTACAACACTTTCTTATCACCCCTCTCCTCTTCCCTAGCTCAGCTTCACTCCTGAATTTTCTATCTGCTTCCATTCAGCAGAACAGGTGGTTGAGGGATGGAGACTGTGGTCAGTTCCTCACAATTTGTCTCTGCTCCTCCTTGGTCCTCAGGGGGATCAAGGGGTCCTCACCCTCTGCCTCTGCTTCAGCAGGGTCCACACCAGGGGGTCCCTCCTACAGGAGACAGTTCTTCATGAACTCCTCCAAGGTGGGTCCTTCCCACAGGCTGCACTTCATACTCTGCTGCAGCATGGGTCTCTTCCACAGGGCACAGTCCTTCAGGAACAGACTGCTCCAGCATGGGTCTTCCATGGGCTTACAAGTCCTGCCAGGAACTTGCTCCAGCATGGGCTTCCCACAGGGTGACAGCCTCCTTTGGGCATCCCACTGCTCTGCCATAGGGTTCTCCACAGGCTGTGGGTGGATCTCTGCTCCTCTTGGACCCCCACGGTCTGTGGGGAACACTCTGCCTTACCATGGTCTGCACCAGGGAATGCAGGGGTAATCTCAGCTCTGGCACCTGGAGCACCTCCTGCCCCTCCTTCTCCACTGACCTTGGTGTCTGCAGAACTGCTTCTCTCACACATTCTTACTCCTCTCTCCCACTGCAATTGTTCTTGCACAGTAATCATTCCTCTTGTGAACTCTGTTATCCCAGAGAACCACTGTCCCTGCTGGTCTCAGCTTTGGCCAGTGGCCAGCCATGGGTCCATCTTGGAGCTACGTGGCATTGGCTCTGTCAGAGACGGGGAAATTTACAGCAGATTTTCAGAGAAGTCACCCCTGTAATCCCTTGCTACCCAAACCTTGACATACTAACCCAACACAACCATCAAAAAAGAAAATTATTTAAGCTATTAAGCTGGGAGACACAGTGAGAGAATTGCAGCTCAGATTGGTGGTTTTGTTGTAGGAAGCGTCAAATGGTTTGGTTTTGGATGGCTGAGAAGCAGTTTCCAACTGAACATCTAAAGACTTAGAGATCAAGCAGTAACAGTCCTGAATACTTGGCCAGTCAGTGGCCCTGTCTGCCACAATATCTTTGGTTGTTTTATAATGAGAGAGAAATGCAGGGTACATTTTTAAAATCTGCCTTTGCCAGGGCAGGCATTGTCAGGCCAGAAAGGTTTCTCTAGCCTAGTGAAATATCATCCAGTAAAATAGCTACATTATTGAAAGAAGTTAAATCAAAGTCTAAAATACTAACATTTATTGCAGGAATTCTATATGGTGCTGTATATTAAAAATAGTTATTTGAGGAAACTGTTCTGTTGGACTGGAGCCAACTCTTGTGTTTCTAGTAATAAAGTATTTCAGCTCATTTCACCTCTAACTTTTGATCTTGCGGCAGGTATCACCAGAAGATGGCAGGGTAAGCCAAGGCAGCTGTAAATGTCATCATGTATTAGTATAGGACCTGGAGTTAATTTAAACCTATTTATTTGTGTGATTCACTTGCTTTCCTATCACCTAGCAGCTTACTTTACAAACGTAATTGTAGCCTAGGGTAGATTTTTCTCATGAAATTTCAGGTTTAAACACATGACTGCAAATGATTCCCAGCAGCTGAAGTGATAATAGAGGCCAAGTAGCATAAACTTCTGGAGGAGAAAAAAAAACACTCTCCATGGGTCCCCTATAACCTCTGAAACCTTCAGCAAGCCTAAAGAGAGCTAAAATGTAACACATCTCTCAAAAGGATGCAGCCTTCTGTGAAAGCTGGGGAAGACATTGATGGAGCTGATGGTCTGGTATCTCTGCTAGAGCAGAAAAGGTAGTAAGAAAAACAGTCCTGGACTGAAAAAGACAAAAGGGTTGGAGCTCTGTCCAGCCATGTCAAACAGGAGGAAACGAGGGAATAATCCCCCTTCAAAAGGAGAAAGCAGGTCACACAGGAATTAAGGTGAATTAATCAGAGATTAAGTAAAAACAGGCAAAGCCTGCTTAAAAATCAAATACTTTTGCCCTGCATCCGGCTGGTAAAGTTGCACAAAATGAACTCAGGGAGGGAGCAACATGTTGGGAACAGCACCCTCAGCTCAGCAATGTGGATATCAAGTATTTAGCATCAGAAACAAGAGCACTCCTGTCAGGGGCACAGTGGTGTCACATCGCATCACAAGGGGTGGTCTGAAAGCAGACCCTGTTCTGGTGCTGCAAAGGTTCTGTCTTGGCAGTGACCTGGTCACAGAGACATCAGCAGCAGCATGTGTCCACCTAACTGGGGACAACGGGGAAGGCAGGGAGGCAGGGAGGCAGGGAGGAAGGGAGGAAGGGAGGAAGGGAGGAAGGAAGGAAGGGAGGGAGGGAGGGAGGGAGGGAGGGGTTGGTTTCCTGAGCAAGGATAAAAGTCTACCAAACGGACACACATTGAAGGATATGGTTTTTGTGAGGGTGGAAGTTCCGGGTAAGCATAGCACAAGCATCATACTCACATTGCATTTCTCTCCAGACTCAGTGGAGATGTGAAAAAACCAAAGGGAGTCACATCCAGTAGTGACAGGAGAAGAAGGTTAAAACAAGGAGGCACAAAGGGAGAAGAGGAAAGCATGACTGGGACATGTGGCTCAGTTCAGGGTAAATGGCAAAGCTATGCAATTCCTGAATTTCCTCTGGGACCAATCTCAGTTAATTTACTTTAAAGAAGCTTGTTTCATTTCAGAGTAGTTATTTTGGTTCCCATCCTTGTGCATAAAGTATTATGGCCTTTTCATTAAGAATGTGCACAAATTTCACTCTGTAGTGACATTCATGTCAGGCTGGAGTGCTGGCAGCAGGTTAATTTCAACCTCACAAAATAAGCATTGCTTATTTTCAGTCCCACTGTAGGGTGAAGAAACCATATAGTGCCTTCCGTTGGTTTGCTGCTTAAATAAAACTAAAAGACATTAATGTAAACTGTGAAATACAAAATCTTTAACTTAATTAATTCTCCTTCGCTACCTTGAATTTTTAGGCACTTTTCCTTAGAGTAGGATAAATTTAAAAACCTACTTCTGAACTCATTAAGGCCAGTATAAATAAGGAGTAATGGCTCATGCTAATGGTAATACACTTGTGTATAAATTAGCAAAACCAGATTTAGTTTCACTCTAGGTGCCTTGTGTTGCACTATGTCTAGATTCACTCTGTCTTCGCGGTTACATTTCAAGAGGTGTTGCTGTGCCTTGCACACTTGCACAATAAGTAAAACTATTAAATAAACAGGGATACAACAAAAATATGAAATTTCAGAATATTCAGGAAATCATCATTTCCTGGAGCTGAATAAACATTTTAGAAAAAACTCACCCAGCAGGAAATGAAGCTATCTGAAGTGGCCAGTAGGTTCAGGGGATGTGGAAAGGGGTTTGTTCAGAGGCGTTAAATAAACAGAGTAAAATGCCTTGGGAAATAGTTCCCTTTATTTGCTTTCTTGGCTAACAATGTTCATTTTACATTCAGCCTTCAGCACAAGAGACACAAACAGGCCCCATGCAAGATTACCAAGCCGATTGCAAACTGATACACAGCCTTCCTGGTTCTGCAGGCATCCTGAATTGATAGCTAAAGGAGATCTCGCCACCCTGCCTCACTCCTGAGTACAGTATCTCTGAATATTTAGTATTAGGCAAGTTAAATATTATCAAAATAACCATTTCACTGCTCTTAAACTTTACAGGTCTGCTTATCCCTTGGCCAGCTGACCTCCAAGTCACAGGAAACAACACAACCATAAACTGATAGAAAAGTCTGTAGCACATCAAAACCTACTAACCAGGAGATGACATCAAACCTTAAGTCTAAACATCAGTGATATAAAAGGGAAGAATGCAAATCATTACTTTCATGCTTAGATCTTTGCAGTCTTCTGTCTCAATACATCTGTGAAGTTGCCACAGAATTTCACAAACACTGTGCTGGAATATCATAGAACACAAGGACTTTGCTGCATTTTTCAGCTCTAGCCATGCCTCAGGGAAACAGGTGTTTCAGTCCAGGTCCATGAGCCAGAGTCAGGTGGTGAGCCCAGACTATAAAGTTTCCTTGTTTTTTCTCCTACTGTTCTCTCTCCTTGCCTTTAATTCTGGTGAATTTTAATTCCCCACCATGACACTGTGGAGAGAAATTGATGATCTTGAACTCTCTGAGTGTTCTTGACTCAGACACCAAGAGCAAGTTTTTCTATGTTTTCTACATGGGTTTCATTCCTATATCCCAGTAAAATCAATAAGTTGAATGGAATTAAGATGGTTAACATGCACAAGGATATCAGACTGGGGAGAAAAAATGTGTTCACAACTTTATGTGCTAAAACAGTTTAGTAAATTTATCCTTATTTTCCACGTGCCTCAGTTGCTGGTGATTGAGGCTGCAACCCCTTTATGCCTGTGGAGAACATGAGGCACAAGAGCTGTGTTTTCCTGCCCACCTGCACAATGCTTGGCACCATGGGTCCCTAGCATTACTTGTTTATAAATATTAACAGCAGCAATGCCATCTGAACCTGCATCTCACTGCTGCTCTGAGGTCCAATAGAGTGGCCTTTTCAAGGAATATGCTCCATTACTGAGGTTGTCATTCATGGAGCTTCTGGAGAAAAGACAAAAATGTGGACATGAGGAGAAAAACAGGAGAAATTAAGAGGAAGGGCAGAGAAAATGGAGGAGGCAGTGGAGAAACACAATGAAGGAAGAACTAATGCATGAAGAAAAAATGAGGGGAGAGATTACAGCAAAGAAGCCAGAAAACATATATCAGGGATTTTGAGAAGAAGCAGAAGTAAGATCTGGATGGATGAGAGAAGGTGGACCAAGAGAGCGAGGGGAAAATTTCCAGCGGGTCTGATAGCAGAGCTCTGATGGGGCTTCACACATTTCAGACTAGAAATACGGGCCCCTCCCCAGCAAAACTGGGCTTCTACTGCCAGCAAAATTGTTTCCACAGCTGAGACTGCAGTGCCAGCGAATGTCTGCAATCAGCCCATCCAGGTGTTCTGTGATACAGGCTGCACCAGACTCAGCCCATCAAAGCAATGGGAATAAATCCGAGGGCCAGGAATTGGGCCCCTGCTTGGCTGCCGCTGTGCAGAAACGAGAACGTAAGTAGCCAAAAAAAGACACATTTAAGGTATAACTCAACAAAAATAAGAAACAGACCTTTTGACAACAGACATGCTAACAAATCAAGTTCATGGTATAAGAACCAGCTATCCTGCAGGTGGGACAAGGACTCTGGATGCTGCTGTAGGAGTCTGATATGCCAGTTTGCAGATATTCCATCTATTTCACTTTTTAAACTGGACTTACAGGGGCAAACTCTCCTATCTGAGATTTTAGTTAATATTGTATGAACTACACAGCCTGAAGAGATTCAAAGCCTGATCAGTTTTCAGTCTCTTGCATCCCAGTGAACACCAGCGTGACTTCTGTGGTGAGCCCTCGGTCTCAGCAGGTGAGTGCAGCAGTGTTGGTGGCCACTACATTGTCACCACCACCAAGCTGCAGCACTGTTTCACGTTGTCTCAGGGGAGCCAAAGGCAGGGCACTCAGTACTGCTCATTCCACAGGTTGCTGCACGGACTTTTGGAGGGGATTGTTAATCCAGTCAGTTCAAATAGGAGCATGACACTTCAGTCTGATGGAAAAGAGAGAGACACTATGACCCAGATCTGCTTTTTCAAGCATAGTTCCAACACATTGAGTGCATTATATAGCAAGGGGTAGTCAAAATTTTCTATAAACAAAATAGTAACCCAAATTCCAATGAATACCTCCTCATGGATCTGTCCCAGCAAACAATAAAATTAAGCTGGAAGGTGCTCTCTGGGGCACCACGTCCAACTCACTGCTGCTGCAAGCAACCACTTTATAGAGTCTCCTCATAACCATCAATTCACTTTTTTTTACTAGGGCATCAGGGTGTTATCTATTTAACTATGTCAAATATTCATCTTTTTATCACTGCAACACAGACAATTTTGTGATGGAATCCAGTTCTTGGCCCAGAGAGGGAACAACATGGCTGCTCATGCATCAGCTTGTCTTGGCCTCTGTCTGGTCTTTGTTTGCACAGGACTTGAATGTTCACAACATATATTTAAACTCACAATCAAATCCTGATATGATTCAAAATTATGGGAGTGTTCCACACTAGCAAAACTGAACCAAAGCCTCGCTCTGCTGGATGAAGATCATTTTAAAGATAACCACCCACTTTCCCGGGAGGCTTTCTGCAATCAACAGCGGAATGACTCTGAGTGAATGTAACCCAGCTCACATATGGTGCTCAGCATGTGACTGGCAAGATCCCTGCCCTCGTGTTACATGGGACATGGGAAAGCTACCACATCAGGGGATGGTGTTTTCCCCAGCACCCCACAGTGCTCCATGTTATGCTTAGGTTGTCCTCCCCTCTGTTAGCCCCTTGCCTGGGCTGGGCTCCACTTCAGCTGTGAGGGAAGAGACCCAGGAAACTTTTCACCATTGCTCTGTCTTGAATTCTTCTTCATTGCAGACTCCCCTGGAAAAATACCCTCCTGCAGTTACATCAGCACTGTGACAACACGGAAAGTTTGTGGTGGCACCCAGAGGGGGTTAATCCAAGCAAACTGTTAGGCAGTTTTACAGGAGCACCAAGAAGGACTGAGTCTTGAGCAACTTCACTTTGTATTTTCTCAGCCCATTCCCTAAAACTTCTTCAGCAAGGAACCATGGATCCAAATTGGTTCTGTCAGCTGCCTAATGCGCTTGAGGATGGTGCAAATCAAACAGAGGAAACCAAATCCCCTTTGCCTGCTTTCAAATCTGCCCAAACACAGCATGCAAAGTCAGGCAAGACACTAACTGGACACTGATTTTGCAGCCCTCGTGGTTTCAGGCTCCCTTTCACTGCACTCACAGCCCCTCAGTGCTGACAGCAGCTCCCTTCTCTGCATGAGGCATAGAAAAAAAGATGGTCTGCTGATCCCATCCAAAGCAGGAGGCTAGCAACCTCCCTCTTTGAAAGGCCAAATCACAGGCAATGCAAAAGGGAGCCACCTGTCTCCTGAGGAAGCTCAAATCCGCTGTAAAGGAGAAGAAGGAAGAAAGGAAATTTTACCATGAGCTTCCAAATGAATTATATGCATCCCAGGAAGAAGACAGTAAATTTCTTTTGGTAAATCATTAGTCACAAAACACATTTCAGGTTGGCTGATCATTCTCTGAAGTTTGAACAAATTCAATAAACTGGTTTTGCCAAAACAAATGAAGACTGTGGGGGGTGGGAGGGAGGGGGAAGAGGAGGAGTTAATCTATCAGAAATGGTTTGTTTAGACACTTTCTGAACATAAGCCCTTCACATTTTGAAATATTTAACTTTCTGGGTACTTACAATCGAGGTCATGTAAATAAAGGTCATGCAAATAAAGGTCACGCAAATAAAGGCCATGTATATAAAATTGGTGGTAGTTAACTTTCCATCCATTAACACAAAATTAATACCCTCAGCTAAAAAATTCAAGATGTAGGTTTGATTTCTTCCTATGGCTCAAGGAGCTGCACTCACATTCCAGAAAACTCCACTGGCCATAGGTCAGTGCTGGTGCGTTTCTGCTCTCCCGGATCCTTGTGGATGGCGCTGCAGAGTCTGCAAGTTAAGTGTCCTTTCTGATTTAAAGGACTGGCTTGAACTAAAGCCCTCTCCCCTTTGGAGGACAGATGTCACTCAGCCCATTGTTGGTCCCTCTCAGTTTTTCCAGGTGCTCTGCCAGTAGCCCACGTGTGAGGCTCAGGATGGTCCAAGGAGGAGAGCACTGCCAGGAGGGGAGGATGAGGCCAGGAGCAGAGCTGGCAGAGCTGCCTGCAGCAGCACACTTCCTTGCAACATGGGCAGAGGACTAACCAGGGGCTCCTTTCATGTCAAAGAGAAGTACAAGCTGCTGCCAACTTTACTAATTTAATTTTCTTGGCTTTTAGCTCAGAACTCTGAGCAACAAACTTTCCATGACTTTTTACCCCAAAGTTTAGGGCATTTTTTTAACATCTTTTCTCTACAGCAAATTAAAAATCCTGATATTGGGAGAGTAGAACACAATCTGCATTTTAGTTATTTATTTCAATTATTTTGCAGATCAGCAGCAAACTTATAACTTGGTTATTTACCCAATCCCTCCTTGCTGCCCTCATTTGACTCATTTTCATTTTATTTAGATGTCTGGGAAAACAGACTGTTATTTTTCCAAATTATCCCAGGAGCAGTTGTCTTTTTACTTTGGATAAGGCACCAAGGAGTCCTAATTGCTCACCCCATCCCTGGGAAAAAAATTAAAACCTAACCTTACTAACATCTAGCTTCCAAATTAATTTCATACATCAGTGTCTGCATTTCTAGTAGATAGAGTGGAAAATAAAGAATCCATTTGTTTGGCATAAAAAGATTAAAAACCCAACATAATTTTCCAATTTCATGTTTTTTAACACGCTTCATTGTATAGCTGAGGGAGAAATCAGCTGAATTTCCCTCATGCTTGACCATATGATCAGAAGGCAGCTACTGCAGGTACAGTTCTTTGAGGGAACTCTTTTGAAGTCAGAAGTCAAAAAGACTTTTAGGGGTTTAAATGCCTTTTTAATGTGGTTTCTCTTCTGTGTGGAGTGCAGTCCACACTTAAAGGGCTTTCTGTGTGCCTGTAAGAAATACCTTTCTTGAAACTCATTTTTCATCTCTGCTCTATAAACTCTGTGCAAAAGCTGAGACCACTCAGTAGATCCTCACATGCTTCAGTGTGTGCTCATCTTAACCATGGTTCTGTGAGGTCCCAAAACCAACAGAAGTTTAGTCTGGATCAGATAATGTAGTTCTCAGTCTAAAGGCTGA
Source organism: Peucedramus taeniatus (assembly GCA_013400575.1). NCBI lineage: Eukaryota > Metazoa > Chordata > Aves > Passeriformes > Fringillidae > Peucedramus > Peucedramus taeniatus. The sequence goes on along the minus strand of WBNO01007076.1, from coordinate 286,838 downwards.
ATGCAAATACCTATTTACGAAAGTTAGAAAAAACTCCCTTTTCTCCTTATTCCCTTTAAAGTCAAGGACATCTGTTTTGCACTGAACTGATTCTACTTTTCACAGGGCAACCTCATTGTATTTTAATTTGGGGCCCATCACTCAGTGAGATTGCTACCTGTCCCAGGCAGGCACCAAGCTTGTGGAGGTCAGGTAGGACCAGGTCCTTGTGTCCCTCCAAACACAGACTGCAATCCTCAGGGGCAAGACAGGCATCATTACAGTCCAATAAGTGCCTTCTCAGGGAAATATTAGTAGGCATTGCCTCAAAAAGGGCAGAGGGGTTCCTAACATGGTAAACTTTGCTTCCCTCTCTCAACATGACACATCTGGTAGGAGCTGCCTCAGATGCACAGTGCTTTTGGGTAGTGTTTGGTCTTTTTTTCATGGCACCACAGCTGGGAGACAGCTATCTTGTGCCAAAACAACCCCTGCAATGTGCTGGGCACCATCAGTGAGGGCCATCATGATTCTGGAAATCAGGTGTCTGTATGTCCTTCCTTTGAGCCTTGAGCAACAGCAGAAAGAGTGGGTCTGGAATCGCCTATTTCTCCACTTCCTCACAGACTTTCCTTCCCAGTGTATCCATTTAGTCTGCAGTGCATCCCCAGACTACAAGAGGGAAAAGAAAGAAAAAAAAGGAAAAAAATATCCAAATAGTTACTGGATCACATTTCAGTTTTCATAGTCTTGTCACCCAGTCCGAGTGCAACAGTCAGAGTAATTATGCAACCTTTTAAAATATCACAGTGGCATATGAGGTAATGCCACTTTCTACTCAGGCTCTGCTGGGAGCTGCTAGGCTGAGCCCTGCCATCAGCAGTGTGTTTGGAGCAAGCACTCATCCACCTTCATTTTCACGGGGAAACAGGAGCTCCCAGAGCCCAGACAGGATGTCATGGCACAGAAACGCCCCTCTGATGTGACAGTCCCCTTCATTTCGGAATGATTGTTTGATGAAAGGAGGAGTTGCTGTAATTCTGATTTGGGAAGATAAAATATTTGTTATCTGAATAGTTTATGGATCAAGCTGGCTGAGATTGGCTGTGAGAGTGTGTTCAGCCATAGAGAAGCATGGAATAGAGCTAGAGCTGTAATATTTTTATAGCCTGATTGCTAACCCTTCTCCACGGATTTTGCCTAAAGTCACCTAGAGTCTCTGAGAAAGCAAACAACATGTTTTCTTTTACTAGACCCATTAGTTGTTATTTTAGCATTTCTTTCACAGTGAGCACATGGAACAAGCAAAGCCTGACTAATCCCACAACCTTTTCTTCTACTCCTACTCCACGCAACACAGCAAGCCCATCACGTCCCCCTGGACTGTAGAGGAATGAGAAACAGCCCATTCCACCCCACCCCACCCCCCTCACAGTGGGTGGGAGCCCATCACCCTCATAATTTCTGTATTTCTTACTGGATATTTCTTCAAATGTGGCCTAGACTTGAAGCTTACATGAAGTGCTGAGGAATAGCCATGTTTGGGGCATGGATCAGCAGACCTAGCAGGAATGTTTGGTCCTTCCTCTACACAGTCTGCTTCAGTGAACAAGGTCTTTGTCCCGTGCAAAGGTGCCAGACGTGTTTAGGTTCTCATAAACAGCTCCAAAACTCAGCCTGTGCCTACACCTGAGCATATGTCTGCACACAGACAGAGAAGCTTGCATCAGGAAAAGGAAAGACTCATGATTAATAGACAACACTGGAGTGTCTGGGGACACTGAAGAGCTGTGCCCCATGAAGTCCCTGCTCCCCCAAGGGAACAGATTATTTTTAGGTTGGAGAGGACAGACTTGATTATTTACATGATATGTGATTCCTTTGCCCAAATGTCTCCATGAAGAAGAGATGTCCTTGAGGAGGACTGCCTCTTTAAGTCTGCAGTAAGAGAAAAAGGTATGTTTTAAAACAAGTGACAAAGAGGATCCAGGCAGCTAAAAGCTAATAGTCAGTCTTTCCTCAGTTCTTGGAAAAAATAGAGAGCAAGACTTTATGCAGGTCATTTCACTGCAAGTGAAAGGAAAGACAACAACTGTGAACAACCAGCATGGATTAACAAATATTGAACTCATCAATAACCTGGACAGGGGAATATAACGAGCCCTCAGCGACTCTTTTGGTGACACCAAACTGAGGGGAGTGGCTGCTACACTGGATGTCACCCAAGGACCCAGACAAAGTGAAGAAATGGTTCAGAAGGAATTCAATGAAATGCTACAAAGACAAATGCAAAGTCCTGCACCTAGGAAGGATCTACCTGCTGTGCTCAGCAGGGACTGGAGTCAACCAGCCAGGGGCGTTACTTGGTGGATATGGATCTTGCTGATCCCAACTGTGGGAATGAGAGCTGTGCACACATATTGAGCTGCATTAGCAGAAGTGTGGGCAGCATTCTGAGGAAAGTGGTTATTCCTCTCTTCTCAGGACCTGTGAAGATACATCTGGAATAGTGTGTCCCAATTTGGGCCCTGATCAGAAGTAAAGAAAAATTTTTACAGTAATGGTGGTTGAGCACTGGCACAAGTTGCCCACAGAAATCGTGACATCTCCATCCCTAGAGGTACTCAAAATGCAACTGGACAAGACTGAGCAACCTGATCTAACTTCAAAGCTAGCCTTGCTTTCTGCTGAAGGCTGGACTACAAGACCGCCAGAGATCCAGGCTGAATTTTTCCACAATTCTATGATTTATGATAGCTCTCAGCAAATCCTGTGCCATTATGTTGTTGAAAAAATGGTCTATACTTTTACAAGGGGAATGTTTCAAGCAGTATCAGCACTTCCTATTAAAATTTTGGCAAATGCATATGTCAATATTTTTAAAATGTAATTGAACATTGCTGCTTTCATTATTTTCCCTACTTTCAGGAAGAAAACAGATTATTAGTAAACATGAATTTTCTAAAATTATACCATAAAAATTCTGGCAAAACCATCTGGAAATACATTGTAAAAATAAGCAGAAAAAGTATCAATTTCAGATCATAAGGAGTGGAAAGATCTTCAGAATGTCAGAAATAGTGAAATAATTTAACTAGCTCTGTAATTTCTATAATGCAATAAACATATGCATTACCTGCTGGGTAAAAACCATGAAGACATTTTCCATCTGAATTAAGCGAATTCAATCCCATAATTTCCATTCTTTGGTGCTCATTTTCCTTAAATTATCTCCTGAAAGAGTTTCTTGGCAAATATGTTCCCTGGAACAATTCACTTCAAATAAATGTTGCACACATTGCAGAAAAAGCAAATTTCACTTTCATAATTGCCCCACATTCTCACTACAAACTGTAACATGTGAACACTAGTACTGCACATAACCTCTATGCAGTCTGGACACATGAGTTTCTAGTACCAAACATTTCTGATTATTTTCTCACAAACATCTGGGCAGATGAGGCTGACCCTTCTTTGTTTATGCTTAGCTATGCCTGCAACACAATGACAGCAATTCCTTCTTCTGGTGTTCCTGTTGGTGCTGCCAAGAAAAGTAACCACTTTGTATATCAAAAGGCATTGGTTTTATGGGAGCACTGGGGAATCTAACACACTTTTGGTTTCTACCTGAGAAACCAAAAGAGCTCTGAAATATCAGAGGTGGCACAGTCTGCCCCCTTTCCACCTGTATTATTTTGTGGGCTTGCACAAAGAGCAACCTAATATAACTAAATTGTTCTGATCCTAAGGAGCGTTGTAAACTGATTTCTTTTGTGTGATTGCATCATCTCAGCATGATATGACTGTATTTGGATTTTCCTCTACAGAGCTCCAGACCTTGGGCTGAAGTAATGGCCAAGATATGGCTGAGTGCTCATGCAGCACATTGCTGGAAAATCTCACCTTGGGAGTAAATTCTGACCAGCGCTGATCTGAGAGCAGAGACATATCCTCAAGATGGAGTTAATAAAAACCAGATCCACATCATTTCCACCAAAATCATTGCTTATCAGGCTGGCCAGTATTGTGTCACTGCTCTTCCATTTTCTCTTTGATTGTCCACATCTAAATTTTATCTCTTCTCTTGTAGTAAAAGATTGTTCTTTATTACTCTATGTACCAAAATACTTCTAGTTATGGATATTAATAAATATGTCAGCAACTATGTAATGTCAGCACCAAGTAATTCCTTTAGTAGATAATAATATAAGGAAAATAATGGAAATCTTTTCCACTGTACTTATTTAATTCACATGAAAACACATATATAGAAGACACAGAATTTATGACAAAACACACACAAACCAAAACTGGGCTTAGATCTTCAGGCACTAAAAATGGACTGCTGCTGTCACGTTTCTTCTTCATTCTATCAGTATTTTTGTACTTATTTCCTTAAAAATATCACATTGCTATTATTACCCAGCTTTTCTCCCTAATTCAGTGTATACTTTTTATTCTCCTTTTTTTCCAAATGTTTACAGTATGTACAAGGCTGCATTAATAAAATTTGGACCTTCCCTGGATTATTAAGGAAGCCAGTAATTAAGATACATTTTAGAAACAATCTTTAACACCTAAAGGCATTCCAAATTGGCCCGTTTTGTGGACATTTACCCAAATTTCATGTTATGTGAAATGTTTTTTAAAATTTTGATTTAATTTTTTGGATGAAACTTTATTAGACTTAGAGAAATGCAGTTCTGAAGTATAAATGCTGTTCTTCAGCTTGCTTTAATAAGTATGATGAAGTCAATATGGTTATGTTTCCTTTCTCCAATTGAGACTTTGACCTTCAGTATAACATTTACCTCATTTTCTTCTTCCATTAATTAGTCTAGGCTATAAAACTGGTTTGTCTGGCAACATTTAGTCCTGACAAAACAGTGCAGGTTATTGATCATAATTTTGCTGTCTTCTAGATGTTCAAAGATTATTTTCCTTATCAGATGTTGAGTTTTGGATTAAAGTACTTTAAAAAAATGGTAATTACTAACAATATTCTTTTTTTTTGAGGATTGCTAGTGTTCTTCTCATCTTATTCCAGTCATTTCTCAGCATTTTTAAAAAGTGGTCTGGTAAGTCCTTTAGCTTGCTAAGACCTAGTTCATATTTCTTAACCTGTTTGTTTTAACCTTAAAGTAACCATATGATGGAATTCTGAAAAACTAGCAACACTTAATTTTTTTAGAGAAGCACTTTGTAAAGGTATTCATTGCCTTGATCTCTAATTGCCACTAATTGTGTGCCTGTTCACAATTAATAGTGGATTGTTTCCTAGGTTTTTAATCTTTCATTCTTTAAAAGTTAAGGATGAGGATTTTATTTACTTATAGGTATAGAAAGGAACCATTTCTCCTCAGAAAGAAAAAAAAAAGGAGCAAAAGCTTTCATTTTCTTTAACCTCAATAACTAATTCACAGGACACACATAACTTCACCCAGTTTACACTTATTCCACACCAATACCAATAAAAACACTTACTGAATATCACAGTTTCTCAGTAGACTTGGCTAGGTTTCCTTACTCTTCTCCCCACTGTAGATTTTATTGCCTGTCCCATTGTGATTTGAAGCCACAATCAATGGAACAATCTCTTGTTGAGGCTACATGTGCTCTTCTCATCTGCAATCTCGATTCTCTTCCACTCATTGCAGAATCACAGAGTGGCTGAGGTCGGAAGGGACCTTTGGAGTTCATCTGGTCCGACCCACCTGGTAAAGAAGAGCCACCTACAGCAGGCTGGCCAGGACCACTTCCAGTCAGCTTCTTACTGCCTCCAAGGAGAGACAACCCACAATCTCCCTGCACAACCTGTGCCTGTGATTGGTCACACTCACAGTAAGCAAACCTGTTTTCTGATGTTCAGAGAGAACTTCTCTGTTTTAGCTTGGGCCCATAGCCGCTGGTACTGTCTCTAGGCACCACTAGAAAGACCCTGGCTGTGTTCTCTTTACCCTTCAAGTATTTATGCACACTGATAAGGTCTACTCTGAACTTTCTCCTCTCCTCTCCTCTCCTCTCCTCTCCTCCTCAACTCTCCCAGCCCCTTCTCACAGGAGAGGTGCTCTGGTCTCTTAAACATTTTTGTGGCCCTGTTTTGGAGTGTCTCCAGTATGTCCATGTCTCTCTTCTGAGAAGCCCAGGACTGAACCCAATACTACAGGTGAATTTCTCCATTCACATCAAAGAGGCCATGGACAAATGTTTTGGTTTTTCATTAAATTTTGCAGAAACTAATCATCTGTGCACTCCTACAATGTCTGTCCTACCCCTACAGTTAGTCTGTCCTTCTTGTAATGAATCAGAAAAATTTCTGGTTGCCAGCACGCCCATTATTTCAAATCAGCACTAAGCAACACAAAAAACCCCATTAGAGTCAATGGAAAAACTCTGTGTTGATTTCTGCTGGTGGGAGTTTGACCAGGACCCTTCTGGGTTGTACTGAACCTGGTTAGCTTGAATAAAAAGTATTTGTTACAGTTTTAGATAGACTGGAAACATTTTTTTTCAGTTAATGTAGGAGGATATTTAGATGAGTCTTTAAAGCAATGTTTTCCCCTACTATCCAAGGAAAAGGTGACTGCTGCTCTCATATGTTTACCAGATTTAAATTACTCATCACTCCTAAGTCCATTAAGAAATAATACACTTTTTTATGGTTTTGCCAAACAGCAAGAATGTAAGCTTTCCTGTGCTACTCCATCAATTACTTCATGGCAATAGTGGAAAGGTAGCTGCACTCGGGGGCCAAAGGGTGATTTACTCAGCACTGTTAACTGTGCTGATTCAGTTAACTGAATCTTTGGCGTATTTAGCAGAAAGACAGGCATCTGCTAACACAGAGGCAACAATTTTTGAAAAACTGTCTGTGAAGAAATGACTCATGTTTTGGGAAGTCCCTAAAACATCATATTTAAAGTGAGGGCACTTCAAATTGAAGAATGCAGCCAGTGTAATCTAACAGCAGCAGTGACTTCAGTGGCAGTTTTGGGAAGTATCAGGTTTTCTGATCACTTTGGGAGATGTGAAAAGTGAGTCTTTAGTGATTGCATAGATATTATCTCAATTACCTCAGCTATAATCTTGGATAGTTTCTACAAATGCTAGCATTGCTTCATTACAGAGAGGGGAACCATCATCCAGATCCTCTATGCTCTCCTAGCTGGAATTAAACCACTTTTTTTTTTTTTCCCTCTCTCTCTTCTCTGTCATCCAAACTCTTCCTCCAAGACTTTCCACTGGACAGCTGTCTCGAAGTAAATTAAGTAATCCCTCACACGTTGCAGGAAAGCACTGCTGGTTGTGCTAAGTGTGCTGGGCTATACAGAAATTAGCAGTACTTCTCTCCTGGCCTTCCTCATCCTGAATGGTTTGGACTATGAAAATGGCATTTCACAGAAAAAAAGGCTCCACAGTAAGATGTTCAGTGGAGGGAGCAAAATGTTCTTGTTCAGACCTAGAATGAAGGACCACAGGCCAGGCTGGATGGGGCTTTGAGCAACCTGATCTAGTAGAAGGTGTCCCTGCCCATGGCAATGGGGTTGGAACAAGGCGATCTTTAGTGTCCCTCCCAACCAAAACCATTTTATGACTCTCTGACCATACATCAAGATTAATTTAGGTATGTATTCTTACCATGCTGGTAGTTTTCCTCTAATTGACTAATTGCACAACCTCACTTCAAATAATATCAGAGAAAACAAATAGAATAAGATTCATGCACTTACACTGCAATATAAGGGTTCTGGTGTTTGAAAACCTAACTTTGTGGATACAGGCATCAGATTAATGCCAAGGTTTCCTAAACTGGCACCAGCCTCATTAACAACACCACTATAATTGTCTACTGGCACATTGGATTACTGCCATGTACTGAAATAACCAATAAATTAAGTAACCAATAAATAACCAACCAATGAACTACCAGGACATGACCATACATGCATCAGAACAAAGATTATAGGCTTCAGCTTCCTTCCCCCACAGACATGTGCTATTGCTTCAATTACTACAGCGTTCTCCAGGTGGTGCCCATCAGAAATTGAAATAAGGGGCTACGTGGCTACAAGCAGGAACCTTGAGCAATATGACAAAATTTGTTTCACAGGCATGACTGACCCATGGAACTGCATACACTCTCAAAACATAATAAACACAAAGATGAAAGAAGAGATTACAAACTGCAATATTTTTCTTATTAGCTCAGTAAAAAAGCTGCTGATGGGAACTGACCGCAAAAGATGCATGAACAATGAGGAATGAAAACTTGCCTTTAAATACTGTATAAGAAAAATATAAAAATGAAGTCGTCTCAAGACATAGATCATTAATAGTGAAATCAAGGAAAATTTTCACATAGATTTTCTCCAAGATGGCAGCTGCTCTTAGGAGCTGATCCAAACCCTACTAAATTCAATGGAAAGATTTCACATCAATGGACTTGGGATCATTTTTACTTTTGGCTGAGTGAGTTGCATTAATCCAAGTTAAAAGAAAGAAGACTTGGCAAACAATAACTGAGACTGCAGCACATTTAGGGTCAAAACACCCTAGTTGCTAGACCAAATCATCCCAAATCATTCCACTGTATCCAGAGGATTTGCTGAGTCACTTTTGTAGAGACTGGTGATGCCATTTGTGATTTTCAATGAGTTCACTTTGTAAGTCAGGGTAAAATTTGATCCAGTGGATGTGACCAAACTGCAAAATTTAGGTAATTTAAATACAATAGCCCTATTGGTTTAAATAACTGCAGAAGTTCTTCTTAACACATTAAATGGCTATATTTTATGTCTATAACCTCACAGCTATGAAATATAGCTCTCCAATGATATAACTATTCTATATAACTCTCTTCCCAACGACTGCTGGTGGGAATTCCACTGTTTCTGAAATAAATACGATATGCATACATACCATACATGGAGGGAAAGGGAGAGCAATACAGAATACAATGAGCTGACCCAAGATATGTTATTTATTTGCACACATTTTTAATGATCTCATATCTCAGAAGTGGTGGAGGGAACCTGAGCCACTTGTGAATTATGAAAGGTCATCAATAACTCACAGCAATATATGACACATCCATTCAGGTCATCCAGACTTACTCCATGCTTGGATCTGTTTATCTAACACCAGTTTTAGTTTAGTCTGTACTGTGTGTTGATTTCATAGTACATCATGTAGCAATGAGACCTCTTGGCTACACTCCCATGTAAGATGACTAAGTTTGAAGTATAAGAGAACCTGAAACAAATTTTCAGAGTATCAGTTGGTTGAACTGAACCACACATATCTACTTCCAATGACATGTTGTGAGCATTAAGTAAAATAACTTAAATATATCAGATTGGTTGTGTGCACGTGCATCTGTAAAAACACTCTCACATTTCATACAGTTGAAACTCAAAACTTTTCCTCATGCTTGTTTCTCTCCCTAAGAAACTGAAATAGCAAACATGCAACAGAGATTACTTTGATAGTAATAGCACAAGACAGTCAAGTACTACAGAGATGAGCATAATAGAAGAATGAAATGAATTGCAATACAGTTTTTTACTGTCTTAAAAGAAAGCTAAAAGGCACTTTTTGTTCCCAGTCACGTATCTGAAATTCAACAATTAGGTATAATCCATATAGAGACAAGGGTATAATTTACTTTGCTATTCTTAAAAACTGTGCAGGCTACAGTTACACATGTTTTAATTATAGCTACTTTGTGACAGCTCTCAGACAATAAACCATATTTGAAAATGCAGTTCTGAAAAAAACCATGATTTTAAATGGGTTTTGTCCAAGGAATCTTAATCAACCGATTAGAAACTATTAAACTCCTCTGCTAGCTCCTCTTGGTAACACTCACAATATCAAACTGACCAGGCAGTGCCCATTATTGACTGCCAAAAGTTCATGGCAATACCCTGGGGCAGAGCTCATTTCTTCCAGCCCCGAGCACCCCTGTGGTTATCACTTCATGAGCTAATGCGAGCTCGGTGTGGGAAATACACGGCACGTGGCACACCGTGGGGAGCTGTGGTGAACACACATTCTAGGCAGTGCTGCATACTTAAAAGGTGCCTAGTGCTAGCACTGTCATCACTACTCACGTGCAAATTCTCAGTACACACCAGTATCCAACAGCTATACAGCAAGACAGGATGCATTTTGGTGACCTACAGATGTGCTTTTTGGGATGGCTGCAAACATGCAGGCCTTTGGACAAGCAGCTCACCTGGCTCTATATCAGCCCAAACGCTACATAAACTGTTTTGTAGTGCTTATGCATCAACTTGGCATGAAAAAAATAAGTGTCCTAACTTCTCATATCACATGTACTGTTGTTTGAGGCAGACACCAAAGTCATTTATCTGCACAGTTTTCTCCAATTTGACAAAAAAACTCAAGCCAAAGGGTCTTAGATATCAAAGAAAAAATAATTCCGTGCACGCAATTCTTGGTCTTTTCAACTACTTTAATCAAACTCTCATGGAAAGTCATTTCATATTTTATACATGAAATAGAACATCCTGTTTATAAACCAGAACACTGCACAAACATCACTTTTGTCAGGGCAGGAGAACAGCTCTCAGGCAAATGACAACACAAAACAACGCTTTCTACAGGCTGCTGGGCACTGCACACCACAAGATAAATTCAGGGTAACCTGTTTACAGCCAGAAGATGGAAGAAAGCTTGTTCCTATCTTTTGCTGCCAAAACCTTCCCTCAACCTAATGGCAAATGTGCCTATCTAAAAGTGACAGGACACCCTGCAATTAGTTTTAATTCTTTCTCCCTCAATTACCCTTTTATAAAGTTTCTTGTATTTTTCCCTCCTATCACCTCAAAATTGGCTTTAAACAACTGACTCACCAACTTTTATCAAACTTCCGGTTTTTTGGTTGGTTTATTGGTTGGAATTTTTTTCCAAACAGGACAGCTAACTTTCTCAAAGTTAAAATAAAAGCATTGATTGCAACATGACAACTGACTGAGTCGTGAAGCATAGTGGATGATCCCTGCCACAAATACCCAGAGCTGCAACCTACAAATCGCAAAACTGCACAATTTTATAAGTGAAAGAACCACCAGATTTAAAGCCAGAAGGGGATGGTTAGGATGGCTGAGGTTCTGCCAGGAAGTGTTTCCACACGTGACGTGTTTCAGAAAGTAAGTGCAGGGTAAAAAAAGGGCCTGTCTGCTCTTTCAACAGGTTGCCCACTGGTCCTAAGTATAAAAGCCAGCTCAGAAAGACAGGCTAGACTGAATTTTCCTCCTAACCCATGAGAGGACAATCTTCCAGAAACAAACCACCATCATTTACAGAGCTCTAGAGAAGCTCACAACAGCTTCCAGCATTGCTTCTGCCTTAGGGATGAATGGAGTCCAGAAGACTACAGTGTTCCCACAAGGCTACAACTCTTCAGATCCAGATTTAAAAACTTCAAGTAAAAGAAAGAAAAGCAAAGGTTAGAGTTTTATAGTTAGCACTACCTCCAGTTATTGTATGAGCACACCGGCCAGATCAAATCCTACGAACCTGATTCTGACATCACCACATGAAAAATATTGCAATATCTCTGTCAATTTAAATCAAATCACTGCTGATTTTTCCTACTATTAGATCAGAGTTAGGCAAATGAGCTGTTCAACATGACTGCAGAAGTCAGGTGCTCTGAGAACAGTGTTGATGGGTCCTGTGCACATACTTAAACACAACAAAACAGAATACAGCAGAGCCTGACTAACACAAATCTGGCATGAGACCAGGATGTAAGCCTTGTTTTTCTCATTCATACATCACCACCACATTTTTCAAGTGCCACTGTCATTAAGTTAAGATACAGAGCAATCCATCATTTAAAACCGTTAAGTAAACCTTTTTGGGTCAAAAATATGACCTTGGTCTGAAAAGAAGAGCACTTTCCCGATGTGGCAAAGGGAATTAAGCAGAACAATGCAACACACTATCAACAAGTAAATCTAACAGCTTCATCACTAATTAATTACGATTTCCACGGGATTTATGCTTCATGGTTGACTGCACCTTAAAACAAATCACAACAATGAACTCATCCTTGTTTTACCTACAGCCCCACCACAATAATCTCAGTTCCCTCATTTCTCCTCACTGCAGACCTCTTCAGTCCCCTACCACAACATCCTTATGCCCTTTCTATTAGTTCTTCACCTAGATAGATCTTTTATCAACTTTGTCTAGCTTGCTGGTGGGCCGAGAGACATCAAGACCTTTTTAGGGACCAGGGCTGCATGAGCAGAGTTTGACTGGCCAGGACACCCCATATTGGTTGCTCAACCAGTCAGTCAGGAATCAAACACTTTTCCACAACAGAGTCCACAAGAGTGCTTCAGGTGCCCTGTGATGAATTCTGCCACACTTTTCTTTTGGAAGACAGGACATGGTGAAAGCCAGGTAACTGTGAACCTTTGTGTTCTTTCACCATACATCTCACAGGCCTTTTGCAGAAATTTTGTATATTGGAGACTTAATTCTCTATTAAATCTTGATGAAATTGGCTTGTGAATTGAAACAATAACAGTCAGGAAAAGAACTGACACACCCACCCACAGTGTGACTACATACATAATCTCCTTACTCTAAGAACTACCACTGATACCACACAAGCACATGAAAAGGTGCCACTTTAGTAGAAGGTAGAGATTTGCTCAGACAATTTTAAATGCTTCCTGTTGTGCAATTTTCATGCAACTGCTCAAAACAGTAAATTAATGGACAGTTCAATCTGATAGAGAAAACCTGGGAGTTCCAGAGGTAGGTTAGTATTACTCCCCTTCTCTGAAGTAATACTTGTCTGAGTATTACTCACCTTGGCCAATGGAAGTAGACTTTCTTTAGCTGCTCTTCACCTATCAATATAAAAATAAAAATTATCAAGTCTAAGAATTACCTAGGGTCTTTTTGAGCTTTTGCAGTGTTTAGAGGAAGAAAAAACATGAATTCAACTCACAGATGCACAATCTTCTGTTAACAATAAAGTTTCAACTTGCTTTTGCAAGTCCTGCTGTCAATAATTACCCTTCAGCTCCAGAACAGCTCTTCTGTGCTCAGGCTTTTGCTTCTATCCTGAACGATTGCTTGTCATGCATTCAAGCTATAGACACTGCAACTATTCCCAGCTACTTTGAATTCTAGTCAATATTTGTGATGTTCAATGTTTTCCTCCATTTAATTTATTTAGGCATTTGTAACAGATGGGTGAATGACAACAGCTGATAAAGATAACAGCAGAAAGGAACACCAGCTGAATAAGTTAATTCACAATCCCACTTAAAAATCAGTCTGTTCTGGTTATCACCTTCCTCTACTTCTGTTTCAGCATGATTTTTAGCAACCATGTTTCTCGCAAAGTCCTGGACTCAGCAAATAATGCTTAAGAGTTAAACCACTCAAAATGGAAGTAACAATGTTCTAAAATTGTCTACGGCCTCCATCCTTTAGACAGCTGCTGCTAAAATGAGGATGGTGTGGAAGCAGAGAGGAAAATGGAACAGGCAATCATTTTTCATGTGCAAATCAGTAAGATTCTATAGAAACATTGTGTATAGTTAGGAAATAAGCATTCCAAAGGTGTACAGCATTTCTTTCCTGTTCATGGTACTTTATGATCATGAAGATTTGGAAATACCCACATATTCTTTTCATCCCAGCAGGAGCTAAGGCTGTTAGTCAACATGGCAGGAGCTTTATTACCACTGGGAGCTCGGGTCAGTCCATCTGTACCGTTACTCGAAGATGGAGAGTTGTCCTCTAGTAATTAATACATTTCTACCTCTGTCTAATTAAAGAGATCTAGTGCATTCATTCTCATTAAAAAAGAAATGTGGAGCTTTGCAGTTTCTCCGTTTTGGGGCTGTAAAAGAACTTCAAACACCAGAATAATTTTCTAAAAGTAATGAGTTCCCTCATTCTAGTTGGAGGTACAGCCCTGGTAATAAAGCATCTTTGCTAAAAACTGCTGTCTGCAGACTGATTCATTCTGGTGGCATGAGAGAGAGATTCAGACTGCGAGTGCTCTGCAGGGAATCTGTGACAGTCTTTCATCAGCTGCATATTCTTGACTTATAAAAACAAAAGCAAAGGCATATTGTGAAGATCATGGAGCCTCATTGCTGGGCTGCAGACTGTTTTAGCTGAAGATTTCAGACTCGGATAGAACAGTGTACTTGAGAAAAGGGTGCCATATAAACTTAAAATCAAGTGTGAGATTTCTGTCTCCATTGCTGTCTGTACAAATCAACAAAATCTCAACTATTCTCCCTCAAGGCATCTTGTGGATTTTATTTTTCTCTTAACAGACCCACTCTACTCCTTTGAAGTGGCAAGCAGAGACAGTGGCTTGCCTTTTTGGGGTAATATGCATAATGAATGTGTTCACATACAACTGCCTCCTTTCTTGGCATATCTGCAGGATTATGCACCAGATTCTCATCCAGATCATACCAGTGTAAATCTTGAATAATTTAGACAGAAATCATTACAGCTGAGGAGAAAAAGTGCCCAACAGATTCCAACAGGAGACTGGCCTAAGTAAAGTCTGCAGAACTACTGTAAAGATACCTCACAGAAATGTCTTCAGAAGACAATGCCAGGGCACTAAGTTCCTAATTTACATGACCTTGCTTGGCTTTCCAAATTAGTCAGAATTAGGGAAGAGACAGAAGCTTGGGCTACAGCCCACCTTCCCTTTGCTTTGCACCTTCTGACACTGCTGGGCCTCCTGGGAGGAGCAGTTGTTCTGCTCCTTCAAGTGTGGGAACCACAGGCATTTCTGGCACTTGCATGCAGAACTTTCAATATACTCTCCCCTCTACTCACACCCACATTAAGCATAAAAGACAGTGTTTTCCATCAACACTTATCAAAGTGCCAGTACTCTGAGATGAAAAACTGAGGGAAGAAGGGGAATTCAGCTAAGAAAATCAAACCGCTGCCATCAACCCATTGAAAACTCTTCTAAAAGCTTTTTTCTTCCATATTCCCCACCAGAGTGCCAAACAAACAGTAATTAAAACATATATTATGCTCAAAGGCACAGATTATTCTTCCCACTGGATTTCTTGAGTGGTTCTCCTGTCTTCTTGCATCAGTGTTTCAAACTGTGAGCTTTCTGAGACATGACTTTCATTATCTCTGGGTCATTAGCAGCTCATAACTCAATGTCAGATAATACTGATAAAGAGAGACAAAGGGCAGACCCTTTTCAAATTGTGGAGCCAAACATATTGCACTGCATTGTGTAAAGTCAAAACTGTATGCATTAGTTACCAGGCAGTGACAATGCTGGACACTTGTCTGGCTAAGCAAAGTGGATGGCATGGCACATTGCCTTCAGCAGTGGGATTCACACAGCTGCTCAAAGGCACACACTGATGGCCACACTGAGTCAAAGATGGGTCTTCAGGGATCTTGGTCACCAGAACAGAACCCATGACTCGGATTAGTTTAGCTAGGACAGAGATTTTTTTGTAGCTTCAGAAAAATAATCTAAAAATACTCCTGAAAACCCCAAACTTTGCATTCCACTGTCATCAACAGGAACCACAACCCACAGCAATGTGTTTGGACTTCCACATAACTTTGGGATTTCTCCACCAAATGCAGAATGTGCCTCCAGCTACTAAGCACTTGTAGAGCTCATTGGGATCTGCCAAAGTCACCTCAGAAAGCAGGCCTAGGATCACTCTTTTAATAATCTCAGTATTTATGGGAGAAGTAATTTTTAAGAGTATCCTAGTGACTAGGCATTCATTTGGAAAGCAGACCAGCCCTGGAGTGCACTGCACCAGATGAACAGCCCAGCCCTGAGGAGCCTGAGTCATCTCCCATCTTGGTTTTCATTCAAGCCATATGATCCCCACATTATATGCAACACCATAACACCAGTTCAGTAGGAAAGGTTGGAAAAACCTCCCACATGACCTTATTTTCATGGTTATGACTCAAGGTACTCCCCAGCCCAGCAGTGAATGTGGGTTTGAATGGCCTCAGGCTGATGAGGGTGGTACCCAGTTTACCTACTCCTTAGTTGTAGCACCTAACTCACAACCTAACATGTAAAGACACTGAAGTTTTCCTGTTGGGGTTTCTTTAACTGAGGAAAGGACTGCTGATGGTGAGAATGTTCCTGTCTCATGTTCTGTGTGCAAGGAGCATGACTCTGCAGTCACACCCCTCAGGTAACCATGAGAAATACTTCTCTGATAGTTAGGAATATGATGCAGCACAAAAACTGTTGGTTCTGTCAGCATCCAGAGGCTCTCTGGGACCAAATCAGAGATGGTCCTACAAGGAACCTGCTGAGAGAGCGAGTCTGGGGAATCACAGATTTAATTCACCTATGACTTATGAAGGTGGCGGCAATCTTATTAGAGATCTGGCATCATCTGATTTTCTTGCACTCACCTGAAATATCCTCTTCCAGGGCACCACCATTTATCAACAAACCTTTCAAGTTGCCTGAGGCAGAGCTCCAGTGCTCAGCCTTCACCGTGGCTCACTTGCAGCTTTCTGGGGGCAACTGAACAAATGGCACCAGGGTGTGGATACTCTCTAGGACAGCTGGTGTCCTTAGAAGATGAGTTATTAGGCTGAACTGTGAGCAGTATATGGGTTTTTCTGACAGAAGATCTTCAAATAAAGTAACTTTTTCCACATGACTTTTGGAACCTTGGTTTGTCAGCAGAACAAAAAAAAATGTTCAATATTGCTAATTAGGAATTCTTTTTTTAATTATCATGTCAATAACTTTTCTTTGCAACTTTTTATTTCTTTTTCTGCAAATGTCTATTGTGCTTTAAAGCCTTCTCAGTTAAATAAACTAAGAAGAAACTTTAGTTGTGATCCTAGATAGACACAGCTGAGCCGTGTATAATTAGTCTGGATTTTGTTGCTAAGTATATTTTTAAAATGAAATCCACATCTTTGAAAGGATGCTAGGGGGAAAGGAAGAAAATGCAGTATTATTCAACCAGCTGAAATTCTCTGGTGTAACATGTCACTGAGTTAAAATTCCCCTCTTCCACTACATACATTCCTGAACATATTTAAGTGGGAAAATGGTTTTAAAAGTCAGAGAAACTCATGATCAAATTTAGAAATGGGAGAATGAGTCTGCCATTTCCAACATGTGAAATTACACACACATCTCAATTTAAGTATAAACTCTATGCTTGAGGTACAAAGGTAGGTGGTGATTCTACCAGTACTCGGTGAAATATTAACAACACAAATTTGGCTCCCTGATTTCTGAAGATCAAGGAAAGTGGATTGGTTCTCTGATGGACTTATGTGACAAGGTTGAGATGCTGATCTGCCCCAAAGCTCAATAGGCTGAGGGTACTACAAAGCACAAAGTGCCAAAGGGGGCTGCTGACCACCAGGGAGGCCTTGCAGGCCCTGTGCCTGCAACAGGGAGGAGGCTGAATATGGAAACTCTGAGACTCCAGAGAGAGTTTCATAGAATCAGAGGAAGCTTTGTGTGCATAGGTTGACATATACATGGCTTTGGATATCAGGCCTATATAAACAAGATGTCAGGAAAGTGATTTAAAACTAGTGCTTCTATTGAGAAAAGGCACCTTGGACACTCAGGAAACAGAAAATCTAAAAAAAAAAAACATTTTGGAACCATGTGCCTCCTTTTTCTTGATAAGGGTCTGCTGCCACCTCCAGCTCAGTTTTCACCATTACTAAGTGTCTCCTGCCTTCAGTCTGGTAAACACCATGATCATGATCCCAAATGGCCCCACCTGCACTATAACACTGAATAACCTGAAGGTCTGAAGCTAAAGCATCCAGGAGCCCCCACTGCCCTGCCAGCTGCAGAAATCCCAGCGTTGCTGGCTAGGAGGCACTTTATCTCCAGCCAGAGTTGATAGCACCATCTCTACCTGCAGTGCTGGTGGCTCCCAGGTTCCTCATCTGCTCCTGAAGTTACCATGTCAGGCTGGAAAGGCTTTAAGGCTATTTGACCAGAAGAGTCACGATGGAACCAGGGCAGGAGCCGTGTGCTGAGAGCCCAAGCACAGCCCATGACAAAAATCACCAGTGAAGACATGATGTAACTACACCTTTCCCCCAGCAAACCTTCCCTTCGGCCTCAAGGAGATTACAAAGGGTGAACAAACTATTACACATTTCAGTACTATTTACAAACAGGTGTGTCTCAGATATTACATAACTGTGCACGAAGGAAAGAGTTTTGATTGTTTCTGCATTGCAAAAGTAACACTATCAGAAATGAAAACAGCTCTGCTCTGAAGATTTTTGCACTGAATGGTCAGGCCATGTTTTGTCATTACGAATAACAGGGAGGAGCAGTTCTTTCTTCTTTTCATTTGTACCATCTGCAGTGGTGCCTCTGTGAAAATACAAGACAGGTCTGAATGACAAGGGTTGCAAAGCAGGACTGCTATGGGATGGTTTAAAAGCAGAAATGGAAACGGACAGTTAATCCTTATAACAAAGTTCTAAGTCTGACAAAACAGAGCCTGGGATTATAGCACGGAAAGAGAAGGTAGATTCAGGAAGGTCACTGTTTCATTTAACTAATTTGAGGTCAGGGCAAGGTAGGGCAGACAGAAAAAATAAATGGAAAAATGTTCTTTAAATGGTTTTATTTATCATGATAGGATCTAGTGCTATGGGTGGGAAGAGAAGAACTTTATGCTTTTTACTAGCCTTTTGAAACAGTCCCACCTTCAGATGAACACAGTAAGGGAGTATTCCTTCAAGCAAGGGATAGTGAGGAAGACCTTAAAGCAGGTTTCTGGAGTATTTGTAGCTTCTTCCTTCATGGTTTTCTACATCCATAACAGAAATAGTAAGGAGCACTGAGGTCTATACTGGTAAATACAGAAGTCAATTAAACGTGCTGAGTTCTAGTCCCTGTCCCTCAGGGTAACAAGCTGCAAACAGCCCACTTCTGTATGACTAACTTCACTTACTCTCCAAAAATGACTAGCCATTGCCAAGTTGTTCATTTGGAGATTCTCCTCTCCTGCACTAATTCTGGACCTACCAGCCAGACACAGAAAGCTGACCAAGGCCAAATCCATGCTAAGGACTCTGCTAACAGTTCAGCGCTTTGGGCAATCGCTTTCCCATCACCTAAGGGGCTGGAAATATGGAGCCACATTCAGCAGCTCTAAGTAAGCAGGATCCCACTAGACCTCACTTCCAAGACAAATTATCTCACAGAAAAATTTCTTCATTTAGCTTAATCATCTTCCCCTTCGCCTTTGGTTAAGGTGGAGTAGCTGGAAAGTTTTCATCCTGGTCATTTTATGCCAGTGGAAAGTTCCAGTATAAAGGTCCTCCCTTAGCTCCCTGATCAGTGATGTAAATGTCTCTTCTGGACCTGAACCTAAAGTGAAGACTAGTTGGTCTTTTGGGAACACAGAACTGACTGGCCCTTGCTGTGCTCCTGCTCAGGTCTGGCATCTGGAGGAAATGGGGAGGGACCCAGCCAGTGGGTCTGCAAGTGTGAGAATCACAAAATTTGAAAAAAAAGTTCTCCCATCAACAGGAGACAAAAAGGTGACAGCTGTCACCACACCCCTGTCATTACATTAGTAGTGCTCTACTCCCATTTTTGGGAAAAGGACCATGTCCCAGCCTCAGTCCATGGATTGGGGGCCCAGCAAAGCCTGTTTGTTCAACCGTTAAGCATTTGATCTTCCATATTTCATCAAGCAGAGCACCTACAAAAGGGGATGGGAGCTTTGCCTGAGAGGACTCTGCAGGATTTGGGTCTTTCATTTTAATGGTTAAGCAGCTCTCAGTCCCGACCTTCAGCAGGGCTGAGGAGATCTGTGCAGATGGGAGAAGGCTCCTTCTTTTCTTGTGGTAAAATTAAAAAGAAAAAGAAGCTCATACATCATAAAACATGACAATTCCCAGAGTAGTTCTTTTGGGGCTCCTTCTACCAAAGAGTTGTAGCACTGCCAGGCAAAAGGAGAAATGATCTTAATCACCCAGACCCTAGGAAAACACTATATCTTTTTTGTGAATCGAGTTTAAACAGAAGTTATGCAGGAAGGACCAAGTCAAAAAACACTTTTTCCAGATGTCAGAAAGATTGAAACACACATGAGGGAAAAAAGCAGTGTTACGAACATTTAGCTTGATATATCTTGTAGGTGAAAGAACTAATGCTGTAAAGAAAATGTTTGTCTAGTGCCGCTGAGTCTGCTCTAGACTATAGCAGCGGTCAAACAGCACTTTGACCAAGCATTTCTTAGCCACTCTGCTGTTTGAAGAGCAGAAAGTACAGGGAGGAGGAGAAAAAGAAAAATCTAAATGTGAACACTAAGTTCTATTTACTGAGATCAAGATTGAAGAAATAGATATGGATATAGAAAATGCTCTAGAAATATGTTCCTTGTTATATATAAACCATGTTGCCAGCACTTAAATAAAAAAAAATAAAAAAAATCCCTGTTGAGAGTCACAGGGGAGCAATACCATCGCCGGAATATCTGCTGATGCAGCTGAACTATGCTTAAGACATCTGCTGAGATGAAACTACTTTGTGGCTGGAGGTATTAGGAAAAAGAGAGTTACTTCAACAAAAAAAATAGCCAGTGTGTGAAAACAAAACCACACCAAACTCTAACAGATCACACACTTCTACAACTGTGGCACCACCATACCGTAGTTATTCCATCAATCTGTCTGCCTTGGAACTGAAGCAGAAGATTGTAAAACAGGCTGATAAATGAAGAAACCTCCCCCACAGCACCACTTTCTGTTGAAACCTCAGATCCTGAGCAGACTCGCAGAATATTAAGAGAAAGCGAGGATCAAAAATAAGTGGGATTTGCAGCCAATTTATTTAAAATGAGCGCCTTGCTCACTTTGCTGCCAAGCTCTGAGTTCAGCCCCCGCAAGGTCTGCCTGCCAGTCCCTGATGCTGTCACCACCACCCAAACCAGGGCAGCAGCGCCGTGCCCAGCACACGGCCCGGCTGGAGCCGCTGCAGGCAGGCAGAGGAGCGGGGAGCGGGCAGTCAGCAGACATGCATTACTCATGTGACATGCACCGCTTGACCACGGGTGAGTTTTTTAAACAATTTCCTTAACTTGGAGTGGCTCTCACTTCGGCTTGCAAGTGGTTTGATGCTGGCTTTGCTGCAGTTCATTCTTCAGTGTTTGCTTCTTCATCAGATCAACTGCTTGACCACAAGACGCAAAAGCACTCCATTCTAATTAAACTGCTTTAAAAGTCAGCTTCAACAAAACACCAGTTGTTTCTGCACACAAACCATACCTTGCCTTTTGAAGGCTGCAGCCTTACATTTAGTTTTTTTATGAGTACAATTCTCTGCCCTTCTGTAAGGAAAGTAGGAATTCTTGTCTTCACTTTTAGTATGAACTCCTTACTCCTACTTTTTGAAATGCTACATTATGATTACTAACCATCAGTCAGGTCTTCAGGAAATAAGGGACAGACTGGCAGACCTAATGCACGTGTTCATTAGGGATCTAGTTCCGGAATACTGAAGAACAGGTACCCCCTCCCATATCCAAACTCTCACTTGAAATAGCAAAGCATTACTCAAAGCATTACTGCTTCTCCCCCTTCTCCCCCCCTCCCTTCTCTCCAATTTCTTCTCCTCCCATCTAAAATTATCACAAATGTTATACACAGTTGTTGTCTCAGGTGTCACTTAAGAAGCATCTTCACCCCACTTTGCTGCTGTCCCCTGATGCTCCTCCACCACAATTTTAAAAAATATTTGTCAGCCACCATAGAGAGTTCCCATGTTCCCCTTTCTTGCCAGCTTCATGATAACAATTTTCCTCAGTTCTTGGGTTGTCATGGGTTTAAAACATGAATCAACTTTGGGCCTATCTTTTATTCTTCTAGAAAAATGGTGGGGGGTGGTGTGTGTGCAATCAAAAACCCAGTTTCTCAAACAGTCATAGCTGATACCTTTTTACCTGTACATAAGGGTCAGGCCCAGATGTGTGATACACTGCACAGCCAAGAAAGGGTCAGGGCATCCCAGAGGGAGGATTACACAGATAATTTAGTACCCAGTGGCAGCTTTTTTATTGGTGAAACAACACATGAAACTTTAACTCCCTGCTAGAGCATTATAGTGAATCAACAGCTCAGAAAATTCTCGAAGTTCCCTGCTCACATGGAAAAGCAGTGGTAGCCTCTCTGATTTACCTCTGGTCCCTTAAGCAATAACTCAGTAACTGAAGTAACTTTATTAATACCTACTTGACAGACAAGAAAGGTAATGACAGTCTTGTCACAACAAGTCTCCTTGTGGCTTTTGCTTTTCCTCCCTGCTGTTGCCGTCAGCTCCTGTTTACTGGGAAATCTGACTCATTTGCTACTTTTGTAATACAGAGTAATGCAGAGTTGGGGGATTCCCTGATGGAAGAGCTATTTACAATTTACTTGTAACCAGAGTTCATACAGGAAATTTTTTTTCGTGTGTATATATATATGTGTGTGTGTGTGTGTGTGTGTGTGTGTGTGTGTGTGTGTGTGTGTGTGTGTTTGTACACACTGTCTCCTGAATCTAAGGTGGTCTTGTATGGTAGCTTTTGCAAAACAAAATAGTAAGGACACAAATAAGCTTTTTATGGGTACTTAAAAGAACCTCCACAAACAAAATAAGCTGAGCAAGTACAGGCTGTTTTTTGTCTTCCCCTGATGTATATGAACTTAAGAAACCTATAGGACATTAGAAAAAGTGTACAAAAAAACCAGCTCTCTGAGGTCAGACAAAACACAAATATTAGCCATCCCAAAATTATTGAAGGAAGAAATTATATGTTTGGTACCAGGTACACCTTTTTGATCACAAATAGAGAATAGGTGACAACATGATGCAGATGGTCTGTATGATGTTTTGATAAACACTTAATAAAAATGCTTCAAGCTCCCATTGTGTTAAGTGGTACACAGATGTTCTTGTGGCCATTTCAATAGGGCCAGTTCAGTGGGACCCATTTTTAAACATATCAGTGTTGGCTCATATGTGTTCTAGTTCCATGTATAGTCCTTTCAGGCATCAAATGCCAATCCCAAATGTAGAAGGCTTTGAAAATTATTCAAGGAGGTTTTACTTACAGCCTTTGCAGGAGGGCATTCACATCAAGAATAACTTATGACCTAAGATGTCTGTTCCAAAATAAATTTTTATATTCTAAAGAATAAGGAAATTATGTATTCTAAAGAATAAATTTCTAAGAGGAAACAAGTGATGTCCAACATTGAACATTATGAAAAGAAGTTCTCTTCTTTCCTGAGAACCACTCTGCATCAGTCATGCAGGGAATATGTACCATGTTCATTGTAAGTAGAGCACATGCTCATCTCTCACATTAGAGAGCATCATATACCAATGGTGTATTCTTCACTCACCCAAAAGCCCAGAGAGACGAGAAGGGATTTTATACAACTTATTGCTGCAAACTTGAAAAATAAAACCGGCATAAAACAAACAAACAAACAAACAAACAATGCAGAGACGGAGATGTGAAGTATTTCTGTGAATACATACATGCTGGTCTTTTCCACCCAAATAAGTCTTCATGCTACCATAACTATTACACTGATTTTACTTCAAAAGATATGGGTATATCTGCAAACATTTTCCCCCACATTTTTGTGGTTTTTTTACCCTCTCAACCCATTTTCGGCAATGGAATTAATTTACAAACAATGTGTGTTGTCCCCCAAATGACTGTATGTGAAGGATACCCTGTGCAATGAGGCATTTCAAACCATTAGGGCCACCCAGTCTGCCCCTGGAGACATGTCCTTCTGAAAACTGTGTTTACATTTCCTTTTTAATATAGTATTTGAAGTTCAGAATTTTCTCTTAAATGCTTGGCGTAACCTTTTCATTAGTCCATAGTATACTTCTCACACAAAATAACAGGCAAATAAGAGAGGAGGATCTGAACGTGTTTTTTATGGTGTTTGTGTCACAGAACATCTGGTATTATCTTTGATTTTAAAATCCTTCTAGCATGTTAGAATTTGTAAAATTATTTCAATCAAAAAGCATTTGGTCCACACATCTCAATGTGTATAATAGTAGCTCATTCGTTCCTGAGAATTAAATGGTACCATTTTTTGACAGAGGAAAAATTTTTCAGAGGTAGTGTAGGTGGAGTCTAGCACCAGGTACACAGAACAGGGGGGTTAAACCACAAAAAAAAAAAAAAAAAAAAAAAAAAAAAAAAAAAAACTTAAACCATGACAATCTTCCACTATTTTAGGCATGTCAGCACAGATTGTTCACAGAAGCATTGTTTCAGACTAGTATAGATATAGCTGATAGACACAACTCCACACTATTTATACTACCCTTATAATGAAATTAAAGGAAAAGCACTAGGGTTCACAAAACCAGCCTGCAGTATTTGGTTGCAAGTAACCCTATGCCCCATAGACATAAGTATCCTAAACAGCCCAAAAAGAAGTGGCAATGCAAGTGCTGGGTGTGTTGCTTGCAAACAGCATTGCTGCAACAGAGCTACTCCAAACAAAAGCCCACACATGGTCCTTGTATGCTTCTTCTTACTTCTTAAGGGTTTTTCACTGCTGCAGCCAGCTGGTCTTTCCCCCTCCTCCTCCTCCTCTTCCTCCCCCCCAGAGTTGGTGTGTGGGGCCCAGGTTTTGGAGGTGTGCAGAGGCCATGCACAAGCAGGGGCAGCTGCTGGCATCAGTGCCTGGCCCACCACGGGGCAGGTACCAGAGCAGAGATGCTGGCAGAAGCTCCTGCCCTGAATGCCCATGGCAAGCTGGGGTGCACCTGGCCCCAGCACTACAAACAAAGCAGAAGATCAAGGATCTTTATGGCTGAGTGCTATTTGAGCCTGTGAGCTTCACATTTTCTAGCTTTTCTCCATGACCCCAACAGCTAAAACTTAATTCCCTTTTTAATTTGTTAACCGAAGATGGATACCTGTCTTCTAAAACTTGGATTTGAATTCCCCTTGTGCCCATCTAGTCTCTCCCTTCTCCTCTCCTCTTCCTCCTCTCCCGCAACACTCCAATGCTCAAATTTAGGAAGATTTATGCTTGAGCTGCCAGAGCTGGCAGCATTGTATTAGTAGCAGAAGGTGGTATTCGAGTAAGGGCCAAAGCAATGCAGAATTGCAGAGATGGATACAAGAGCAAACAGAAAAGAAACACCTACCATACGGTACTTTGCATCAGAGCTGGCTGCAAATTTTTCACCAAAGCAAATTTTCAGTGAAAATTGTTATTCTTTGTTTTGGCCAAAGACAGATTCTGCCTGTGAGGTGTCCACTTTTGCATTTGTCCTTAAAATAAATGTGAACTACCAAACAAAAGATATTACAATAAGCACACATTCCATTTTCAGCCAAATTGTGTTTGACAAAAATCTGTCCATTCCCCAGAGAGAAAAGGACCTTTTTTTACCCAGTCCTATTTTTATAAGCCTACAGTATACAATACCTATTGTTTTCTGTGTTGTTAAACCTCCTACCATGGTTCAGTATTGCAGCTGGCTGTCATGCTTGTGTTTGTACACTGGATATCTGTGGGGTAGATTACTTCATTATTTGTGTGTATCAATTCCCCATTTGGAAAGGGAACATCCACACTTTGTCTGTTCAGCTGATAAGCATAGCAACTTCTGTCTCTTACTGTGCTCGGGTACAGTGCCACTTAAAATGAGTCTTCAGTTTCAATGAGCACTAATGTTGTGCTAATGTCATGCAAACAATACGGAATAAAAGTTTTATTAAATTAATAACTTCTGATCAGCTCCAAAGCAGGCAAAGAAACACATGCTCAGGTTTTTTGTTTTTTTTTTTCTTCCCAGAAACAGGCCTCGTGAAGCAAATCTCCCTGGTTCTCTGACAGTGGATGATGTCTATAAATCTTTGCAAGTCCATGCTGTTTGCTGAGCAAACAATGAGGGCGGGGTATCCTTTAGAATTATTTGTGCACTAGTGATAGAAATCACATTGATATGAGGCTAACTCAGTACTCATTCTTTCCTGTTCCTCCAACAGCTCCCCAGATTATTCTCAGTCTCTTTTTTTTCTCGTTTCTCAAAAGGATTTAATTTTTGCACTGTCAGTAGAAACGTACATCACATAGTGGTGCCGTTTCATGGCAGCTACTTTAAACATGCTTGCCATCAGCAGATCTGAGCTGAAGTTCAACATGGAGAGGAGCTGCATTTGCAGGACTGCCATCTCTGTGTGCTCCTCCCAGAACAAACCAGTCTGAATTTACTGTCCACGCCCAGAAGAGAGGGTCTGGCAGGAGAGGTCCAGCAAGGCCTCAACAGTGCTTTCATGTCCCATCCCCGCCACAGGGAATGCAAATGTTACTTGTGTGCTGGAGAGCTGGACTTTCCTGCCCAGGTGGCCCTTCATATGATGACAGGATCCTGAATTCTCAGCTCTGCCCCTGTACAGCACCAACAGCATCTCCAGCCACTTGTGTCCTGCTGGGCAAGTCCATCACACAGCACTGCTGGCAGGGAGGTGTAATCCAGCACAGTATCACCATTAGAAAAGGGGAAATGCTCCAGGAACAAAGATGAGGAACAAACTGAGGATAAGACAGTCTGCTTGCTTTATTCTGGTCCCCACTTTTAGGTCCTGATATGGCTCTTCTGCTGGCTTCCCCCATGAACCTGAGCTCTCACACAATAAGTAGTGCAGACCAAGTTTCAGAGGTATGCAGAAACAGTATGATTCAGGACTCAGCTCTAAAAAGAACCTGGAGCAGTTTGGTGCAGGCAAGTGCTCAGATAGTAAGGGATGTTACAGGCATACAAAACTCACTGCCTTCCCTGTGTATCTCAAGTCTACATATCTGTAGCACTTGGCTTTGGTTGCATCTCTGAACTTTGCCTAAAGCACGTAACAGTCATGAATCTGCAAAATTGGACTGAAAGTCTCCAGAGAAGAGGATTACCCAGGAGAATTTTAGTATTTCCTGCTTCCAGTTGGGCTGGAACCAACACAAAAACAGCTATAACAGTATTTGGCTCTGACATGCCTGGCCCCAGCCAAAAGGCAGGAAATTTAGAGGTATGTAAAGAGGAAAAAAAAAAATGATGGGAGATTGGGGTGAGGAAAAGAGCTGAACTTTTGAGAAACTGAAGGGCAAAAAAGATTAGGTTCTGTCAGTTCTTATTTTTTTCTGAAAGATTTTGGTAACCTGCAAGGCTAGGTCCTCTCCTCTGCATAACACCTGGAATTTTGTACAAAAGAACATCCCTAAAGGCTAGATTTTGGGCCCTTGGCACTGTTTTATACCTCCCCAGAAGAGAATAAAACTGCCAAGTCAGACTGGGATCTAGCCCAGAGTTTGTATTAATGAAATTATTTATTTAGCTGATAATTACAGGCTTCCTGGGTCTGAGTCTCTTTACACAAGTACTCTTTGGAGACCTCTAAGGAATTCAGAGGGAAGCATAATCTTCTCACTGCTCTTCAGCAGATCTGGCAGTAGTTAGAAGGACTGCAGCAACTCTGCATTATCACAGATCCATGCACAAATTTAGAACTTCAGACAGAAACCACCTATCAAGAAACAGTGGGAACTTGCTTTGTGCACACATCTGGAAGCAAAAGGTTTAGATGTTGCACTTGCAGATTTTTTGCTGCCTGCGACCTCCCTCACCAGCACAACAAACTGCACTTTGTCAAGGGAGAAGCTGGATTTGTACACCTATGTGGCATGAACAGTCTCTCTGACTGCTGGCTTCGTTGCACTGTTGTATGCAAACAGAAAACAGACCCTTGTAAAAGCAAGCAATGACTTCAGTAGTAATCACAAGGCATCACCAGAAGTTTGTACCTACTTACAGCACGGTGGCCATGCAGATTGCCTGGAAAGCCCTGTGGCTCTGGAGGTGCACAGCCAGGTGCCTCTCCAGCTTCTCTGGGTCTTGAAGTGGTTCATCCCAGCTGGCACTGCACCATAGTGTCTGCATCGACCAGCACAGACCCTGCCTGAGGCCGGCTGCTCTATGGCCACATTGCCACTGGCTTCTTCCCACCCTGATCACACTCAAAATTTATGTTCTTAGATCCAACCTATATATATTCTGTATTTTTGCCTTTACTCTAGAGCTGAATAATCCAGTGTAGAACAGCTTCAAAAAGCTCTCATGTGCTCTTATAACCTGTTGTATTAAAGACCCTGAGCTACTAATGGTGGTTCACACCAGGGGATGAAGGAGCATTTTGATTCAAGCTATATGTGCCTGCAAAGAGTGTAAGTACAGCACCAAGGCTGTTGGGTAATTTGCTTCTCCAGCTGGGAGAGAAGGTGGGCAAGGAGAACAGCTCTGGCCAACGTCACTGGTAACCCCAGGCACCAGCTGGACGCTCAGCCTGGATCTCTGGGATCTCTGTGAAGTTCTTACTCCTTCCCATAGCCCTCTTTCCTTCCCATAGCCCTCTGACATCTAATGGGACAGCTGATAGTTCTTGACTCTTTGTATATTTTGGTATGAACCTCAGAAATTTGGCCATCCCATTCTGATGAGTCAGCCCACATGCATCTTGATAACTGGGGATGTTCATCAACTCCTGAAGAGAGGGAATAATCTAATTAGGTTCTCACTAGTCATAAATTTGGAATTGTAACAGAAAATTTAAAAAACTGAGTGTTTCCAACTGGGTTTCATATCCCTGGAAGATAACTGCATAAATGTTTGGGTAATGGTTATCTAATTAGATATATATTTACCTGAACGCTTTCCATTGTGGGAAAAAGGACTTATAAAAATTGGTCTTGAGTGATAGCTTGCTTTAGTTTTAAAGCAGTCACAAAATGAAAATCCTTTTAAAACCAACTCCCAGTTTTCATTCAACAAAAAAAGGGGCAAGCACTTTGAATACCAAGAGCCAAATTAAAAGTGAACCCTCTAATAAAAAGAATAGAAAAATAAAAGCCTTTTGCTTAACTTACAAATAAAAGCATGAATGCCTTTGGTTTAACCTTTCTGTAGCCTCTTACTCACAATATGTTTACATTGTCACCCAGATGCTTGAAGAGGAAAACTTTCCCCCAGGATCATGACCTTCTCTTTGTTTTCTATGGTCCTGCGCCCCAGAATCACGTTTCAGAACAGAATATAACTCCTACTGCACGTGCTACCAGACCACCCCCTTTGAAACTTTGCTACATTTTTGTCAAAGAAAATGGGCAAGGGCTTTGCCTTTAGCTGTCTCTTTTTACTGGCATCTTAACTTTGGCATCTTTCACCACCTGGGGCTTAAGAGGCTTCTTGTAATTGAGAAAGGGCAAGTCCAGTACTTTTTTTCCGTGATCCTGCGCCATGCAGGTCCCACTTGGTTATCAATGGCAGTGTTATGAAAGTTCAGCAAGGCTAAGCACTCGTTAACTACTTATAGGATTTTTTGGCTCAGCAAGTAAATCCTTCAACAGTTCTGCTTGCTTACTCTGCTATCCCATTAGACAGCATAACTTTGGGGCTAGACAAGAGGAGTTTTCACAATCCTGTGCCTTTGCAAGTGGAAAATCCTGAGTGTTTAGGGTGCAATTCTTGCACAGCTTAGATGACACAGCCTCTTCATGCACAAGAGTTTTTCCCCTTCCAAAATCAGAGTACAACTATGAGTGTAAAGGATCCTAAGAACTACAGCAAAACAGATAATAAATAATAATGTCACCCTCCCACATACTCTGGGGGCAGGAAAGCAGGATGATGGTTGTTGTCACTTCTTTTTCTTGGAGAACGCCTACCTCCTTCTCCTTCAGAGAGCTGAGGTATCAGGGATGCAGAACTAGATCTATTGATGCCAGGGGTTAAGGGGAAATTCAGACAGCACCATGATCCCTTCAGCCCAAATTAATCTCACTTAAACTCCAGTTTAGTCCCTGTGCACCTTTAGACAGAAACACTATTGGGGTCCAGCAAGAGCTAGGAACACTTTGATTTAGACATGGCAGTGGGATTTAGGTTAAATGAGGATTTCTTTGGCCATGAAGTTTAGAAATTAAATCCTTATCTGGATAAGGCAAATTGGCATTGACTATAAATATGCATCAGTACTCTTCCTTCCCTTTCAGTGAGATGAGTCCTTCAGCCTGGACAATAGATTTGCAAATTTGCAACGACAAGGAGAAAGCTTCCACAAACCTCAGTAACACCTGTAGCGTTTCCTTGGTATAGTGAAAGCTGTGGTTATGTTCTCTTCATTCTCCCAGCCTTTCTTCCATGCAGAATTTCTACTGTCTGGATCTTCTTCACCCTTCCCCTAGCAAATATCCCTATCTTTCGTTTCACACACACTTCAAACTCATCCTTTATATCTTCAGTTTGGACCCACATGACTAATACCAGTTCTTTTTCTGACTGCTTTTTCCTTCTTATAAAACTTACAGAAAAAAAAGTAAGAATGTGTCTGTTGTGGTTTCACCCCCGCCAGCAGCCAAGCCCCACACAGCCACTCAATGCCCAACCAGCAGGACTGGGGAGAGAATCAGAAGGGCAAAAGCTGGGGAACTCGTGGGTTGGGATAAAGATAGTTCAACAGGGAAAGCAAAAGCCATGCACACAAGTGAAACAAGGAATTGATTGACTGCTTCCCATGGGCAGGCAGGTGTTCAGCCGTCTCCAGGAGAGCAGGGCTCCATCACGTGTAACAGTGACTTGGGAAGAGAAATGCCATCATTCCAAATGTCCCCCCTTCCTTCTTCTGCCCCCTCTTCTAATACTGAGTATGATTTCACACAGTCTGGAATATCCCTTTGGTCAGTCTGGATCATCTGTCCCAGCTGTGCCTCCTCACAACCTCTCATGCAGCCCCAACTTCCTCACCAGCGCCTCAGTACGAAAAGCAGAAAACGCCTTGGCTATATGTAATCCTTGCTCAGCAAACAAAAACATCTCTGTATTATCAGTTCTGTGTTCAGCACAAATCCAAAACACAGCCTCATACCAGCCACAATGAAGACAATTAATTCTACCCCAGACAAAATCAGCACAGTATCAAAAAGTATAAAATGAAAAGTATGTCATTAACTAAAATGTAGCATATTCATTTTATCCCAGTTTCTTAGTAAAGACAAAGTTAACGTTTGCTTCAGTATTTTCATCCTTTCTGCTTTATAACAGAAGCCACTGATTAATTTCAATAAAATTTGACAGGTGTAGAGAAATCTCAAAATATTAAGTTCCAGCAACTTTGAAATGTTATATAGTGCAGCTGAAGATATAATTTCAGCCACTGGGAAATCAGAGCTAAAGAGAAGAGAAAGACCCTAAACAGCCCTTCTGGCTTTGGGAAAGCTGCAATAAGAGCTGACCATCTCTCAGGCCATATGCTATTTTAATATTACTTCCCTAGGTTTCCATTTCCTACCTTTAAGCCATGTGCCTCATTTGTTGGGGTTTTAGGGTTTCTTTTCCCTCATGTTCAGGGAAAGCACTGGTTTCACTTGTTGAATGCTTTTATTTTCCCTTTCATAAGCCAAATATCTGGTCATCCCAATAGTCTTGTGGGGAGTTCGTCATGCATCATGCTGCACAAAATCACAAACTTGGCCTTGATTTTTAGACCATTCACATGCTGATCTATTGTTTCTGCATATCTGCAGGAGTCTGATATCTGGTAATAAATAAGAAGAGATATCCAAACGTCACATATTTCTTGGAGCTGAAATAGTCCTGGAACTGATCCACTAGTAGAGTTAACTTTGCATTATCCTTTTACATTACAGAGCTGAGACTGCTATCAATACATCATGCCCAGTCACGTGAGGGAAAGCAGATGCTTGTCATTTCTTTCCTCGCCATCTTGCTGGTACATAAATACTGTTCAAGCATTTGTCTCCCCTTTCTCCCAAGCTAGGATAAGAACTGTGTAAAAAACCCAAGGTTTGTCAGGGTGCCATGTGTCTGCTATCTTCCCCATCAGACAAAAGCATTAACAACCCAGCTGCACTGGGGTCAGAGACACGGTGTGCAGGAGCAAAGGCAAGGTATGAACTCACGTGTTGGATGTGATTGCTGCAGCCAGGAGCTGAACTAAGAGACCAAGGTCCTTGGCATAAATACAAGTACCACGTGAACTGTTCCAATCTGGTTAATCTGGTGTCTTGCAACAGTTGTGTGTATCTGTATAATGTGTGGCTATGCTAGAAAACCAGATCATCCAAGGAAAGGGACCCTTGAGAATGAGGACTGCTAACACACTGCTAAATATTCAGTGCAGGCAGACACCGTCATGCTCAGCATTGTGGCAGCTGGTCAGCCCATGGGCTTAACCACAACCAGCTGATGTGATGTTAAACATTACAGTCCCTGTCTGTGTTCAATGTTTAACAGCATGTTTAGCATTGTCTTAGTTACCAAGATTCCTCGGGGTTGTGTTTTATCATGATGAAATTTTCCAGTGTGGAAGAGCTCCAAAAGGCTAGTGTTTTACAACCGCTAGAACATTAGACAGAACATAAAGTGTCAAAGAGGAATAGATGGGTTTAGCCAGTATGCTTGCCTTGGGGCTATAAAAATATCTTCCTCCCACACATGATATTGCCACAGGTACAATCTGGGCAAAAAGATCCTTTGCTTAGGAAGGAAGCACTGATAGCAGGCATTTTTCCCTCTGAGGTCCTCCATTCTGGAGCAGCCTCCACCATCTTTGTATGGAAAACCTCAGACTCACTGACTCGGGGGCATCCTGACAAGATGCACATGTTTTTAGTTCTTATTGGAGATGACGGGTTGAGTGAATCAAGATTCCAAGTTGAGAAAGCCTTTTGCTTTGGCACAGGAACTGTTCCAGTAGGGTAAATTAAGATACTTGGATTTTTATCCGTAGCTCTGTGTGTATTTAAAATAATTACCCAAGTGTGGGGAGACATCATGATGGGTGCTTTATAAATAAGTGAAGAAATAGGAAAAGATAACACATTATGTCATCATATAACTCCTGGAGTCTGAGTTCTCCACTGAACCTCTTCCCAGATATTTAAGGAGCTATATAAGAACTATTCAGACCCAAAATCAATTTTTGGAGAAGGTTGGACCTAGGTTAACAAGCAAGTTCTGGATCTGCCTCCTTTATCTATTAGGAAATAAAGTCTGTCTTTGATCAGCACCTTCCTTAACTTTGAGAAATTATGAGTATGCTTAAAAAAAATGTATCTTTGCCTCCTCCAGTCTTTGTGCCTTGGACAGAGGGATTCAAATGTGATCGGTCCTCAGGTTCTTGGCACAGTTGTACTGCATCTCAGGTTGCAATGGATCTTTAGATCCTTGACAAAGGCTCCTTAAAGAACTTTGAAGTTCTCCTGCCAAATGTTGCAAAAAACGTGTAACTTCGCAAAATAAAACCTCCAAACAATGCATCTAGGTATTTCCTGTGCCCGCCTTTGTCTAAGGAACAAAAAAGAATGGAGAATAATCCACTTTCCTGAAACATTAAAGTAAACTAAAAGAGGAAAAATCAGGGAACATAAAATTAAGGCACCTCTCACTAGTGGCATGTCATCCCACAAAGCTGATTGGAATTTTAGCAAAACCAGGTTATCTTAGACACACATTTTATAAAAAAATCACTGAAAAATGTTAATTGGAAAAATATTTTCTGCTCTTACCTTTGCAATCATACTGGCTATGCATAACAGGACAAACCAAAACAAATTTGTATTGGCACTGGCATTCTCTGGCTTCTGAGGAAATCAGGGTGAATGATACTTGGTGGCTTGATCCAAAGCCTATGAATGAGCGTGGAATTTTGCCTATTCACTGCATCAGGTATAAGATCATGCCATACTATTTTAATGCAGCCCCAAACAAAATGTAAATAAATTACTACCTTAATCTCTTGCCTGTCTCTGTAAATTGACAATGTAAGGAACTAATATTTACATATTTTATTTAAATTGGTTTTGCTCATTACTATGTTTTCCATTGCTTCTTTAGGAGTAAGACAACTTTTCATGCACATCCCAAAGATCGCTTTCTTTGGACAGCTCTTTATAAAAACCCTGAATGCTGGACAGTCATTTGATGCAGATACAGCAAATTGGTTGTTTCATTTTGGTCCTTTTCAGCAATTCAGCTGACAGATAAGAATCACCACAGCACTTTTGTCACTTGTACCTCTACGTCAATGTGGCTTCAAATTCTGGAAACACAAGACATGAAGGCACACTCTTGTGAATACCAGTGATGTTTCATGCTTTTCAGTGGGGGAAAAAAGTCAGACAGAAGCAGATGAGACACCCAGCCACACGTGGTACTCTCAAGAATAGGTCCTGCAAGGGGAGAAAAGGAGTCTGTAGGAATAGTTCTGGTTTTCTTTTGTTTTCTTTAATTAGCATCCCAG
This sequence comes from Peucedramus taeniatus, assembly GCA_013400575.1. Classification (NCBI taxonomy): domain Eukaryota; kingdom Metazoa; phylum Chordata; class Aves; order Passeriformes; family Fringillidae; genus Peucedramus; species Peucedramus taeniatus. The sequence continues at coordinate 252,477 of WBNO01007076.1, read as the reverse complement.
ACAATTATGAGAAGACAATGTCTGATTTACAGAGCAGTTGAGATATTATCAAGGCTTCTATCACAGCACCATCATGTGTACTGTTGTGTCCATAAAAGGCACCATCCTCAGGATAGTTTCAGTAAGTGAAAGGCTTAGAAGTTATGTAAGGTAAACAAGATGGTTGGTTTGTTGTTTTTATTCCTGGTGTACCCACACTTACAGCTGCCAAGAAGCAGGCAAGCTTTTGCATCCAAAAATAAAAAGTGATTATACTCTGTCTAACCAGCTCTACCCTTAACTGCACCACTGCCTATCACAAAGAGAAAGACAGATATATATTTTGTGGTATTGTTTTTGGAAACTTTCCACTCAGGAGTTTGCAAGAATAATGTGGGTGTGTTGCTGGTGTGGAGCTGAAGTTTCATGAGTGTGAACTCATAGTCCTGTAGAGCTCCCCACTGTTATCTTTGCATCTTTCTATGGGCACTGGACACAGATTTTTATTTTTTTTTTTACCAGAATATCACCAGCTCTCTCTAAAGGACTGATTCAGTACCACTGACGCCTGTAGGAGCCTCTGCACAGGACTCCAATGGCAGTTGTGATCAAGTCCTTTGAGGAATGATGATCTTTCCCTCAGAGATCACCTTCAACCAGCAGAGCAAGGGTGTGTGCAATTGTCTCCACATTCAGCTATGTTTACTTTGCCTCAGACCAGTCCCTGTGATTCTTCTTCAACAGCTGCTTTGCTCAGACTTTTTCCACATCATTAACAAAGACAAACTTTGGTCCAACTTTCAGGCTTCTGTGCAATTTTGAGTAGGGGTCATATAATAAGCCTTGTGACAGGAAGAGCTGGAGCATCAGCATCACTGATTTGTTGAGGTGTTATTTCTGGCTGAAGAATGAAATTCTAGCCTGTCTTCATTACACATTTATGTGAACAGATCTGAGCCCCATCCGAGGGTGTCTCACACCTAGTTCTCAAATGGTGAATGAATGGCCTCTTACACTGGACTTTATTTTCATCTAATTTTGTTACTGCTGCTGGCTTATTGACTGAACTTGCCCAAGTCACTCTCTCTCTTCATGTCTAAGTTTCTCTCCACATCTTTCTACTTCTCACCACTTGTGCCTTTCAGTGTCGGGCACCAGGGCTTGGGCTCCACAGGGTCCTTAATGTGCTTGCAGATGGTTCAGCCCTGACCATGATTTGGAAATGATGGCACCATCCCAACAGAAAGAGTAACAGCCCGATATGGGCGAATTCAGGCTTTAATCCCACAGCAAGGGAAGAAGCCCTGGATGTGTGCTTTCTTTGCACTAGCAAAGAAACTTTGCACTATGGAATCTAGAGAATGGTGGAGGAACCAAAGGGATCCAGAGTGGTTCCCTCTCTGCTCCTCTTGGTTCTCACCCACCTCTCCCAGCAGACCAGGCAGATGAGCATGGCCACCTGGTGAAGATGCATAGGAGAAGGGGGCTGGATCTCAGCTTTGTGTTTCTCTGCATTTCAGTTCCCTGCTAGCAATATGGCACTAACAACGCGTAGGCTTCCTGGCTAGTTTGTTATTTGGAGCATCAATTATTTAGAGATTACATATGTTTCTAATACCTTTGGGCTGTTATCCAAAAAGACTGTTCAAATTTCTGAGATTGAATCAAGTATAGAATTTATGTGGCTAGCAGAGTATACTCAACAATGTTCGTGGAGATAGCAAAATAAACCCATGCCAGCAACCCAAAGAACGGTCACAATTCTAACCCCAGGATAAACTGTGAGTTTCACACATTCTCTGTGAGTAAATCTTTCCTATAATGCTTCTCCAAGTTGTGAAAAATGGTCACTCTTTTCCAGGAAAAAAAAAAAAAAAAACTCCCTTGCTAACAAAATTGGGAGAAATATTTAGAACAGCCAAGTAAAAATTATGCAAACAAAATAAAAAAATGACTCAAGCAACCCCAAAGCTGCAGGTACAGCTGCTTTCTCTAACAGATATGAGTTCTCTAAAGAGTGGCATGTTTCATAAATGAAACACTTCTTCCTTGTAAATATGTTAATTGTCTTTTGACAAGCCAGAACTATCTTCCCACATCTGGACTGCCCCAAGCCATGGCAAGGACACCGCATTTTTTCAAAGTCTCACCTACTGTCACGCTTTCGAGGCATAGCATTGCTATTTCACTGTATTTTACAGGTCTCAGTTAGCAGAATAGGGCAGCAAAATATTAGCCAACTATCAAAGACAAGCAGTTCTGCCTTGCAAAGCCTTTTCCACACTCAAAATTGGACTGGTTTAATTAAAGGCGTGTTTTACAATCAAATTAGTTAAGCCAGTGCAATCACTGGAATATTTTTAAAGTTGTGTTGTATTGATTTAGCTTAGTGATCAGGAAATTATTTTTACTAAATTGATACAAAGCAGATTTAAATCATTCTGAGTGACCACATCTTGTACCAGTTCAACTAAATAATTTTAGAGTCAATTTTATATGGATCATATCCCACTGCTGTGCCAAGGAGCATGAGCTGAAAGGGTGAAAGAAAAAAACATATAAAGGTACCTGATTCCTTACTGCAGTACTTCAGTGTAAGTCTGCTGTTGTAGAATTGTAGCTGGCTACAGTAGTAAAATTCAGAATGTATTATAGCTAGATAGTGCCTCCTCTAAGCATTTTGTGAGCTTTCCAATCCTAAAACAGGATGAGCTATTTTGGACATTTGGGTTTTGTATTGTTTGTTTGTTTTTGTTTTTGTTTTTGTTTTTGTTTTTGTTTTTGTTTTTTTGTTTGTTTGTTTGTTTTTTTGTTTTTGTTTTTGTTTTTGTTGGGTTTTTTTTGTTTGTTTTTTGTTTCTTTGGGTTTTTCTTGTTTTTTTAACAGGCCTGGTAGTAGTTCTCAGAATAATTTCCTGAGTTGCATATTCATTTTTCATTTTTATTTAAAATTTCTGAACACTTCTATCATTTCAGGCCTAAAGAAAACAATAATATTAAACCTTACTTGACTCCTTTTAAGAATTATTGCTTTCTAATCAAGGTTGACAGTTTTTCCTTACTTACAGGAATGAGGTAAGCTCATTTTTATAAATAGTGTATTTCCATCTAAGATCTGCTCTTTTCATTCTGCATAGGAAAGAAATAAAGGGGGTGTAGGGACATTGCATTTTCAAATAATATTTCCCCAAATTAAATCCTACAGAAGCTTAAGGTCTGGGAGAGGTTTCTTGTGGTGCTTTTACATTGTAAATACTGAGGGTTTAGATTGCTTGCATAAGCTTTAGCCACCAAAAGTGCTGGCTATAACAAACAAAAAAAAAAACAAACCAAAAACCAAAAACAAAAGAGAGATAGAGAGAGAACTCTGAAAGAGCTGTAGCACAGTGTATGAGTCACTGGGACTGTGGCAGAGGTGTGAGTGCTGAGGTAGGAGTAACACTGCTCTGTGAGCTTACCGAGGCAACTTGTACCTCCAGGCAAAAGGTGAATAATGTCTGCTGGGCTCACCATGAACACCCTGCTGCTGAACACCAGGCAAGGCACACCAGTGGTTTGTTGGAACAGGCAGTCACCAGAGAGCCCGTGGGTGAAACAGCCCATCCAGCACTGTGGGCAAACAGGAACTGGTGCTGCAGGGTTGGATGTGTCTGTTGGAGGGTCTGTCCTGGTGACCTGCACTGGGAAGGAGGAGCTGGACATTCTCCAGACAAGTGTGGACTGATGGAGATGGGCAGAAAGATGAACATAATATTGATAAATTGGGATTTTGGGGGGTTTCTCTGCAAGCCAGCACATATAGCTCTGCCACCCACACCCTAGCAAAAATTGTCATTTATCTCTGGAGTCAGGCAAGCATGTTGCCATGAATTACAGCAGTTTAAGAAGCTCACATTTGCAATTGGGAGCTGGTAATTATTTACCAAAAGTGCAATCATTACTGTCAGGTGATGATGACATTTCTCCCACTTTAGCCATTCAGGAACTTTTTGAAGACTCTGTGTGAAGTCTTTGTTGGGGGGTGGAATGAGAAGCACTGGCTTCCCTCCATCACTGCTACCAAAAAGGGTGTGTATTTTGGCAGTGGTTTTGCTTGGAATATTCAATTCAGATTAATGTAATTTCAACATGTACTATCCCGAGTGTGTGGTGGTGCCACTAAACATACACATTTCCCAACTACGAAGTGCAGGCTGTGTCATTCAGCACAGGAGTGAAGTGATTCTTATCTGTCTCCCATGTGTGCACCTTTCAGATTAACTCCACCAAAATTAGCGGCATCACAAGAGTTTAAAATCAGCAGCAGTGGGAACAGGCCCAAGAGAGGCAGTAGATTATCAGGCCATTTGAGGTTGGGAACTGTGCTTGTTTGATCATCAGTAATTGTCTTAAATAAAGGTGTAGCACCATATTCTGGTTTCAACCACCCAGCCCAGTGCCTTCTCCACTTGCACAAACATGGGGGCAGCTGGGAGGTGATGTGAGGAGAAAGTCCTGCCCTGGGACAAACAGAGCCAAACCTCTCCAATCACTGCTCTGCCTACTCAAGGGGGCTTTCTTGTCTGGAGCTGTGCGTAAAGCAAGGCCATGCTATAATGTCTTAGGATGGAGGCTATCCTGTGACTTTGATGTAGCTGTTCCTTCTTTTTTAATCTAATTCATAGCAACCAGACATGTCAATCTCCACAGTATTAATTGGGGATTTCCTACCCTTATGAATCTAGTACCTTCTTTAGAAAAAGCCCTTGGATTGCAGACAATGAATGCACACATTCTGTTATTTTTCTTCTGTCCCTTACATGTTTACTGTGTATATTGTAAATTCAATATGTAAATATGCAAATTGTAAATTCAATTCTACTGCTGAGACTTTCCTTGGTTTCCCATTATATCATCCACATAATTTTGTAGGGATAGATGTCTTCTCTATTCTTGCTGCCTGGTTATTTGTTTGCTTGCTCATTTGCATGTCAATAACCTTTCAAATTTCATCTCTTTATAAAGGCATTTTCAGTCTTGGGCAGAGGAACATCTTGAAAAGAGTATTCATGTCAAGAAAAAGAGACTAATTTTATTTTGCTGAATCATCAAATCTCTCAGAAAAAATTACAAGCCTCATTCTGCAAGAAACTACAGATGGACAGACCACATAGGGAATTGCTCCTACACAGGTACAGCTTGCTACAGCCTGGTCAGTCCAGCAGTGCCATTTTCCTTTGATCTTGGCCAGCTCAGTGAAAATCCCTGCTCTTGGGCAATCCTGTTTTAGAGTCAGCCTTTGCTCCTGAGCAGCCCCATTCAGCCAGACCCTGCTCTGAGAGCTATGTAAATATTCAGATAACATGATGATGACCTTCTCAGGGTTGAGTTCCTTACTTGAGTTACTCCTAATTGCCTGCACTACATTTCTGCTTTCCCAAAACCTGGCAGTGTCTTCATGACACTATGAAAAGCAGAGCTAGGCAGACAGCCCAGGAGATGAGCCCTTCTGTTCCCAGTGACTGCACAGGGTACCATTTGCTGTATGGATGCTGTTATACACATGAATATATTACTGATCCATTCCTGTCATTTTAAAATTTATCCATCTTCATGGATCCTTTCAGGCACAATATTTCATATCCAGGTGGTTTTCTTTGTGCTTTCACAACAATAAAATGTTATGGGGGAGCAGGGAAATATCTGCCACTGCCTCTAAAAATGTTGATTGTTTTCAGACTATATTTCTTGAAGAAGTAGCCTGGTATATGCCCAGTATGTCAGAAAACAGTGAGCATGTGTCAGGCAGAAGAACTAGCATTTAAAACCCATAAAATAAGTAATTTATTAATAAAAATGCAATGTGAAATACTTTACGAAGTAAGTTCTGGTTTCTTTTGCATTTTTAAAACATAAGAAAATCTATCTCGTTTCTCTTCATGTAATATCTCTAGTTAGCCACAAAGAGAAAGTTCACTGTCAAAAAAATACCTGAAAAAAGCTCACCGTAGATAGGAAAATTGAGCAAGAAATGAAAAGCCTTTCTCCTGCTAATTACTTTGTCATATTGACAAAGCTTTGTGATGTTACCTGAACAGCCACCCTTTTTATTTTTGTCCCAGGGATTTTTTCATGACAGTGGCTAGTTTGGTGCTGTACCAGTGAAGCAGAGCATCCTCAGCTCCTGAGGCTCTGAGTCCCTCTTCTGTGCTTAGGCACTCCTTCACAGTGGGTTGTCATCTGGAGTGAAAGCCTGTGCATCCCAGAGCTTCTTGGAAAGTGGGAATGTGCTTCTGTATGTACAGTGATTGCTAAATCTAGTGGTGAGTTACTGTGCAGACTTTCTCACCAGCTGTAGCTTGCTATTTGTATGACTCTGTTATTCCTGGCTCGTGCTTTATTTTAGGGACATTAACCTGCCTATGTGCTTCTGCTGGTGACTTACTGGTAACCTTCTGTGCTATGCCAAGCTCAAGACTCCTCAGTAAAAGACTCTTTGTGAGTCTTCATTTTAAACCTTTTTTTGTTTGTTTTTTAATGTCTCCTTCTCTTTCCTACCCTCTCCCCTATCCTTTCTTTTTCTCTTTTTCACCCTCTTGGCTTTTACTCTCTGTTTTTTGTCTCTCTGTCAGAGAGGGCATCCACACCAGGAGCTGGGTAAGGACATGTCACCTGTAAGCTCTGCACTGCCAAAACCCATCATCAGTTTGCTGAGAGATCCAGTAACCAGCTCCCTATCCACAGAAACAGCCCGGAGAGCAGCCTCTTCCTAAACTGTGAACCAGGGCTCCAACAGAAAGCCTCCATTTGTCTAGGTCCCTTGTGGGCTGGAAAGAAAATAGGTAACTAGGCAAACCTCCTCAACCCACCATCACCAGCACTAGCAACAGGTTGGATCTAATTCTCAGGCTGAAACAGGGCAGGGCAGCAGATATAAACCCTGATGTCAGTGGAGTCACTTCAGGATGCTCCCTCCATCCCTCCCACCATCAAAGCTGTAACCAACCTGATTCCTTCCTCATTAAAGCTAGGAGGAGGGAAGAGAGGAGCAGAGAGGAGGGGAGAGAAGGGGAGATTGTCAAGAAGGAAAGCAAGCAATGAATTAAGCAAGAAAGATACCAGGTAAAGAAAGAAACACACGAAGAAAATGTGTGTTACTCTTAGTATATTTACTGTCTTTTTTTTTCTCTCTTTCTAGTTGTCACACTAACATAGTCAACATTTTCCCTGGTTTTTCACTCCTGATCATTCAGCACCTTTTTAAATCTTCTAAATAAAAATTTTTTCTCCAAGTTACATATTAAATTTTAGAGCATTTCTCCCCCAAAATGTAACCATGAACATGATAAAAAATTATGTGGAAATACAGCTCTGGGTTAAGGTACAGAGAACCATATCCAACTAGCAGTGCTTTCAGTTAAACATTTGATGCTAAAGCCACATGGCATTTGGTGTTGGATTGTTGTTTACCAGGGCAAATATGTCAGGTGACAGTAGGTCAGCATCAGGATGAGTGAGACCTGTCATGCTGTTGTTAACCTTTTATGAACCGGGAGACAGGTTTCATTTCTCCTTTCTGTCACTTTTTGTCATTTGTCTGCTTCCCTCAACCAGAGTCCTCAAAGTAGGGAGATGAATGTTTCATGTTTATACAGTGCCTAAAATGTGCCAGCCTGGATTAAAGACTATATTGCAAACACTGTACCACTGCATCACTATATATGCAAACACAAATTGCCCTTGGTAGCATAATTCAGGGATAGAAGGAGGTGTATGGGTTTGAAGGGAAAGCACAGTCACCAAGTTCTGCATACTCCTGGCTGGTCAAGGAAAGCTTATGGAAAATAACAAATGGTGGGGCTGTACACAGGAATTTGCACCCACAACCTTCTTGATGCTCTGGCTTGGGCTGTGACTGGGCAGGACTGGTGGCAATGATCCCCCATCTCCCTGATGTCTGGGAAAGTTTCTCACTATCAGGTGATTTCCTTCTGCCAAAACCATAACTGTCTTCTTTCTTACCCCTCTTCTCTTTCTCATTGCCACTTCTTTTGGGAGATTTTTTTGGGCAATTCTGCTTTCCAAGCAACCAAGCCCCACAGTTCACAATCTAAACAGTTTATGTGCAAAAGCAGAATATGCTGTCAGTCTCCTAACAAGTGTTTCTGCTTCACATCTTTTTATTAACAGGAGAATTTAGGGCATGAGACTTTAACCCCAAAATTGATAACCAGCATGTATTAGTTACAACTAGCAAGCAGCAGGCTTCTGCCTGATGTTCAAAAGCTCATTTTGGGCCATTCACATGGACATACATACACACAATTTTCTTCTGTCTGTTAGCATTCACAGTTTAAGCTGTTATTTATCTACAATGTCCACAGTTCATTGTTATCCACTGAGGGATTATCCGTCCAGGAATAAAGCTGTGAAGATTTTCACTTTGTTGGAGCATGTGTGACACCTCCTCTCCCAGCACACTCACTGGATTTCTGCTCAGGCTGCTCTTCCCAACCCTCTGTACTCTACAGCAGCCAAAGGAAATATGTAGGAGCTAAGTGTCCCTAACACAAATACAAGTGAATGGGATGAAGTTGGCCAACCTGGGCTCCCACGGGCTGCTCTTCTCCTAGAACACAAGAAAATGGGCAGCCAGAGGGAGGGTGAGTAGGATTTTCTGAAACTAATGAAAAAGATGAAATTTCCTTTTTGTTTGTTTGTTGTTTTGTTTTAGTTTTTTTAAGCCAAAGGAATAGGCTCTGACCCCGTGGAAATTCCATGACTCAGGAAAAATTGGCAAGACCTGGACATGCTTCACATTTCTGACCCATTTGAGCATTCCCATCAGTGTCATCATCACAGAGCCAGTCATCCAGCTAGGGAAGGAAAACCATACCATGTGGCTTACAGTTAGTAGCATTTTTCAAACAGTTTCAAGAGAAATAGCAATGTGCTTGGAGAGTTTTCAGGGTGAAAATACATCAACAAAATTATTCAGTAAGAATAATTCTTACAGCACTATTTACTGTCACACTTTAGTATCAGGAAGTAGAAAAGGACATGTGGGACAGAGAGCTAGAGAGAAAGAAAAGAAGGCAAATCTCCTCCCACACACTCAGAAGATGCACCATTTCCGCATTGCTTTAAACTGAAAAGAGCCCAATAATTATGATTTCACATTTCCAAGTAAACTAAGCCCAGTACTACACAAATAGCCTCACTATAGTAATATGCTGCTAGCCACTAATCCTAACCCTGAACACATGCTCCAGAACTGATTGAGCAGACTACTAGCACTAATTCTGGTTGTGGCTAGCCTTCATCTGTTGAGTTTTCATTAACTCTCTATCACCCAGGTCCTCATTAACCCTATTACTCTTTTTATCTTTTGCTGTGCTCATCCTGACATGTCTTGAATGGTCAAAACCAAGACTGAATGCTTACAAAATGGGAGAAGATTCAGGGGCACCAGCTAAGAGTCTGATTTGTATTGGCTCATGAAAGAATAGCATTTTAAGGATTTTTACTCATGTACACCTGAGCCTGCTATGGTTTTGCCAGGAACAAAGTTGCTGGGTGGCCTTCCTGTGAGCAAGAGTTGGCTCCTGGGATAGGTAGTCCAAGTGCCTGCAATGCAGGCCAACCTGAGCTCTGTTCCCAATGAGAAATGAAGCAAGATTCAACTTGCTTGACTAGTACTTCTCAAGAGTTGTAAGGCCTTCCCCTAGAAAGCACCTTGTGTCTATGTTGGTTTAAGTTAACAGAGCTCAGAAATGCACAAGGCTAAAGCAAGGCTCAGTCTCACTCCCTGAAACCAACTCTGCAGAGACTTTCTTGCTCCACCCTTCCAGTGAATGGACACAGAGGGGTGTTCAACTTGGAAGATGATAAAGAGCTTTTAATTCAGTGACCCTGTCTATGCAAAAGGCTGTTGCCTTTTGCATAGACAGCAAAACTTCTCTTGTAAGAAATCTTGTTCCAAACCAAAGTTCATGTAGCAATGAGAAAACTTCGTGAAGACCAGGTCCTGAACGCATGCTTAAGTCAATGCATGCAAGTAAACCTTTTGATGTCCTAGGACTTGCTCCCAGGAGTTACTCTACTCATGTGCACACGCCACTGGGCACAAGACATTTGTCTTGCAGCAGAACAATGAGTTCACAACCCCACAGCAGGAACAATTCTGGTTTGTGTACATTTTCTTTTATTTTTGAAGCAATATATCAGCTTTTCAGTGTCTCCCTGAAAAAGGAGATTCCTGTCTGATAGAGCACAGCAACAAAAGGGAATACAGAGATTTTTATGGCTTTTGTCATCTTTTAATACTATTTTATGAGCTGTGGTTATAGCAGTTTCAAACCATAGCCATTGCTTGCTGCTTTGTTTCTACTTATCAGACGCAAAGCCAAAACTAAAAGAAAAGCTAACATGTTTGACATGCTTCATCCTGTGCAAGAGAACAGCCCATAAGAGTTTGGAAGAAAACACTGAATTAAAAAAATAAGGAAAGAAAGAAAAAGAAAGGAAAGCTCTTGTTTTTATAGAATTATTATTTGAAAGCCATGGTATATGACTCTGAAGCTGAGTGGTGTAGCTGTACATTGCACAGGCTAGTGTATGCCTCTGACATGCTAAACACTGATATCTCCTTATAATGATGTGTTAATGTAAGGGGAGTGATTTTGCAAAATTTTATGCCTTATTAAGGAAATGATTCAAGCCCAGGAAATGTGCGGGTTAAGTACTTGCTTTCATAAACATAGGTTATGGTGGAAAAAAAGATTTTAGATATTATGTGGAAAAAATGCAGTAAAAAGAGCTGAATTAGCCCATTCCATTACTTTGAATTGTCCAGCAATTATGGTCATCCCCCAGCCTAGAAAATTAAAGTATATGATGAAAACCCAATCTAAAGATATCCACTGCTGTGCTACTGAAGACATAGCATCTCATGCTTTAGAGTCACTTTGGTCTTCAATGACCAACCAAAGTTATCCGAGGAATAGGTTTAATCTAGGTATAGTCACAGCCTGGGGCTGCCCTCTGCTCTTTCCTTTCAATTCTCACACCACCCACACAACTAGGAATTGCAGCAGATTTTCAGGGGCTCAGATGTATTCTTCTTAAGGAGAAGACCTCCAACAAAATGATCAGCTGCAAAGCAAGAGCAGCGTTCTGTGCTCTTCATTCATCCCCATCCAGCAGTGTGATGGGGATGGCCAGTCATGCTTTGGAAGGAAACTGTGTTGGGTGGGGTGGAAGAAATAATTTCCAAATATTGATTTGAACTTGCAAGCCACTTTGTGCTTCACCGCTTTCCCTAAGCCTTCGCATTGCCTCTCCACAGCCATGCCAGGGCTGGGGGTGTGTAAATGGGCACTCACAGAAAGCACGCTCTTCATGGACATGCTTGAGCAGTGTCTGCAAGTCCCTTCCAGGCCAAATCTCTACCTGACACTGATCTTCTCAGTGCTATTTATGATCTAGTATTTACTAGAGACATTCACACCTACTGGCTATTAACTTAGAAGATCTTTCAGCTCCAAAAGCCACTCTCTGACCCTTCTTTCTTGCTTTCCCTCGGTTTCCTCTCCCCAAAGTTCAGAAGCAGTAACTTTAGCCAGATTCGTTTTTCCTAACTTTAAAAATAATAATGTGTCTCCTCAGTATAAAATGTCTGTCTCCTCCACTCCCAGCCTCCTGGGGTTGCCGTGGGCATGGTCTGTAAATTAAGTGGAGGCAGTCAGCCCTCAGTTCAGCACTAGTCAAACATTAGCTGCAATGTTTACCCTTGTGTAATCTTCAGTTTTGCATTAATTTAATACTGCTCAGCACTTTTTAACATATTCAGCAAATCTGTGGCACATAGTGTTTTCTGTCTATATCTCCCCCATGAAACCGAGTTTTGATTTTTAACCAAACTCATCAAAGTAAACTCCTCGCAATACGCTCCCTCTACATTGATCTTTACATGATTTTTTTTTTTTAATGTTGCTTTATGTGGTAATTCAGCTATTCTCTGAGGGTTTTTTCCCTCTTACCTTCAAAGACAGCAAATAGGAAAATTGTTTTCATTTTTCTTTCACATTTCATAAACATGTTCTAGTTGTTTTTGAGAAGCAGAAGGTAGTAAGTATCTCCCAATTAATAATTCTCAGGTAATATCATGGCCTCTTGGAAGCACAGAGCTCAAGAAGTTCAGTTCATAACACAAGCAAATAGAATTCTCTTGGAAGGTCTGGCTAAGGGACAGTCAGAAACAGAATGGGCACACGCCATCATTTTTAATCAGTCTTCTCTCTTTGAACCTTCTTCTGAGCAAAATAAAACAAAGAGAAACCTTGGAGTATGTAGTTTGAAAGCCACTCACCTCTTGGCTTCAAAACTGCAAAATCCCACTGAGCTGGAAAAATCAGCAACTAATGCCACACAACCTGGAGACCTCACCCCAGCCCTGTTACAGGAAATCCCACCTAGAAGAGGGAAGGGATTTTGTTAAAGCAAAGACTGAAGTAAAGTTAAAACCAGACCTGGCACTTTTTGGCTGATCCAATCAATAAAGATCCAGCATTTCATATCCACGAAGGACATTTGTATGACTCTCACACCACAGGAGAGTGGGCAATCAGGCTCTTGCATCAGCATTTGAATTGCATGATCTTTTCTGGACTGGTGAGGTACTTCAGCGCATGCATCATCCCACCTACACCTATATTAGTAACTCTGCAAGGATCAATAGCTACATGTTGAAAAGATTTCTAGCTCTTTGTGGTTTCATCATCTGGGGGCTCAGGCAGAGCCTGGAGAAGAGTAGGAGGAGCTTGAGGCAGTGGGGACCATTTTCACCCCTGTCACAATGCCCTGGTGAGAAGCTCTGGCAGCAGCAAGGGCACTTAGGCTGTGGTTAGAGGCACAAAGTCCAAGAAAAAGAGCTGCTTGAGCTCCACCACTTCCCCTTGCAGCGGATTTTTCATCAAATCTCCCTTGCTGTTCTGCTCTCACCCCAAGGACTTGACATGTCTGAGCATGGCCCTCAGGGAGGGGGGCCACACTCAGTCTCCAGCATGCTAAATTTAGCACAAATAGCAAAAATCCCAGCGCAAACAAGGCAGAACACAGAGCTTGCTGTTCCTTGCACATGAGACAATTCCCTTCAACCTATTGACACACATCGCTTCCTTTCCCGTCCCGTTTAGGGAAGTGTACAATTACGTGTGCGGCCGGGAGCTGGGAGCGCCGATCGGCTTCTGCCGCACGGTACCCGCTGGCTCCACGCTCCCCGGGGACCCTCTTGATCTGCTCACGCCTGTCTGAGGCCCTGCTCAAGCCAAAGAGATTAAGGAAAAGTCAGTGAGAATTTAGGCACGCCTGGCTCCAACAAGCCGTTTGCACCAATTCACAAAGGGAAAAGCTTGGAAGTGTTTCCAAAAATACAGGCCATTCATGTGAGTTAAGTCTGCAAAGGAGCCTAATGTGCAGACTTTCCCCATAATCAGGGTTTACCTCAACTCTGTTTATTCTGTAAACTCTGGTTTCTCAACAGAAACAGTTCATCACGCTACACCCTGGCTTGACAAACGTGCAGAAGGCTTTTGTAAAGAGCTAGACGTAGAACAACCCAGCTGTTTCTTTAATGAAAACTGTTGTTAGCAAACTATCTCATAATTTTCCCCAAGCATTTTTTGGGGAAAAAAAAAGATATTAATAATAATTACATACAATGGGAAGCTGCCAGATTGATGGAACTGAAAAGGAAGGGAGCATCTCAGGCCATGGACAGTTACCAGTGTGAACAGTAGCAGCATAGCTGTCCCCATAGCCTCTGGTGAGGGATCAGGGGAAGGAACCCAGGCTTTATCCCGGAAACTAGTGAATTATTCAGATTAAGAAATTTGCCAGTGTGCTTTCACTGTTCTTTTCTTATACTTATGATTTGAGGAGCGAATTTTTGCAGGGTGCTTATGATTTCAGAGATTTCTTTCTCAAAATTGTTGAACAACTCTTGGTCCACATCGTATCCACAAGCTACTCACCCTGAGGTTGCACAGGTTGAACAGAGTGAGGGAGGGATGCGGGTTGGGGTTGGAGGCCACCAAAAGCAAGGGAAAGAGCTCACACTAGACAACTTCCACTCCAGGGCCCAGCCCAAAGGCCAGAGTGATGCTGCATGTCCCTTAGCTGATGAGAGAAGGCAAGACTTCAATGTCTGTGCAAGGCAAGCTGAGTTTGTGGTTACTGGGCTCATTCATCAGTGTCAATTCACCCATGCAGTGATATCACATTGACTGTGCTGCATCCACACAGCTACCAATGGAGGTACAGAATGTGCATGCAGATGTAGCCACCAGGCTCATTATTTTTCTGTCTCTATCACTTTTGTAATCAAATGTCAGGACTGAATACCTGTATTCATTTCTTCAGCATTCACTTGGCTATCTAGCTGAGTTTCCATTGAAGAGGGGCATGAACAGCACCAGCATGAATGAAGTTCTCAAAATAAATGAGTCAAATATTTATGAGAAAATAAATGCGCACTATTTTGTCTTGTGTGATGTTATCACAGGAAGGACCCACAAAACAGTGTGGAGGAGAGACAGTGATTTTCCTACAGTAGGATGGCTAATAAATCAAGGGTAACACAACCTGGACCAAATTCAAACCACTGTAGGCTCTTCCCTTGTATTACCGCCAAACCCTGAGCCACCCAGTTCTTCTCTGTCTTACCCCCCAAAAATATGTTTAGATTCCAAACACAAAGCTTAATTGTTTATTAAGGAAGTGGTTATGATGGGGAAATAATGCTGTTGTGGAGGAAAGAGCAGGAGGGTTTTACAAGATGCAATAGAATTTATCATCATCTCCTCCAGATCAACTCCCTCGCCCCTTTGTTCTTTTTTTCGCTTTTGCTTTAATTCTTATTGAAATAGAAGTCACTTCTCTGGCTGTGGACAGGATGGTATGCAAAACCCACACAGGATGACTGCATTGTATTGATATCATGAAAAAAGATCAACTTTCCTTTTATTCATAGCCCTCTGAGACCTCTATGATTAAACACGTTGCCTTGTTTAACCTCTGCTTTATTCTCTCAGTGCAGCTAGTGTAATTACAAACCAAACATATTCTACACCCTGTTGTAGTGAATTTATGTATCTCCTATCAAACAAAATAAAGTCATGCATGGAAACTGAAGTGAATTTTTCCCTTTGAGGGTGTAAGGCTGTGGGCTGGTACCTAACTATCTATTCCATGTAATGATACCCATGAAAGCAACACAAAAGTCTGTAGTCACATACTTTGGCTGTTCAGATCTTAGCAGCAGGTTTATGTGACTGAAGTAATCTCTCCATTGTGTCCTGTGGATTTGTACCTGGAGCGGACTCACACTAATAAATTACTGATATCAGAATCATAAAATTCTTAATAATGGAGCAAGGCACAAAAAACTCTGGCTTGTTCCTAAATCTGTAGTGCTCACATCATGTATATCTTTATTCAGTGATGCGGGATGACTCACAAAAATGTTAGCTCAAGATATATTTTAAACTCCTGAGCTAGCACTGTCCTGAGGAGAAAATTCTAATTTTGCTTGCTGTGGGCATACTTTTGAGAGCATATTATAAATCTGAGTAGTGAAAACTGCTTTCTCTTTTTTTCCACACAGGCAGTTTTGGAAGATCAGGATTTTTCACTGTGCAAACAGCAAATTGCCCACATAAACAATTTACATGCACACTCAAAACCACACACCCCAAATCCCATGCTCCCCTTCTCCACCCTTGCACTGTGTCACTCCCTTTTCTTCTCTGGTTGGTCAAAGATTGGCTCTGTGAGATTGTCCCTAGCTTTGCAACAACAAATCTAGATCTTCCTACTGAGGCAGAAAACATTTACTCTCTAAAACCAGCAGAGCCCGTTCCATTTCTGCCTGGATACAGTCAGGATCACACATCCATTCTGGGTGTTTGAACTGGAAAGCTGCACTGAGACCATTTTGAATGTCTAGCTTTGAATGTCAGGCATGAAACAAGAAGAAATCTGGTCCTGTTGTGGGACACAAGGCAGCACTAAAAAAATTAGAACTCCCAAAGGGAGTAGCACAGCTGCCTTCCCATGCTGCCCTATCCAGGCTGTCTAGCAGGCTCTGCCTCTGCCAGTGCAATGACTCTTCTCCTGGGAACCCCTTCCCTCCTTTTAGACCCAGCTCAAGGTGAGCACCTCGATTTCACCTTCAATCTCAGGTTCTCATCTCCTGTTTGCTCAACATGTCCTGTTTTTGTCTCTTGGAGCATATCAAGTACTTCTCTCAAAAAGTTAAATCCATGTATGATTTTGGGAATTGCTGGCTTCAAGAACTGCCCCCTCTGGAGAGCACAGGCAGGATGACATCTGCTGTAGTTTCCTACAGTACTGCTGTGTTATCTTCCAGTAGTCCTCCAGAATCAGTATCACAGAAGAGTTGAGGTTGGGAGATATTTTGGGAGATCACCTAGTCTGTACTGCTCTGGTCTCTTGACCATCTCTGTGGTCCTTCATTGGACTCTCTCCACTATGTTCCCATCTCTCTTTTACTGAGGAGCCCAGAGCTGGACATAGTTCCCTTCATGAGAAAGTCATATTTTCATTGAAAAGCAACAACAAAAGACCTATGTCAGACAATTAATTCAATTCAGGCCCATTGGCTGGATAAATATGGCTGACATACACAGAACAGAAATGTCTCCTTGGAGGCAGTTAAAGTACATCCTCCTCTTTTAACCAACAGCACACCAAAGGTAATGGTAAAACAGGTTTTCTTTCTGACAAGAAGAGGTTACTAGGTCATGGACTCCATTTCCAGACATCTATATATTCCTCAGCATTTATCTGTAGTTTTCAAAATTTGCCAGAAGCAGTGGATTTGACCAGATTCCAGGGGAGGTCAGTCCCCAGCAAGCAAATGCATTTGTGCATTTGAGCTTGTTATCTGCCTTTTTGGCATCTCTTATGCACAAAGGCTTACTCTCTGGCCATTCCACATAAATGAAAATGGGACCATAAGGCTGCCTAGGAGCCAGTGTAATAAACACTGCCCATGTCTGAGCTTAGCTGTCTGTACTGTTCACCTGCTAGAATGGACCTGTGAGATTTTTCAGGTCATCAGGCCCCAGACAAGTTTCAAGGACCTTGAAGAGGCCACAATGGACACACTGCCTGAAAAGTTTGGGCATGGCATTGGTCCCATGCCACCTAGCACTTTCTCACTCAATTTCCAGGCATGTTTCAAGGGTTAACATGAGCAAGGGGCTGTTCAGGTGGGAAATTTGGACAGGTGCCTCTTCTGGGTAGATGAAACAGTCCAATATGCAAGTGGGCCCTTCTCTGGCAGTAAATGGTCTAAAGGACATTTAATCTACCACAAGACCAATAAAGATGAGCCACATCAGTGTTTTCAGTGGTCCAAATCCCTGGGGATGTTGGCCCACATTGCAAAACCCCTGTGAGAGGCAACATGTGTACCTGACTCCCCAGCAGACCTGTGGCACCAGCAAAGAGGAATGCATCTGGTCCAGAAACAGGCAGAGAAGGCATAGCATGGAGTACACCAGAGCCAGCAAGTGTGCATCTCCATTACCACAGGCATAAATGCACTATTTCACTTACAACCCACACCATTCCTCTTTAACATAACACATTTGAAATGAGGGGTGGATATTACAGGGGTTTTAGTCATGCTACGTCAGCCAAGACCCACCCTGTCGTCAGCCCTGGGCACATTCCCAGGCAGGAGGAAAGACATCAAAAGCTTATTAGAAAGATGTTTCAGTCTATCTTGGGCCTCAGATCACCTTCTGAGATCTTTCTCCACTGAGTCCTCAGGGGTCTTGGGTGGTTACCACCATAAGTATGGAGGTAGAATAAAGAGATAAACCTTAGAGATAAGTCTAAGGGAACATTTCTGAGTGATACCAACTAGGAAAGGGCTCTCTTCTCCTGCAAATTTAGAACATGCACTCCTCACAGCTTGCAGACCAGTTGTACAAACAGTGCATGCCATCCTTTCCACCTTACATCGCACAAAGAGTCTGACCTGAATGACCAACCCCTTTGGAATCCTGGATCTTGCTGGGGTTAGATGACCATGTCTCACCTTTTGTGTTGGTAACTCAGCACATGCTTCTTGGGAGATGTCCAGGTAATGCATGGTCCGTCTGCTTCTTAACGTGGGGGTTTCAAAACCTGCCCATACTGGCACTATTTTGCTTCCATTTAGCAGCACAAAGGTTTTCAAATCCATCATCTTTTTTCAGTAATTAGTGCATAATGGTATTCAAGCAGTATATCATAATTAGCTTCTCCCTTGTGACCCTTCTCTGCCACACTCAGATTCAGAACATCTTTATGTTCTTTTAAAAGGCATTAATCTTTACGTTCAGGCATTCTGGCTTCTTTTTTTTCCCTATCCCCACCCCAAGAAAAACTATCTTCTCATGAGTCAGTCAGGCAAACCTACAGAGCGTTGCCAGAATGTAAATCTGAAATCCAGTAGCATTCCAAAACAGACCTGCCTCTGTAGTTGGTGCAAGTGTTTTCCCCTGTTTGAGCCACTTTCTGTAATACACAGTGTTATGAAGCCTATGCAGTACTTTCTGCACAGCTTACCCCTGAGAAACTTAGTCTGATCTCTGCTGATAGGTGACTTTTTTTTTTTCTTTTTAAATGTGTGTGTTTGAGAGATGGAAAGAATGCTCTGGGTTTTGAAGAGCCTTTGTGGTTTAACCAAACCAGACATTTTGTGCAGCCACCACACCTATTACTGGAGTCTGGTATCATCTGGCAAGAGAAGGGTTAAATTTGCTTGAGTCCAGCTAGTAGGCATAAGGGAAGAAGGGGAATTATGATTTCAGGGGACTATTTACACCATACATGAAAAGATAAGCTTTCCCAAAACACACCATCGTTCTCAGCTCCCTGCTGAGCTTGGGGAGATTTCATGGGGTCAGATTAAGCAGGGCTGGACCCTGGCTCTGCCTCTCATTGCTGGATGTTCATTATGTGTGTAATGTTCTTTGCTCTTGAAATTTATTTCAAGGTCAGAGAAACTTACCTTCTGTGTATATTGGGTTGAGGCATGTTTTGTTAGGAAAATTTATAAGATGGCTTGTTTTAACAGTTGTTGCTGTAGATTGATTGGGTAATATTTACTCGTGCTATAATTATCTTATTTCATAGCAGTGAATGTAAGGAGGCAGCTAGGCATGCTGAAACCAGAATAACAGAAATCAGGAGATTTGCAGCAGGAGGCAAGGTGTTGTACTGTATGTACTGTTGTGTCTTGTTATTTATATCAAGCTAAACTTGTTTTTCCAGCTATTTTTGCAAATGACCAGCTACCCAATAAATTACATCATTTCCAGCACTGAATGACACCATGACATGTTAACTAGGAATTTAAGCACCAGAAAATAATCCTGACTGACTTAAAAGTGCAGCTATAAAAGCCCAATGAAAGCTAATTTTCTGGGATGGGGAGGATGGGGAGGGGGATAGCCAGGAAACAGGCAAGAGGAGGAAAGGAGGGAGTAGGGTTGAAGACATGCAAAAAGAAAGCCTCATGCTCAACCAAATTCACATTTTAAAATTCTAAGTCTGTAAATATATTCCTTGTAAATATTAATTTGTAAGTTGATCAGTGTCTCTTTCCCTGGCTGAGCCAACTCTGAGCCCTTCTCATGGTTTCAGGTGTAGACGAACATCTGACTGGAGATGAACTGCAAAGAGCTGGTGCAAACCCAAATATGTGTAACTATATGTGGCAAAAGCCATCAAAGGAAACTGTAAAAGCAGACTTGCATTCCCCACTTTTACTTTAAGCCTTTTGTATACAGGAGCAAGCCAGTGTGGAAAGAAACAAGAATTCAAGAATTATCTTGGTTTGGGTTTTTTTCATATAGGCAGTTACAAACTACTTAAACCTTTCATGCAAGCAAACAACCTCACAAAGACACCGTGGTCTGAGCCAGCAAGACAAGGAATGACTGATGCCCACCAGCAACAGGCACTTGGGCAAGACTGAGCGTGTCACCAGGCACATTGGCTTCCCAGGACATCCAACCCGGGTGGGGTTGGATCCTGCTGGGCATTCCTGCAGCCCACTTGCCCTGGGTTTCTTCACCTAGGGCACATCCTGACATGTGCTGGGGAAATGAGCTCTGCAGGACAAGAGGGAGCCTCTTCTGCTGTGGTGGTGTCCCTGTAGGTGGTCCCAAGGCAACAGCCTGGAAAGTAAGTGACGAGTAGGATCTGTGCATGAAGGAAAACCCTCTCCTCTCATCCCATAGCAGTCCCAGGACCATTTCCCAAAGCCTGTAACCAGGGTTTGCTCCCCAAAGGATGGCTCACTTTAAACCAAAGCTGGTGTAAGCACTGCTTAATTTTAGCCTAGGAAGTGAGAATCCTGCAGTTGTGCTGCCTGCTTGCCTGCCTCTCTTTTAGCCTCCCTTTCCTCTCAGTACACACACCCTAATAAATTTCTATTCCAATTTCAACTAACATGAAGTGAGGGAATAGAAGAGAGATTTAAATTTGTGATCCCAGTAAGGGAAGGGAGCTCCAAACTCAGCTGTTATCCTTGGCAGTGACTGCCCAGGCAGCCAGCACAGTCTTTCTAGCTGGCAAGGGAGCATGCAGACAGGCTGCAGATGTGAGATCAGCTCTCTGCTGGAGGGGAGCTGGGGTAAGCCAGGGTTATCATGACAGGGTCAAGGCATTTGCAGTCAAAGGACGTGAGTTTGTACGAGACAAACGCTACTGACTGAAAAACCCAGAGAGTATAAAATGGCACAACAGGAATTGTTCATGGTAGTTCAGTCTCCTTTTTACTTTTTGGAATAATCACTTACAAGAACAGAGGCAGCACTGCAATACTTCTGGGGACCCCTGGACACCTGTCATGGCTGGAAACAATGTATGCACCTCCTTCACAGATTGTACAAATGAGCACCTCGCCTTTGGTCTTCCCCAATTTCTCATCCAGGCATCCAAGCAAAGAGCAACTGGATCTTCACACCATGCTGAAATATGGGATGTCTGGGAGAGCCGGAAGGCTCTGAGCATCCAAGCTCAGAGCTGTTGGTGTCCCAAGAACCACAGCATCTGTGCATCTCTCATTGTCTTTCCTCTAAAATCCACATGTTCACATGCCATAACATCCTGGCATGAGTAGATTTACAAGCTTCCTCTGTCCTTCTGTCTCTCAGACAGCAGGGTGCTCAGAGAAACCAGTGCCACACACACTTTCATGTCAGCCCTGCCACTTACCACACATGCTGCCAACTCTGTAGGCAAAGACGGTGACGGCGCTGCACCGGGTCCTGCTTTCGGCTCCTTTTCTCCAAGGTCAGTAGGTTTCGCCCAGCGTAAATGAGAGCACAAAAGCTGGCCCTTTGTCAGTGGATTTTGGGGCTCTTTAATGGGATTAAGCCAGTTCCACCCAGTGCTGGTTGCTACAAAAGCTTTTTCTCCTGTCTCAATGACGTGTTACATCTTAACGTGTGTGGTCATATCTGCAGTCGATTTGTGCAGCTCTTTGTTCTTTGCACATGTTTTTATTGCCTGGGGGGCATGCAGCAACCAGCCAGCAAGCTTTTGTGGTGCCCAGTTCATTCGACTGTTTACTCAGTTAATGCACTGCAGCCAAAATAAGAATCTGCAATATCAATTCAGTGAAAGTAAAGCTGAACGACAATCACAGAGCACTTTCAGATTGGCAGGACATAAAGGATGCAACGTTGCCAGCATTGTAGCTGAGGTACCTCTCATTTAACTTTAGCAACCTTGCTAAACCTTGCCTAACTTTAGCAACCTTTGCTTGCCAGCTAGATGTTTAGCCCCCTCCTTGATAAAAACACATGAGAAGCAGCACATTCAAAGGGCAATTCATCCCCTCTCCCTTAGACATCTACTGAGGCTGAGATAAAGCATCATGTAGAGGTTCCTCTGGCACCCTCCTTTCTCATCAACGATGGAAGGAGCCTCACACAAATGATTTTTCAGTGGCCAGTGTCAGTTAGTGCATCATCCCAGGTACCACCTTGCACAGGATTGCTCAGGACTCAGAAACCTCAGAGTTCTTCTCAGATAGAGAAGCCCACAAACCAGTGCTGGAGGATGTGCATATTTGATCAATTATGACCTGAGATGCAAGGGGATATTTTGTTAGAAGTAGTGCAGAAGTGAAATGCTCTCTTGCCTGCCAGCCATGGGTATATGCAGTTCCTTGGCCACAGACTATTTATCATAAGACCATGAATTGGCAAGCACCTTGACAAAGGTACTGGCCACTCAGAAGGGCATGAAGTGTCTCCCAACACTGGCACACAACATTATTCCAGTCCAAGCAACTTCCACCAACATTTCCTGGTAAATAGTATACAACAACCCAGTTTGAGTTAGTGCATCCAAATTTGGGAAAATATTCAGGGAGGCATCATCGAGAAAACAAGGAGTCTGGACCATTTGGAATACTTTATACCAGAGGAATAATTGAAGTTTTTAAAACATTTGTAGAAATACATTTTTAATAGAAATTGATTTTTAAAAAATCTTGTTAATATCATCATACATAAAATTCAGGAGTAATATTTATGTCTTACCACCGTTGTGAAGAGAACTAAAAATTCCCCTACCTGAAAACAACAATTCATTTGTGTGCTGGCAGTCAGAAATGTTCATTCCTCTATTTTAGTTTTGAACCCCCTTGTGTTCTGACCACTCTTTTTTCTGCTTTCCTCTTCTTTGTAATTTCCCTCCAATTTTTCAAATTAAAAAAATGGGAAGATAGTAACTTAAAAGTTATGGGATTAATTTGCTTCTTTCCTACTTTTTTTTAAAATCATATTTTCCATTTCTCCTGGAAGGAAAGAAGAAAAATATTGTTAAAGGATCATGAAATACTATCTGTAATTCTAAATATCAGGAATGTGACATTCTTTGGGGGGGTTTTATAGTAGATAACAATGCTTTGCCTGTGCCTGCCCCATTCTGGGAGACCTGCACAGTGTGCTCCAGGTTTCAGTGGTGTCCTATCCAAAGAGAGACCTTCTCAGCAGTCCAGACAGAGGAATCTGGTTGTGTGAAAGCAGCTCAGCACCTCCAAAAGCCCATGGGGGACCGAGCAGGGAATGTTGGGGTCAATCTGGTGTGGGGCAGGGCTGCCTCTGCCTTCTCTCTGTTGGGTGTGCCCAGGTTTGGCTGGCTTGGCCATGCCCTGCTGCCATGGCAGGAGCCCAAGGGCTGGCGTTGCCACCCAAACCTCTGACACACGCGCTCTCCCGTAAGGGCAGCCAGCCACTCCAGCAAGCACCCTCAGACCGTATGGGTTAAGACATAATAATCAACTGGGAACTCTCTGGCACTTTTCTGCACACTCAATCCTCTATACCAGATTAGCACTCGGAGCAAACGTCATGACTCCTTCCCTGTGCTCCCTCCTGTCAGCAAACCTATGGCTTGAAAACCTATAAATGTGCTATTTCAGCTGTTTTAAAGAGCTTATCATGGTTTTCTGAAAGTCTGGACTCAAGACTCTGGATCCCCTTCATAATAACATTTAATGCTACCATCATGTAATTGAATCCATTTTGTCTGTGTGGTGGGAATATTATTAAACTGTAATTCATTTCACCGTCTTGATGCACTTGGACTTTTAGGTCCAAGTCTGGAATGACAAAAGGTGAAAGGAAAACAAAGAAGAGGAAAGAAGAGGAAAGAAGAGGAAAGAAGAGGAAAACAAAGAAGAGGGAAGGGAAGGGAAGGGAAGGGAAGGGAAGGAAAGGAAAGGAAAGGAAAGGAAAGGAAAGGAAAGGAAAGGAAAGGAAAGGAAAGGAAAGGAAAGGAAAGGAAAGGAAAGGCGTAACCATCCAGCACCTTCCATTACGAGACTGATTTTTTTCCATTAAGATGAATTATCAGTTCTTTTATCACCCCTGTTCTTTTATTTCTTATTTTTACCCGTGTGTGCACAAAGCTTATAAGACTCCTATTCATTTGTCAGAGCTTCATTTTTTCCTGATATGGGGGGATTCTTCATTATCCCAATTTGCTGAGTCTGAACTTTTTTGTCAGAGAATTTTTGGAAATGCAATCATGTCAGGGATGGTACTTTTTTACATCTGTTGCCCCCTCCATATTAAGTTCTTGGCTTCTGGCCAGCCATCTTACAAGTAGCCATATTATTATTGAAACCACATGCTCATTAGTGAGGCTGGCACTAGCTCAACAACCACTGTCCGAGGCTAACATTATATTCCATTATATCCCTGACAACAGGACAGGGTAGCATACAGTTTGTTCAGAAGAACAGTCTCAGTTGAAAAAATCTGAATCTTAAACTGTCAGAAATGCAATCCATTTTCTATCTCTTTGTATGCGGGCTCTGGTAGTTCAGGGGGAGATGTGTTTTGAAAGAAAATACTGTACCACTAACTTATCTTCTTGATTTTTAATTTCAAGATTGCAGGGACAGCAGGAGTTCCTGGGCCCTTCTCTATTGGGTTTAATCACTTTATCCCTTAGGAGGCAAGCAAGAGTATTTCACTTAATACACAGGAATGAGTCATGATCATTGCTTTCAATTAGAAATGTCCTCTGGGATTTCTGGGAACGGTGTTTTCTTGAGTGTGGGAGGGAAAAGAGAGTAAGAGGGAGAAACACAGACAGAATCAGACCAGTTCAGACCAACTTTTCCAAGAAATGTATTTCAAAGTGGGTAAAATACCACTTTGTCTCATAAATCCAAGTAATTTGCCTAGTCCAACTTAATTACTGGCACTGCTCTATAGATACCATTTTCTCAGAGTATACCAAGGATTTATGTGAACTACATCTTGCACTGGACCCCCTGCTTGTTTTTCTATGATAACTATATAAAACAGCACTTACTAACATCAGAAACCTCACAGGCTGGAAAATGGACTGGGATGTTTTCAGTGTTTTTTTTCCTGCTAGAAATAGCTGCAGATGAAGGTCAGTTCCTGTTTCTCCTGCTGTAGCAGGTATCACACCAATGGCTGTGTGCTTAGAGTCTCAGGTGCAATATAATATTTCTCAAAGACTTCTGGACTGACTTAAGTTCAGTGATTTCTCATAGCGGTAACCTTATTCCATTAAACTACTTTCATGCTGGTGACCAGGACTTACAGAAATACACAGGGTTGAGTCCAACAGCTTTTAAGATCCATACAAAAAAGCAAGACCATCCCACTCCCCATCTGAACAGGGGATGAAAACACTTTCAGGGGAGGAAAACACTTTCCTTGGTTTTAAGGGTACCCATTCTTGCATGAAAGTATTGTGTCCTGTTCCCAGAAGCAGGGATAAAGTTGCCTTTATCATAACTTTGAAGAGAAATAAAGGCTTATAAAACAAAAAGCCATTATAAATTCCTGCAGTATAGAGTTTTATAGAGGCAAGACAAATTTCCAAATACAGACTATAAGAAGATAACAAATAAGCTCCTTTCCTTTGCAGAAGGGAAGGGTTAACCCTGACAAATGACATACTAAATTTAGAGTCATTTTTGCATGTGGTTGCATGTCTAGTTGGAACGAGTCTGCCAAAACTCATTTTACTTATGACCCTTTACAGCTAGCAGAGAAAGAGGTCCATTGTTTTCTTTGTATTAGCAAGATTAAAAACACAGTCCCCCCAACTGAAAAGGCAAGCACTGGAAGCACTGTCTGAGGCAAAAAGAAGCATTTTTAATTTTCAATAAACCACATACAAACACACATCTATATGTGTGCATCCAACACATGCAAGCATGTGTGCTTCCTAGAGGGCCGGATCTCGTTCTGTCAGCAGCTACGTGCCGTGTAAGTGAAAACAAAATGAGACAAAGAGGGACATGTCTCTTGCTGGCCACCCTTGCTTCAAATACTGCAGCAGAGCCTTCCCCTCATAGCCCTCAGGAGGTACCTTGTGCAGAGAGTCTGTTACCACGTCTCAAACAGATGTGACTGGAGAGAGATGCAGATGTGCCACCATCCTTCTGGCACAAGTAGCAGGCAGCAAAGCAAATGTGTTGGGGACATTTGCTCACCCTCTCTGGAGCAGCAGCACATTGTACACACTGAGGCAAGTTCTATGGGTGTAGCAAGACTCAGCTAAGAGGCTTCCACCAACCTCATCTTCAGTAAGCACTTGCTGAGGATGGAGTAGGTTGGATGTAGATGTCTATGTCTGACCTAGATAGAACAGGGATTATTTGGCATTGGGGCAGAGGGGAGAAACAGATGCTTTTGGACACATTTCATCTTAATCTAACCAGAACTAGGTCTCTATGGGCTCTTGGGAGAGCTCGTAGACTAACACAGGTGTGAATGTCTCTACTCTTAACATCAGCAGCTAGCCAGGATGAATCTTGCCCTGGATATTTCATTGCTCTTCATATTTCTTCGAAACGAGTAGTCTTTGCCGCCTGCCTGCTCCTAGTGAGGAGCTGGCCTTCACCGTCCCAAATCTTGCTCTAGCTGGCAAAACTCCTGGAGCAGCTCCCCCAGGGTACAACCAGCTAGAAAAGGAGTCAGTCTTACATGAAAAATAGCAGAACAGCTGCAGAGATTTTTCTGTGGAGAGCACAGTGGCTGAGAAGCAGGACTGTAATAATTGTCTCTACCTAAACAGCTTTTCAGTTCTCTGTCAGTGGTAGAAAACTCAGTCCTCTTTTCTCACAGGCTCAGAATATTTGTCTTCTGGTTGCAAGAGGTACACAGTTAGACAAAGCACTTGGTTTTCCTCTGATCTGTTGAGAACACTCAGTGACATTGGATGTGTCTTTCCCAGAGGCTGAGTCTTCTTGTACATGTAATGCTGTCCTAGAAACAAGGTAAAGCTGGTACAAAGAAAAAACATCTTGCATCACACCAGCTGAAATGGATGGGAAAAAACAGATGAGGTGCAGTTGTTCATTACTTCAGAAAGGGAGGCAGCAAACTTCAGAACTAAATCTGGAATGCAAACAATTGCTCTGAATTTGGCTATTTTAATCAGTGAGGTGGTTTGAGAGAGAAGATGGTTTCTACCAGTTGCGCAAAAAGTTATGCTACTGAGAAGACAGATCCCTTTGAGACAGACACTCAGAGACAGAGAAGTAATTATCACCAATATAACACCAAAGGGTTAGTTGGAAGGAACTGGAAAATTACAATGTGCACAAACCAACTTCTCAAGCACTTTAGGCAGAATTTAGTCACCCATGTCCAAATATGTGATCCACAAAGGATTTGCTTAATCCTTTAGATGTCTGAGAGTCTGTAAGTGCTTAAGTTTGCACAGGAAAGCTTAGTTTGGCGTCAACATTTCTGCTACAAAGCATGCCCAATGGAACCATGATACTGGCTGAGCCAAATACTTTTTCTCCATCTCTGCCAAAGACTGTGAGATTCATGACTTGTACTTCAGTTCAAGGAGGCTGGATCCGGTAAATATATTCAAAGCACACCTACAGTTTCCTGATAATCATGAAAGATTGAGATGCTTTCATTAACAGGAGTAGTGATGAGAATCTTAAATGTAACAGCTTAGCAGTTACCCTGTGATTTCCTCAAAGTACAAGGAAGAGATAAGTTCCCTTGCTCTTTGGGTGGTCAGATTCCATATCACCCACTTCCATAAAGGTGTCCTAGCCACCCATCTGTGGATTGCATCGGTTTCTTGTTTCCCTGGGAGGCAGGTGGAGCAGCTCCCACACCTCCTGATGAAGATAATCCTCCTGTGCCAACAGGAAAAGGAGAGTTCATGAGGCTAGAGAAAGGACAGGACAGGTTCTGCAGCCTTCTTCTCTGGACACTTTCCCCAGAAATGGAGATTCCTGAGCTCTAGCTCTTGAAAGATGTAGGCTCAGCTCAGCCAAACCAGCAGGACTGCTCAGTGTACACAGCTGCAGAGTTGCAGGACCCTAAGAGCTTTTTTGGCTCAAATTTCGGCACCTGGTGACAGTTTAAATCATGCATTAGGCATCCACATCCTTCTTTGGATTTTGGCCTAGGGGGCCTATAGTTACTTATCCATGTCAGGGGCATCTATGGACCAAGAGGTCTTGGGAGCTGTGTATATTCCCACTGACAAGGACCTACCACACAGTTAGGTCCCTGATGCCTCATTACTCTGTATTTCCCTTATGCCAAACTCAACAGCCCAACAAAGTATAGCCAGTTCCCAATGGTTTCAAAAGGTGCTGGTGGCCGCAATCCTCAAAGCACTTGCACAGAGAAGACCTCTCCCTCGTCTCCATCCTCCTGAGACACTTTCCTTTCACTTCAGATGGTTGCCAGTGCATGATCATGGACACCAAATAATTTCCAAATACATAGAAACGAGGTTCAGTAAACAAAAGAAAGGTCTTACCAGTCTCCCACCAAGTATAGAGTAGCTTAGGGTTTTTTTTCCTATTTATGTATATTCATAGTTAAGATCCCGTGGGTGCTTCCCCTACAGATAAATTTCAGCCTCTTTCATGTCTTCCATCTTCCTGATCTCAGTGATATCCCAGAATAATGACTTTCATAAGGTAAATACCTGTTGTGCTGCTGTTTATAAATTTTAATTCGCTGTTTCAGTTTCACTGTGTTCCCCCGGGATTTCTTTTTTTTTTGTGCGTGTAAGGAAAAATTGTAAGGAAGAGCATCTGATTTATCTTCTCCATTAACTAGCTTGGATAGGTCTACCATATAATTTTTCATTTCCTCTCCAAATGATCCCAACCTTTTCAGTCTCTATTCATATGGAAGTCATTCCATGCCTCCAATCTTTTTTTATTGTCCACCTCCCTATCTAGTTTTACTGTTTTCTCTCCAGAGCAGGGAGACCAGTGGAGAGCCTGCCATTCCAGGCAGCTGGAGGAGTACCATTTATGCCACAACACAGTGGGATCCAGCAGTCTCAAACTGTGAATTCCATTTTGTATTTGAGCCTCCATTTTGCACAACATGTTGAATGTGTTTAACCCCGAGCCAAGATGTGGAAACATGCTCCAGTACTGACAAGGCTGTCAAGGAAAGGTATTAGACACTACCCGAGAAAGCCATTTCACAGAAGTCTGGACTCAACCACTGCAATTGGCTTTGAGCTGTTGGCCCAAACCCAAAGGAAAAATAGATTTTAAACAGAAGGTGCTGGCATGCCTGGTGGATCTGCAGCTTCACAGTCTCTGCACATGGCAAGAGGAAAGACATTTTGCTAGGCTGGAGATACTGCTCTCAGCAGATCTAGCTGCCTATTGCCACATGATGAACTACTGGTAGGGAAAATACCTCCTCTTCTGACTGATGGATAGATTCTTTAAAAAGTGAGGTTGTGTGGAGAGAAAAGTGGAGTATCCAGACATTTGTCATGAGGAAAGTTTTATAGTGACTTAAAAAAAAAAGAATGGGAAAACAGCATAATAGCAAAGAAGAATCACCAGATTAACTAGAAATCATAAGGGGACTGGACTTCCTGTGATTTAAGCACAAATTTGATCTGGTATGAGTCTACTGGACACTATTTCGTATGGTGGAATCCCTTATATTTTACATTGTGGCTTTTACTCCCACCGATACTTTCTCTATTGTTTTGGTTTGTAGCTGTCAGGTAATTCTTTAATCACTGCTGCATACAATCTGTCTTTTAATTAACCAAAGCTCATCCAGTCAGTTACAGCATTATATCTTGCTTTTCCAACATGGTCCATGTGGCAGGACATGGACTGGCCCTGCTCCTATGATGTTTCCATCCAGTCACACACTGCCTTTTCAGAGGAGACACTGTATAGAGAGTACTGTCCCGCCAGATGTGCCAGCATCCTACATCCAAAGGCTTGGGTGGTACTTACAGCCTTCACTTCTTGCCACCCATCTCATCTCCCCAGGGCGTTGAAGGCACCTGTGCAGCTTCATGCCTGCAGAGCACAGCACAGACAGATGTGCTAATTGCAGCAGAACCTTTAGGTAGGCACAGTTTGTAAAGGAGGAAGGGCTCTCCCTGCAGAAAGTAGAGTCTGTCACCTACTGAAGGCCTGCTGAAGTTCTGAACAGAGCTCTTGAAGCTCTGGGTGGTGTCATACTGTGCTGGGGAAGGAGGTGATGTGTAGACACTGTCATCTGCACACCTAAGAACCAGCTCAAGATGAATTGCCTCAGGAAAACATCCTCATGCCCCTCTAAATTTTCCTGTACTTAATTCTGAGCCCCCTTATATTTTACATGCTCTCTCATTATGATTATATTCAGAGGATTATGAAGATCCTCTGAATCCTCCATGATGTTCTGCAAGACCCACCTTACCTCCATTCTTGCCTTGTCCTGCCACATCACCGGCAACCTCAATAGTCAACCAAGTGCATGAAAAAGAACAACAAAATTGTTCAGCTAGAAACTTATGGAAACGTAGGGGAAAGAGTCACCTCAAGGCTTCATAAAAGCTGAGTCAATACAGAAGTAAAGAGCAAGTGCTCTGGACATTAAGAAAGGCAAAGGCTTTGAGGCTTGGATAGAGGAGCAATAGAGAAATTTGTTTTTTCAAATAGCAGGGGCAAATGGGAAGAACAGAGGCAATGGTAATGGATTTCTTATTCCCTGTAGTGGGAAGCTGGTTTTGGCTCTGGAGATTAGGGTGTTATATGCTCTGCACACATAACAAATAAATATTTCTTTTCCCTTCACCACAAGTTATTTTCTTTCTCTGTAGTGGGGCTGAATAATTGTTTCTAAAACACCTGTACTAATAAATGACTGACTGGCCAGGGGCTATTTCACTTTTCACTATTCACTTTTTCACTATAACCAAGCTAACAAATTGATCAGTGAGTTCTCCCTATTACACAGTAAGAACTGGAGACTCTATTAAAATAATTGAATTTACCAAATTAAAGCAGGTGAAGAATAACAATAAAAAGCAAGGGTAATGAATCACGATGTGCACTTACTTGGACAATTCTCATTGGATTGTAATTATTGAATATGCCATTGTATAGTTTATAGAAAAAGGAAAGCCTTCATTATGCAAGTCAAAAATATTGCCGTTTGTTTGTCACTAGGTACTTGATGACATACAGAGTGAAGCTAACTTTTCTAACTTTCTGTCCTGCCTTGTGCCAGGCAGTGAAAAGGAGAAAGGATCCTTCATCCACTGGTATGGTTTACCTTACATATGAGGGCTAGGAAAGGAAAGCCCAGGTTAAAAGTTCCTATCTGAAGGGAATGCCAGGACAGAAAATGAGGTGATGCTCTTCTGGTCATGCCATTAATGGGATCATCTTCATGAACAGACAAAAATCGCTGGACTACAACTGTGAAAACACCGGGGAGAGGAGGGGGTGATGAAATGAATTGGTGATTAACAGTCACTTCAGGTGCCTCACTCCAGAATTAGGCCCATGAAATACCTTGAGCTTTTGGATAGCTCTAGGGGCAGTTTAAAGCTGTTCTTTTCCAGAAGTACTTTCCAGGCATATTGGATAAATCCATCTTGTCTCAAACGTATGTGGAAGAAGCAGCAATTGTAACTGTACCACTGCCTCCTTTGTGTCCAAGCTTAGTGGGAAGAATATTTATCACATTTATAAGAAAGAGGGTTCAGGGTCCTTTTCTAAATTAATTCAAGTCTCCTTGGAAGGAATTCAGACACTTGATCTGTGACCTGACCAGGAGGCAATGAGATTGATTCTCCTAATCCCTACAATCCAGCTAATATATCCTGGCTACAGGGAGATGTGGGGATAGCACAGAAAGCAAAATTGGTGGTTTTTCTTCTTGCATATGTCACATGCTTTGGATAAGAGGCGGAGTAGGGAACAACACTCTCTTTTTCAAAATATTCACTTGCTTTTTTCTCAAGAAAGGATTTGAGGGCTAGTCCCAAACCAATAATTCAAATTCCAGTCTATCACATCATTGTAAGAGAGGTAGCAGTCATTTCTCCTCCATTTACTGTCTTATTTGCTAACCTGGAGACTGCAGGACTCTTCACATCCACAGGCTCACCTTGGCAGAAGAAATAAGCCCAGTGCTCTCAGTATGACAGCTTTCACTGCAAGAGACTCCAATCTGCTACATCAGAGCATGAACTTGCACCAGGGTTTCTCACATCCCTAATAACTAGAGAGCAAATGGGTGTCTCTCCCCCCAGTTCTGCAAGATGCTACCTTGTCTTTGTTCTGGCCAGCAGAGGGTTAATATTTGCAGTAGACAGGAGGAGGCATGGACCCAGAGGTTATCCTATATTACTTTGCTGGGGGTGGAGGAAAGGGCAGACAGGGTCCCTTCCAGTCAAGTAAGAGTGACAGAGGGAGGAGTGGGGTAACGCTGGCAATGTTGTTGTTACTGTTCGATCTCATCTCATTGCTGCTTCTAGTAAATTGTTCTTAGTTTGTAAATGCCACCTTTTGTGCCTCCAGTTCTCCTCTCCAGCCTGCTGCAGGGGAAGAGAGGGGAGTGAGCAGCAGGAGGAGAATCTCTGTGGGAGCACTAAGTTTGGGAGTGTCATTCCTAAACAACTACTTACCTGTATCCCAAGACAGGGAAGCTGGAGAGGACCCATGTCCCCAAAATACTGTGGAGAAGGGCAATGGGTCTTGCCCTGGCTATTCTCCAGCTGCTATATGGTGACTGAATTTTTCATAGATCTAAAGTCAATAGTGCCTGTCTCTCTGTTACATTAGAGCTACCTTATAAGCTTAGCAATGTAAAGAGCTTCCAAGTGTAATTTATAAGGTACCTGAAGGTGTTTACTTTCATTGCCTTTGGTGTAAATGGGAATCAGGCTCGTAGGCTCTGTAGGTTGTTAGGTCTTGTGTAAGGAAACACTCACACCTGGTTTGAAGGAACTACTACTAGCCAAGGAATCACAAGCAATAATTTTCCTTTGGTGGAAGTGAAATAGCTCACACTCATTAGACCAGACAATCCTCATCAGGGGGGCAAAGGCTGTAACCAGCTTGTCTGTTGGAGAGATTTCTAACGTGTGCAGTTTCCAGTTGCTGGTGAAAACTCATACAGAGTTGCCAGACAACATTTATCAGCCCACACAATGAAAAAATATTAATTCTATGGAGAAAAAAGTTTTGGCGCATATTTTTCATTTAAACCTGATGAGGAGGATGAGAGGTAAATATCTGTCTGCCCTACAGTCTATGACCTATAGGGAGTATAGGGAGTATAGACCTGTTTGACAAGGAATGCTTTGCTCCAACAGTTACCTTGTGATCTAGTAAAGACAGTAACAGGATTAAATTTAGCATTTGAGATTTGAGATGAATAGGTTATTTTATATTTTGAAAGCTAAGCAACAAAGCTTTACCATGTACAGAACAGACCAGAGCTTGGCTGCAGTCAGTGCCTTGAGGAATAGACTCCTTCTGGCAATCCTATTCAATAGTGCAAGAAACACCCAACCATCCTAAATGAGAAAGCTTTTTCCAAAAAGGTGTTGTAGGGGAGGGATAAAACCTTTCCAAGCCCATCTTTACCCTGAAGAATCCTTCCACTTTGCTCTGTTCACTGAATAACACACTTGAAAAAAACTCCAAACCTCCTATTGACTCATTTAAAAGCTGTCAGAAAAGCTTGGGATGTTCCTGTTTAATCAAACGATTGCCTTAAGAAATAAACTCTATTGTATTCTGGCAGATGCAGTAAACATATTTGGGTCCAAACCACATTATAGTATGTGTATGACTTACATTGGATCAAATACACTAGTGTTTTCATAATGTGTTTTACACATGAAGCAATGATAACACAACCTTTTTGCACACACTATACACAGTCTGCAGATGAATCAATGCACAGAAGCCAGAAAACACCTACATCTGTGCTTAAGAATAGGTCTATCATTCTCTCATATCAATTGTAGAACTACAATGAAATTAGTTATGAGGAGAATAGTGCCAAAGCTGCAACATAAGCTTGTTAGTTCTGCATGAGGTCCTGAAAACATTCATTCAGTATGGACAGAAATTTGTCCTGACCTGCATTTGCATATCCTCTTGTTTTCAGTTTTTGAGAATACTTTAACATGATACTTCTGCAGCAAGATCTGGTCACCCAAAATCACCTAAAATTAATAATGCAGAATATTTGTGCAAAGTCAAGTTGAGACATGTAATGGAGAGAAATTGCATTGGAAAAAAATGATTCTGAATGTTAAACATAGTCATTTAGGGATCATTCTTTGCATGCAGCCAAAAGGGCTTGAATTTCAAGTATCAATATGCTCATGACTAACTGATTGCAAAAACGTTACAGACCAAGAATTATTCATAGAAATTATCTGATGAATCACTCCAAATAAATTTCAGTAATGAGCAAATGAATTAAAATTGTGGTCAGATGGTGGAAACTTTGTGAACAGAAGAGAGGAGGTGAAATTTATTGAGTTTCTTATTAGGAACTGTTTGCCCAGATTTGCCTGCTACCATACAGTAACAGAAAACCTGCAGGAAGCATCTGTGGAGCAGATGAAAAAGTAGGCAGAGGAGTTCCTGTCCTGTTCTCCTGCCACAAAGCTCATTCAGTCAGGACACCCATGGTAGAAATACAGCTGCTTTTGCACTGCCAGTGCAGAGCAATGTACAGCATGAAGGAAACTGTATTTTTTCACTTTTACTGAATTTCTTTTTTTTTTTCATTTTGCCTGTGGAAGAACACAAATCATTTTAAAAATACCCAATTCTCTGAGCACCACCTTTTAAAATGTCTTTCAAGCTTGTTACTACAGAATAGCTCAGCTGATTCAGCAGAGTTCTGGTAGGTTTAAAGTGGCATAAACAAGATCAAAATATGGTCATTAGTGGAATTCAAGCAATTTCTACCCAAGTAATTGCTACCCAGGAAAAGAATTGGATCCTGTGCTGAATGCATATGCAACCCAGTTACTTTTGATTGAGTGACTAATAGTGAATACATACACTGTCTTTGGAGCTCAGATCCAGTTCTTCAAAAGACTCAGCATTTCTCGTGTTTACTTTCACTACGTGGTACCTCTTTCCTTCATCTAAGATTCTTGGCTCTCTACAAGTATCTATGCATAAGGAAGGTAGATTATATCACTGTTAATAATAAAACTGCAATGCAAAAATACAGCAAGCACTTTGGTTTATGAGTGCAAATAAAACATTTCACTTCAACACACTGAGGACAGATTTATTTTCATTTGCTTCTTTATGAAATGGCTCCCTATACCGCCGCATACATTTGCACATACGTGCAGGCAGAATAGAAAAGAAATCATGCTGGTTCTTGGTTGCCCCCAGAACTGACAGAGTTAATGTATGGTCCAAGAAGAGTTTTCCAATGGAATTTTAACCTTTTCTTCCAGCAGAGATTCGTGGATTTGATTCCTGTCATCGCTGAAGCCAACAACAAAACTATTGTTTATTTCTGTGGGAAAAGGATCAGGTCCCTTATTTGCAATTTTGGCTTTTTTCAGAATAGTGTATTTTTTTATTAAAAGGAAATAAATCCCTATCTGCATTTAATCACACAACTAGCATGAAAATGAACTCAATGAATAAAAATGTCAGGAGTGGGAAATGATAGGGTTCTCTCTTAGCCAAGTTTTCTGTCTAAAATTAGCCTGCCTTTCTGGATTTACTGCTGTTATTAAGTGAATGTCCTTTTGACAATAAAGCAGTGCTTCTTGGATTTAGACAGTGTTGTGAAGAATATGATAAAGTGCTCTGTGATGTATGACTTTGATTGACTCAGGGGACCTTACTGTTTCGATGCTGTGGTCTGTTCTTTGTTTGCTAGATGAAGATTTTCTGTTCATTTAATACTCAGTTCAGGACTAGAAGTTGGAGAAGGATGTGTGTAAAGATGTAGAGTACCTTGTTTCTGCCATACTAACATGATGAATTATAGTGTATTAAGAAAGTGTTGACACATGTGGGAATAGACTCTTGACATGCTTGCCAGTAATTAAGGAACATTGTATGTAAAGTCACTAAAAAAGTTGGAGGCTTACTCTTTGTTATAGGGATGTTTTGCCAAGTGCCGTTATTCATAGTCTTGATGGAAAATACTTGTATCTTCAAAATTGTTGTGGTTCGCACAATAATGAAGGCAACAGAAAGAGATTCATTAGTACAAATTTTTTCAATGTTTCCAATAGCTGGATAGGTAATCATTTTCCTGCTGGAGAGGAAAAAGTGTTCTAAGACTAGTGCCTTACTGATAAATCACCTGAGCATTACCAAAGCAGTCATAGGGCTTGAGGAGCGGCTCCTCAAGTGTAAGGGACTCTGCATCCTCTGCACAAACACCCTGAGCCTGTGCCTGAAACCTGCTCTTTATCTGCACCTCCTCACAGTCATGGCCAGGGCCAGAACTTCCCCACCTTTGGCTTCTGAGAGCATGCCAAGGGCAGCCTCCATGCCTAGAGGAGGGAGCAGATGATAGCCTTACAGGGAACTGCAGCTGCCCTCCCTGGTCCCCCTGTGGATCTCAGGGGCTCAGTCACTGCCTTGGAGTGTGGCCCTCATGTCATCTGCAAGGTGCCACCTACTAGCACTGGTCCATTTCCATGGACCCCATGCAGCTCAGGGGGGCTAATTTCCCCCAAGCTTTATACTGGTAAGATAGGCATGTTAGTCCACCAGACACCTTGTGCAGGGCATAGATCTAGCTGCCCACATGATGTGTTGTGTCATGTTTGCTCATTCTGGAGAAATTTGTCCACTTGTCTCTGATCCATCTGGATGAACCTGTCCCTTTCCTACAGCTGAAGAGCTACTTCTGCAGACATGAGGCTCTCATGTGCCCCAAGATATATTTAAACCTCTCTTTGGCTTTTTTCCTTTCATTGGTGAAAGGTGAGCGCCCCTCCATCATTTTGAGGGGTTTGGCAGGGAATTAGCACAGTACCAGTTTCCTTAGCTTTCCCCAGGGAGCCTATTGAGTTCATTGTAATACAGCCCTAGCCTATCCTCCCTTTCTTTCTTTATGATATTTTGTTTCCTTTCCTTCTGAATAATTTTCTTGAAGACTGAAAAGCAATCATGAGACATTTCAGCCAACTCCCTGCTAAATCCTAAGATATGCCCTATTTAGATAGTTTTTTAATGTGTAATGCATACATTTAGCAGAAAGATTTTACTGAGGGAGTTGGCAATTAGTGTTTGGTAAAAGCTGAAAAATTTGGTCTGCAGAGAGAATTTACTCCTTGATTCAAAATTACAATACACCACTGAAGGACAGACATTAGAGAGACTGAACAGAGCTCGTGGGTTGACAGTTACTCAAGCATTTTTGGTATGAATAAATGCATATCTCTTTATGTGAAATTTCTCATCAAGACTGTGTGCAAGTGTGGCTGCTGAATACACATCACCATACTTAACAAGTCAAATGGCACCAGTATCAGTTCCAAAAAGCTCACGGAAATACGACCCAGTGAGTGTTGCAGGGCTGTGCTGTATATGCCCATCCTGGCATAGTTAGACTCCCTGGAAAATGTGACATTCTGTGATTCAAAACCATCCTTAGATGTTGAGGGTAACACCATTCATTCATAAAGCAAGTGACAGGTTCACAGACAGCACAACTAAGCGTTGAAGCTCTCAAAAGACAAAAGTAAACTGGAAATTATTTCAAGGGCACTTTTTAGTCTTTCTTTCTTTCTTTTATATCTTCTGGTACACTCTTCAATATCAGAATTTTCCTCAGATTTCCCTACAGTACTGTGCTTAAACATGAATTCCAGTGCCTTTTGATTTATCCAAAATATTTAGTTCAATGAATTGTATTGTTTACAGTGCCAAGTTCTTTTATATCTTTCCACTGGCCATCATAGCCTCCACAGAGTGTACCAGCCAAATATATAAACTCTACATATGTTTCTACTAGAGTAACTGGACTCTCAATTAAGTCCAATTAGCTATTACTCATAAGAATTCAATCACATCCATCATCCCACATTCAGTAAATCAGAGTTTTTCTTTCCTATCTTGTTAGAGATTTACTTTAACATTCAGCTCCTGGGACTGTATGAACCTTTCAGCTCTTCAAGGAAATGATAAGGAGAAAAGGATGGAGAACAAAATAAAATCCCAAATGGTATAAAGAGGTAGGTAGGGAACGATACCACTGCTTCTCACAGTACCAGATCCAAGGGGCACCCATTAAACCTTGAAGCAAATCAAGATGTAGTTTTACGTGCAAAGTAGCGTAACTGATTGCAAAAGAGGTTTGTGGAAGGCAAAGGTATAAAAGTGGTCAAAAAGGGATTACCCAGATTAGTGAAGAATAGGCCATTTAGTGGCTATAAAAATGATGGCTTAGCTGCAGCCTGAGACAGACTGTGGGAAGGGTGGTGGGAGGAAGCATCCCTCCAGCCTGCTCTGCTTTCTGCTCTTCCAACTCAGCCAACTCTGCCATTCAAAAACTTGTTAGGTTATGGCGACTTCTGGTCTGACCCAATCAGTCTAGAAGCCCCAGCTCTCCTGTATTTTCATTATGAAGGTGGTTTTTTGGCAGCTCATTGTGCAAAGACGCTAAACTTAGTTTTTCTCTTATTTTTCTTTTTTTTTCTTTTTTTTTTTTTTAATAAAAAGAATGAAACTTCATCTAGACTGTAATGCTGTGGAAAGGCTGAAGACATGCTCTATCTACAGCACTGGAGTCCTTTTGATCCTGTTTAACAAGACATAGAAGACATTTAAAAGGTTACAAATGCTGCAAAGAAAATGATTTAAAGAATTAATAGTGTGGGAGGGAATTTCTACAGGAGATATAAGTAAAAAAAGAATAAACAGGATCATTTATTTTACAATGGACAAAGGAAAACATATGGTAGAGATATATAAAAAGTGCAGTGTGTGTAGAAATCCAAGAATATGT
This sequence comes from Peucedramus taeniatus, assembly GCA_013400575.1. NCBI lineage: Eukaryota > Metazoa > Chordata > Aves > Passeriformes > Fringillidae > Peucedramus > Peucedramus taeniatus. The sequence goes on along the minus strand of WBNO01007076.1, from coordinate 213,665 downwards.
TTCTATCCATACTCTCCTAGACTAAAAAAGAAATGCACTCAATATGAAGCAAAATGCAACAAGTGAAAGAAGACAGATTTGTTTGCAATTCCTAAATACCTTCTAAAGATTACTGCTACCACACATCTTTGAAGTAAATATATCCATGGCACACAGATTTAACTGTTTTCTCAGGGAAGAACTTTTCCTGTTCTGTTTGCTCTTAAAGAGTTCCAGCCCTGTTTCCACATGATAAAAAAAACAGTGTCATTGACATTTTTCATTTTTCAAATTGAATTTCAAAATGCATTTTCAAGCCAGATTTTTTTTAACAGTCAGAATGAAAGTTAAGGAAGAATCTTATTTCCTGTCAGCTGGCATTGGTTTTCATATGTTTTTTGTCCACTATTGGTCTGTTTCACTTTTTGTGGGAAAACAGATTTTTCTCAAAATTGGCTAAACACACAAACAACCATACTGTTGCAATGTAACTTTTAAAAAAATAATTTTGAATTTGGTTTTCACAAAAATAAAAATGAAAAAAAAAACGAGGGTGATGCATGAAGGAGATTTTCATGACAGCCAGTCAATCTTCCAGAAATATCCATCAGAGTAAACACTTTGAATTCACTTTAGTTCAGAAGTTTCAAAAAAGAGATTTAGATGCAAAAGGAACAGTAGGCGCATGCACATTGAGAAGTGGTGATGCAGAAGGGAAGAACTGCAAATGGATATGGCTCTGTTTATCAGCCATCCATTAATGGCTGGTTAATGTGATCCTAGAGAATAAGCAGGTATAAACAGGCTTAGCACAGAATACTGAGTTAAGAGTAACCTCCGTAGAAGTGCTGTAGCTGCTGTCAGTGATTCTGGGATATTAGTGTAGTTGAGCTATTAGTAAAATACAGCTTACTGGTTTCTACATTTCTAGCAGATATTTATGTCTAGTTTGGGGTTTGATCTAGTAAGCCTTATTCAAGTGAAAAAATACTGTCCAACCAACAAAGAAATGCTGGTGCATCATCTTCTGGTGCTCACACTTGGACTTTATTGGGTCAAAACTTCAACTGAAGGCGGCAAAAGTTCTGCCTGAGTAAACTCCAAGTGAGGACATCCAGGTCTGTCCCAATGGGACTGCTCTCAGGAGTAAGGGTTGAATTGTTATACCACAAAATACCAGCTGTAGTTACGTTAACCAGGATAAAGTTTCAAGGGATATCCAATCTCCATGCCTCAATGTAAAGCTAATCACCAGCTGGACTACAGAACAAATTTCCCCTCTGGTATAATATCACACAATTATATGCATTATGAGGGTTTAAAATCTGGCATTGGCTGTGCTATTGTTGGAACTCGGATAACCACTCCAGTTCCAACAAGAGGCCATTCATCTACACTAATTTGTAGGTTAGAGAAGGTTTTAAAATAGGAAGTCTTTTCTTATGCAAATAGGGATGTGTTAAAAAAACAGGGGCCTGCATGCAGTAATCTGGAGCATCACCAGATCACAGAGGATGAGTGCAAACACGCCCACACACCAGGGCAACCTTCAAAACCAGACTTTCATGGCACCGTAGTGAATGCCTTTCACCGTAGTGAAAGCCTTAAGGCTGGTTCACTGCACAGGAATGAGTTTAACTTAAATTTTGTATCCAGCTTATAAAATATTGCTAACAACCCTCCAATCCAGAGAACTGGGAAGAAGGAATAAAACCAGAGAAATTAATCCTAATAAATTGTTCTCCTAAACAACGTTTTCCCTTTCGTTGCTTTCCCTGGATTCATACAGGACTGTATTTGAAGTATTCAGCAAACTCTGTGCAAACAATGAGCACTTTCGCTTTTGATCCATGACTGTGGGTTGTTTCAGGGCTGTGCATTGGATATGTAAGACACATGGCCTTGGTTTGTTTTCTATGAGCTGAGTTTAGCCCAAGGCTACTCTGGAGAAAAAAGAGTTTCCTCTCTGCCTTATTTCTTAAAGCTATATCTCTTCTTGAAATCAGAGAATTTCTCTCCTCACTGACCAGAGAGCTGGCTCCTTCTACTCCTTTCAATTTTGAATTTTCCAGTGGAGGAGTCATTCCCCTGTACAAATCTTGCATATAATGTCTGCTGTATATGAGCTTCCTGCACTCAGTCATGTCATGCAAAGTCCCTTGAACCCTTTGGGTACTGTCCTGGGTTGATCACTGTCCTACATCACTGATAGCCTTTGGGAATATGCTGCAAGACTGACATGAAGGGGCAGGATAGAATCATAGAGGCATAGAATTTTTATGTTGGAAAAGACCTCTAAGTCCATGAGATCCAACATTAACCCAGCACTGCCAAGTCCACCACTAAACCATGTCCCTAAGTACCACACCTACATGATGATGAACACCAACTCCCATTCTTCCAGCCTGAGCCTTTTACATCACATGCCTTCTGTACATACAACCAAGCTCAAACCGAGTTTCCTCAGTAAATACTAACGCACAGGTTTTCCATCGTTTCTTGACAGGTGAATCCAGGTCTCAGAGAAACCAGGATAAGAGGAAGATGTTTAACACTTTCTAGTCCCTTAGACAATGACCCCAAAACAGGCTTCCAGCAGACACTTCCCATACAGATACCACACTGATGGCCACCAAAAACATCCTCTGCTGACAAATATCAGCATATTAAGGATACCTTTAACTGTTTTCTCTGTAGCTGGTGTCTCAAAGCAGTCTTTGAGCAGGAATCACCCTATGGTTTTGCAGCTGTGCTGGTCAGCCTATGGTCAGCTATAAGCTGGCATTGCAAGCCTGTGTGTGATCACAGTTATCATCTCTTGCAGAAGAGACAGGAGAGAAGCAGAGCCCACTGGACCAGACACAGGCACAGACACGGTGATCTGCAGCTCCTGGTTTAATAAATATTTCCTCATGGACCCACCCCTTTTGTTGGATAGCTGAAAGTAAAACCTCAGTTTTGTATCTTCTGAGTGTAAACTATTAACATAGATATAATTTAACAATTTTAAAGTTGTCAACAGCCTAGATTTTTCATGGAAGATTTGGATATTTCATGCAGGTAAGTAGGAAGATGGTGTCAAACATGCTTGCAAGAAGAGCAGACCAGACTTCAAACACAATTTCACGTCTTCCCCGTGGTTGTGATTTGCCTGGGAGCATCACTCTGTGTGACTGCAACACGCTAGTCACACTTCCAGCTCCAGATATTTCTGCTCTTAAACACTGGGAACTCTTTCTGTCCTTTCTTCTTCTACCTACTTAACAAAAACAACCAACCCTCCAGAGTAAAATGTAAATGCAAATGAAAACACTTTGATAAGTGAAAAAAATAATGTAATAATTTAGTAGCCAAGTATCAAAGCACCAAGTATGTATTCCTAGATTATATCAATAAGATTATAAACATGTCAGATGTTATAATCACAATTCCCATAGGTGTAAGACAGTAGGTGTAAGACAAAAAAGACCTTTGCCAGTGATGCAGAATAGGGCTGTTTTGCAGGTGGAAAATGGTGTAACGATGGGTACACTGGATAACATTCAGTTCCTACTCAATATTTGATGTTCCCAAACTCAGCAAGATTGTTTTAGACAGCAGCTCTAAAGGTTCACCATCTTGCACAACTCTTCCAATGTTGAGCACTCCTGATAATGTCCCAGTTCAGCATGGCACAACATGCCAGAAAATGGGTCCTCTAGAAAGGCAGTGTAGCACATAATAAACACAGGAAGAAATGAGAAATCCCCAGAGGAACTCATCGGAGAGTGCCCCTAAAGTGAGGATATTTTACAGGAGGCCCATTTTTATTTGATTTCATTATTTAATATATTTATCTGTGATCCAGTATAAAAAATCTGTATCCATTTCTTGCAAAATGTGCAGATGACACATAGAAAAAAAAAATCATAGAATGGTAAATAATGAGAAAAGCAGATCTGTTCTACATGCAATCTAATTTGAATGGTAACTTGACCTCTTTAGAAAAAAAAACCCAAATATATTTTAATGTGCAGTTACTGAATATCCCAGATAGTTTTTACACTGACGAACTGGACTATATTTTAGAAAGAAAGAATTAGAAAAGAATTTAGAGGTCATAGCTGATAACCAGCCGAGCTGCACAAGAGTTCCTCATTCAATGCAAAAGAGGGATAAAAAGAGAAAATGGGACCTTGATATTTGCAAGTAGGGGGCTATAAAACACAAAGGTGGAAAGGCAGATGCTCACTGTTCTTTGGAATATTAATAGTGAAAGGAGTGCGGGTCCAGCTTCAATGTTCACATTTTTAAAAATACTATTGACAAACAGAAAAGAGTTCAAGAAAGAAATGCAAGTATACTTGCAATTGGCAAAAGCTGTTAGTGAGATCCTAAAGAAAGTAAATCCCAACTCATTTAATTTATCCAATAGGAGGATAAATGGTGATTTATCTGTGGTTTATAATAGGTCTGGCTGGGTATTCTGTCTCAACAATAGAAAATGAAATTTCCACAAACATTTCTATAAAGAAAAAGTAATGTTAATTTTCCTTCAGGATAAGCAAAATTAAATAGTTCACTGTGAGCCACTCTGCTTCTCATTTTTTCTGTTGAAGGAAACTTTAAACTTCACCTTCTTGTGAACACATTTATCAGTGCTATAGGTACCTGTTTTCTCCTACAGGCCAGCCACAGAGTAATTTGTCACTTAATTCAGAGTTGTATATAATATTACAGAAGCTGTAGTCCAGCCAAGAAGCCTCTGCCTAAGTTGAATAAGGATAGTGTTTGTTCATGCTGTAATTCCCAGGAGTAATGCAGCATTATGGGAAAATATTTATTTTTCATATTGAACTGACACAAAAGAAAGTCCTGGTCAATCAGTTTAGTACATTCAAACAACAAGGGTCCTACATTAAAGAAAATGATGATTTTATTTAGATTGGTTTGTTTGTTTGTATGTTTCCATTCTGGGTTTCCTTTATGTTAATAAGGCTTTTCTGTGTGTGTCATTTGGAGTGAAGACAAATGTTGACAAGTCGCATCTGCCCACTGTATGAAAATTCCAAATTTTGTTCGGTTTTAGCTTGCAAGTAACTGTATTATATTTCCTATACCAGGGGGATCTCTGAATTAGTAGACGGAGACATGACATCCAGTAGGTGGAATCCAACACTATATTAATCTGAACTAGATAAATGCCAAGACTATAACAAGGGAGGGAATTAACAATTTATCTAGGAATGGGATAGACTCTCTTCCATGTGTGTTATTTAAAGATGGGCTATCTTCCTATCTGTTCTAGCTGGTGATTCAATCCCACAGACTGTGTTGTAACAGATAATAAGAACAATCCCTCCAGCCATAACATCTAAAAGTGCAGGAAGCAGGACTGCAGGGAGAGAAACTGCTAGAAACCCTCAGTCTTCAGGACCAAAGTAGAGGGATGGCTACCTTACACCACTGGAACACCTTTACTTGTCCATCCATAATACAGCTTCAGTGTAATTAAATATTTCATAGAAATACCTTATAATTGGTCTGTGGTTTGAAGCCTGACTTAAGTTTAACATTAGTACTGTGTGCTTTGCACTCAAGGAGCCTTTCCCTTGCTTTCTCACTTTTCGGATACTCTGCTTCAAAACAAATAAATAACCTTGCAAATGGCTTATTCTGGTTCCCAGACCAAAGGAGGACAATTAAAGCCTTATGAAAGTGTTTTTAAATTATAGTTTTAATTAGCATAGAAGTATTAAATGAAAACGCTGTATGGCCACTTAATAAAAACAGTAATGAAAATAATGCAGTCAACATCTCTCACCTCCAACAGTGTCACTCTGTCAGTTGACTCCTGTTTTCTGGAGGATGTTGACAAAATGGGCAGAGATGAAAGCCTGCAATAAAAAGAGCAGGATATTCTAAGCTCAAGTTAATCCATCCAGAGAACAGGAAAACCTCTTTCAGTAACAAAATAGGCCTTCTTAAGGTCAGTAATTGCAGACTTCATCGACTGACAACAGTCTGCTGAACTCGAAGGAAGTGTGACTTTTCCTTTTTCTTTGCCATGGCTCAATAGCTTTGTTTCAGCTTGTGGGTCAGTTTGTTTACAAGAAAAACCTCTTGAGCAAAGAGTACCTTTCCTTGTGCAACATATTCCAATGTGCCCTCTGAAATGACTCTGCACTGCTGTGCTACCTGATAGCCTTCCACATGACAAAGTGCCGGGGTTACGTGTCCAGCAGTGCAGCAGGGGCTGGTTAAGGGTTCCAGATATACAGCACTCAAGCAGGGACCAGCCTCACCATAGGTTTTCCCTCCTTTATTGCCAAATGACAAAACATTAAAAGCTCAGCAGCACGCAGCACCGTTAAACTGACTGATGGCAAGAAGTTGTCAGAAAACACGGTTCTGTAAATCTTTCCCTGCACACATAAAATCTGGTCTCAGATTTCCCTGCCCCCTCCACGCACACACATACACACGCATTTCATAATTTCCCAGGAAGCCTAAACAAATTGCATTGCATTTGAAGCACTACCTCACAAAACAAAGCCCTCAACATCTTACTATTCAAACACTTGGGCATCATTCGTTATGAATTCTCACAACTAATTTCTCCCTTTTTGAAGCACTGTAGGAAAATAACAGTCTCCCACTTTAAAGACATGGAAACAAAGGGAAAAAAGAGGCTGATGTCACCAGGGTTTTGGAGACAGAGCTTGTGTGAGATGCAACTAGAGGCGAGGGCTCACGTATCTGGGAAAAACTCTCCCAAACATCCATGGGAGATCTTCACCCACAGCTGAGGAAACAATGAAAACTCAAAATTTCCCGGGTTTGGTCTCACTCTGTGCTCAGCCCCGGCTGCTCTAAAATTAGACCTGTTTTACAGACTTGGCTTTAGCTGCTGCAGGAAGCAGAGGCAGCACATGCCAGTCCTGAAAATTTATTATTAATAATAATGGGGAGGCACTCCCAAGCTGGGGGCAGCCCCACATGCCAGCAAAGGCACAGTAGACAGTCCCCATGAGGATGCATTTGCCATCTGCAATGACTGAATGGAGCAAGAGCAGTGCAAATGTTGTTATGATTAGCCCTCAGAGGGGATTTTTTTCATACAAGCTGTCTGTTTGTTTGGCAAATCTGAAGTGGCCAGCAGAAATGTATCACCATCAGTGACGCTCCTGTTGGAAAGGCTTACTCAGGCCCACTGTGCTGTGTTTAAGAGGAGAGGTCCCTCCTGAGAAATCATAAACTACTCCAAGTCCCACAGGAAGGTAGACCCATTTTCTTGTGCGACCTGGCAGCCAGTTTTACTTCAGGCAGGGTTTTGGTTAATGCAAGCAGTTCTCAATTGAGCTTGCAGCCCTAACAAGTCAAAAGAAAGACATTTGTCCATGAGTCACTGGGTCAGCCTTTGCTTGTGCTCCTGCACCAGGGTGAATGCTGGCACGACCTGTGCAAAGGCTGGTTGGGCTCTGCTCACAGCACTGCCTACACTGCCAGGGCATCTCCTCTACTGCCCAGAGCATGGACACACCCCACAGGGATGCAAGGAAGGAGGGGGCAGTCACCCACCAGGGCTCTGGGGCTCCCTTTCCTGCTCTCATATCTCATGAGATTTGGCTTTGTCATCTGTCATTAGCATTTCCTCCTGCTCCCTGGGATGCCTGGTAGGCCCTGTGTAGCTCTGGTAGGAAAGGAGGACCCAAAAGATCCCCACACCCTGTGCTGCTAGGGGAAAACAGCAGCACATTTTGCATTGCACTAAGTGTGGGAGCTCCATGCAAACCAGCATTTCTCCAAGGAACAGCCCCACTTACACACCTTCTCCCTGGAGAAAGCTGGCTCCACTTTGCTTTCAATGACTTCAGTAACAAAAACATGTAGCTCTGCTCCATGAAACTGACTGTCATCAAACTAAGAAATTAACTTTTTTTTGCAGTGCTATTAAGGACACATAATGTTTATAGTCTCTACTGTGAAAAATGCAAGCTTTCCTGAGGTTCAGTGAAGAAGGACTAATTTAGCCTCTGGACCCCAGAAGCAGCATACAGAATCCCCCAATTCCCAGCCCCTTGCTTTGGAAATGTTGTCTCAACTGCTAACCCAGAGCCCAGGCACTGAACATTAAAAAAAAAAAATCCCTCCAAGCATTCAGTAAACAATGTCTGTCCCCAAAAATAGCTTTCTTAGATTTCTTGTAATGTACTTCCATGCATCAGCTTATGTGACCTTGAACTGGTATCATTTCTCACTTGGGAATTCCTCCCTAGTATTTGTTGCTACAGCTCTTGAAGTATGAAGAATGAAGTGCTGGACTCTTACACTCCTTTGTTTCTTCCTTTCATTTATTTTTGCCTTGATGGGGAAAACATATGACTGGATATGTCATTACAGGCAGACAATCTGATAATCACTAGCTGATAGGACAGCAGCTCCAAAAACCCTGTCTGCTGCCAGTTCATTCTCTTCCTGTAACATCATGAAACTGCAGGGGTCAGGGATAAAGACACTGACATTTTTTTCCTTTTCAGAAATGCTGCAGTCTGTGTTCACCATGCTCAAGACTCTTGAAAGAGATATTTTGGAGCACTTCGCATTATTTTTTTCTTATTTACAGCAACTACCTCTTTACAGACATCTCCACAGTAGGTTTTTTCTGTGGATTTGAGGCATGCATTCTGATGGTCCTTATGGGTCTTAAACCGATGCTGTTTTTCACAAAGCAGCTGAACATCTTGCCGAGGTGCAAAGAGGGGGTCCCAGAAGTCCCAGAACCATTTCTCCTGTAGGAAAGGCAAAGTCAGCAGCATCCTCTGTGCGAGGGGGCCGTGCTCCTCGGCAGAGGAGATGCTCTGTGGCACTGAGTCACAGGAGTGCATGGGCATGGAGGAGGAAGGAGCTGGTCTTGCCATGCCCTTCCTTGCCATCACCTCTTTCAAGGCCTTCTGTTGCTCTCCTGGTTCCTTATTTGCTTTTCGCTCGTGCGATGAACAATGAGATAGCTATAGAAGCATAGAGGGAACAAAGGGCCTAAAACGGCCACTCTCCAGTGATGGTAGGGGACAAAAAGGGACAAAAACCCACCAAGAGATGCAGTACCTGAGCAGTGGGGAGGCAGAAAGTCTGCCAGAGCAGCCCCAGCCACCCCCGCCTGGGTTTCCAGCACTCGGCAGCAGCGGAGGGCGGCAGGGGCTGCACAGCAGCTCTCTGATGAAAGCACCTGCGAGTCCTGTGAAGGCCGGCACCGCTGCCTGCGCTGTCCCCGCCGCTCCGGATCCCAAGGCCCCGGTTTACTGCAGGAGCTGTGAAAGACGGCCTCGGGCTTCGCAGCAGGAAAAAATACAAGGGATCAAGTATACAGAGGCACCTCATAAAGTACCCTTTCAAACCACATGCGGATTTACAAGAGGGAAGTGAGTGGCCCTCGGGGGGCTTTTACTTGCCTATTAGCACTGGCCAGTGCAGGGTGCACGCCCAGGCCCTGGGATGGAACTGTGTACACAACTCCAGGACTTCCTTCAAGTGCAGACGGGCAGCTGCACACACGCCTCTGGGCTGCAGCAGGGCTCGGCGGGGCAGGCAAGAGCATCCTCCAATTTCTCTTCCACCAACTTCCTTAATGCTTCTGTCCTGCGCTGGGCAGACATAGAATCACCCCGAGGGGAGACTTGGGGCAGCACACTGACAAACGGGCTGGGGAACAGGCATGTCCCTGTCAAGCAAAACAGAGGCAACAGGTAAAGGCTGAAGGCATAGGAAGAAGAAGGAAAAATATAAGGCAAGAAAGAAAGGAAGAGCAGAGTGGAATAAAAGAGGTATGGAAAAGTACACGGCTGAAGGGTGGATCTCCTTTGCTGAGACAGGGCAAGAAAAGTGGTCCCTCTGGATCATAACGAGTTGCACAGGAAGAAGAAAGATAGAGAAACACAAAGGAAGGGAAAAAATGAGAGATGGGGAGAGATTAGGAGAAGAAGGGATCTCACTAAGGGAAGAAAAAGATAACATCAGAGCAAACAAATTCAGGAGAAAGGAGGAAAACTATGTACTGAAGGAGCTGAGTAGGAGAGCAGAGCTGGAGGAAATAAGCATCCAAATGAAGAGAGATTAACGCAGAATACTCCCAAAGGAAATGAACTGAGCACTCTGAAACAGTGTCAGACATAAATAAATCAAACAGGAACATTTGGACACTTGGAAAAATGAGAGGAAATATACAGGGTAATATACTATAGCAGGAAAAAAGTGGGGTGGCAAGAGAAAACAAGGAAAAACTCCTAAAACAGAGAAAAAGAGGGAATGAGCCAGATAATCCAAGCAGTCCCAACACATTTACATGCATACTTTGAGGTGTTTGCTCTAATGAGCAGTTAGGACAGCAAAAAAAGTACAGAGTAATGCTATCACGTCATTTATATGGGCAAGTGGGGATTTTGCAAGCTGGAAGATATATGCACACAATAATTGTAGGTGAAAGCTGGGGGCCAATAATTACAGCAGTAAATCATAATCCTTTTAATATATTATCAGTTTGATACCCAAGCAATAAATGCATATGCATAAGGGGTTTGTGCTTTAGAAGTGGCAGGAAACTTGACTGCGAAAACAAAGGGGATGGAGAAGCTCGGTTCTCCCTCTCTTTTGGGTGAGAAAGTGTAATGAAATCCACTCTTTCTCTCTCCCCCATCTCTGTCATGACCATCATTACTAGACTTGGCTGGGAGTTTCACAGTGCATTTATTTCCTAATGGGAATGCACTTACTACAAAACTGAAATTTTCCACAAGAAGACTTTGCTTTTGCTGTAGAGAAAAATCCTATGAGAAAAATTTGAACCAAGTGTTTCATTTTGGGCCACTTTAACCCCAGCCAAAATTAAAAAAAAAAAAAAAAACAATACAAAAGTTTTTATTACACTACTATTAGTGGAACCTGGACATTTTCAGTTGGGAATAAAACATCTTTAAAATTTAACAAACCAGTTTACTCAAAATGTTGTTGCAGTCATTGTATCTGTAGCTTTGTAGTGGGAAATACTGTGCATGAGTGTGCACATGCGTATTCATCCCCCCTATATGCCAACAAACAAGTGAATAAAATTAAGGGAAAAAGGGGAATAAACAAACATACAGAGTTTATCCTAATTTTGAGCTGATTGCAAATGAAAGTCTTTGGGTAACTGCTCTACTAGGCCATCTGTGTATTTCTTTTTTTCTGAAAGGATTTGGTGATCCTCTGGCAGGGAGGGAGAAGGGAAAATTGTTAAGCAGTAACTTAGAGCACATATGTAATAAGAAGCATCAATCTATATTCTGAAATGGTGAAGGGTAGGATATCTACCATAACTTTTAGAAAGCAGTTCCAGTGATTAATTGCCTTTTTGTTTAAAAATATGTTGCTTTCTTCTTGTCTCTGGCTGCCCAGTTTCATCTTCCAGCAGTTGGACTAGATCACATCCTTTGTCTGTCAGAGCAAAAGAGTGAACTGTGACAGAATTTCTGTTCCCTATGTACATGTTTATAGATTGTGATCAAGTCACCTCTCAATCTTTTCTTTTTAGATAAACAGAACAAGCTCCTCAGGCCCATCACAGTAAGATATATTTTCCAGATCTTTCATTATTCGCATGGCTTTCCTCTCTGAACTCTCTCCAATTCATCCAGCACCCTTCTCCAGTTGGGGAAATCAGCACTAAGAACAACATCCCACAGTGGTGCCAAAGGCAGATGTAGCCTTCTGCTTCCTATTTAGCAGTCTCAGGACTGCTCCAGCTCTTTGGAGGACAGCTTTTCCCAGCATCTCCTACTTGACTCACACACAAACACCTCAGTCCCATCTTCTTTGTAGATTTAATGACCAAACCCACCAAATAGTTGCATGTGGTGCAGGAGAGATGTTTAGAGTTGAGTTGCGGTTTCTCCCTCCCTTATTGCACTTACTGTATATGGGTGCAGGTCACCCACTTGGATTTGATTTGGGGGAACTGAATCCCTGCCAGGGGAAAACAGTCAGGAAGCTGCTTCCCACACGCATCCCAGCCACTGCCGCAGGCATTAGGATCTGAATGAGCAACTGATGATTAGTCTGGGGAACTGAACTAAGTCTGATTTGACATCAAACACTGCACCACATGTAGAGAGCCCAGTGTGAGCTGCTTTAATCTGCTACTCCACTCCTATTCAGCCAAATCATTTGCTAATGTAGATATGGTTAGTGATGTCCAGAATCTGACTGAAATCCTACTAAAAAAAAAGAACAGAAACAAACTACTTGGTTGATTTCAGTTTCTTAAGTATTCATATCCCTATTTCACTCTTTTTTCCTCCTATGTTACTTTTTAGGAACAATTATACATAAACTCCAAGAAAAATGTCTTGAATGGCAGAAGACCAGCCATCACTTGTTTCAGGACTCCATTCAAAACATCAAGCAAATTATAAATTTCCACTGGCAACTGCATTTTCAGACCAATCAGTGTGCCAGCATTTAACCCACTTTCAATGTGACATGTCAATTTCATATCTGTATACTTATTACTTATAATTAAGAAAATATTGTTTTCTTAATCAAATTTACATCATGTGTCAAGCTTAATGCCATACAGAATTCAAAGTACATTACATCAAATATTACTAGCTGCATTTACCATAATAATGTTTTTTTAAAAATATATGAAGTGGGCAGCATAAACATTTATAAAAAGGGTTTTTTTTAATTATAATCCCTTTCACAGAGTTAGTAGCAGTCTGACAACAACTTTAATTTCTCTAAGACCAAAGAAAATCAAATGGAAATGCACGACTGGTGTTCTCATCCTATATGTGTCATACAAATAAGACTGTATCTTTCCAGTTCTCTCAAACTTTCCTAGTGTTCAATGTCTAGTAGAAAACCATTATTTATAGTCAAAGGAGTTTTTTGACTTGTTCTTTTCAAACTTGTGGACAGAAGTTGTTCAAGCCTCTCATTTAACATACCTACTTTAGTAGCTGCTGTTAAAATATTTTCTTGAATTATTGTTGTAATGGAAAATACATCATGACTATTGCAGGATTATATATTTTCAACTGTTTTTTTCCAGCCAACACAGAAAGCTATTTTCATCTTGTCAGTGTTAGTATAAATAATTCTACCATTTTTATCCACTGAGAGAAACAGCACTGATAGGTTTTCTTCCCTTGATTACATCAAAAAACTTATTGTCCTTAACTTGTATGATTTTTAAGTCTGTTGGGCAAACACCTCTACTTACACTTCTCTTGCTTCCCTTGCAAATTTATTACCATTCCTATATTCTGATTTAAATTATTTTTTGTTGCATCATTCTTTCTTTCAAGTGTAACATGTGGGTTTTGTATAGTAGAACAGCTTTCACTTTAGATATGTTGTTTTGGTTTATAACAACTATGACTTTTTAGTAAAATGTTTTTAAACAGTTTGCAATTATCATTCACATTTTTCTGTTTAAGTTCTCCCAGTAGATTTGACTTAAAATTGTTTTCAGCTTTAGAAAACTGGCCTTTTTAAGGAAGCAAGAATCCATACTACTGGTTCACATTTTAGTCTTTACTCTTTAATAATCAAAGCATGATCTTCTGCACATAAGCAGACATTTGCTTCAGTTCTGTTATCAATTTCTCTCTATATGTCATAATTAGGTCAGGTTTTTGCTGAAGAAATAAAATCTCTATTCAGTCATAAGGGAGGATGGACTCAAGGCTCTGACCCATATTTGGCCGAGAAGCCTGGACCCCTGTTGTCTTGGGTGAGCATCCTAATCCCTGAATAAGGACCCTTTGAACCCTCTCTCCTAGCAAATCTATCCTTTGTTTTCCAATTTTATTCTGACTTTAAAATAGAGTTTTAAAATCTGCTAGATTGTAGTTAATTTTTGCGGTCAAAGTTGAATATTCATTTTCTTTTTATTCACACTTAGAATGAGAAAAATATTCAGACTGCCTCAAACAGATGTTTTATTTAAGTCACAAAGAAAAAGAAACAAACATACTTGTCTAACTTTTGCCATCCACTTAATATTCTACTTGTGCATATTATCTTACCCAACTTTGGTACCGTTGCATGAAATATACACCAGGTTACCCAACACTGATGGGTCAGGAATGATTGAACTTGTTGGCATCATGTCCTTGGACAGCTTCATTCTTTACTTGCTTGGGAGTCTGATTTTCTACTAAGCAAAAAGTGTATTGTTCCCTCTTTTAAATTTTTTCTTCATTATGACTTTAATATCCTCCTGGCTATTCAAACCAACCTCTCCAATTGTTTACCTTTCCAGTAAGTAAATTATATCCAAACTTCACCTGCTTTTCTTCTTGGAGAAGGTAGACAAACATCCTCAAAACCACCCTTCCATCTCCAGATACAGTCAGCTTGCAGCGCCCAGCTGTGTGTTACATCCCAACCACTCTCTTCAGGTTGCCTCCCTCTGCTTTAGGATCCAAATGTATGTCCCAGAAGGCCACCTAACAAATTCAGGGCTGTCATCATAGAGTCTTTTTCTTTGAATTCAGGGTAATGAAACTTAGCAAGACCAGTGGTTTACGACCTCCTCAGTTTCTCCAAGTCCCTTGAGGTCTGTAATTTCTTCTGCTACCCAGTGCCATCCTCTTCTGATCCTGCAGCACACCATTCATACAAAGTCCCTCTTTTCTAGATGGTCCTCTCCCTCCAATGGGGCTATATTCACTTCTGACAGTGATTCTCAGAGATTCTATTACACGTGCCTGCCTCAATGGCCACAATCATTACTTTCAGCTGGATAACTTGCACTCATCATCTGTGTTTTTGTCATTTCTGGCTTCTGATCCTGCAGCACATCCTTCACATGGCCTACATCGCAATTTAATTGGAAGCAGGTTGTGGTACAGAAGGCAATCACACACCTGGGATGCGCATCTCTGCCCTGGGACCCAGGTCGGCTGCTTTTGAGTGGCCTGGCTAATTTGAATATGATGATTTGGGCACAAGAAGTCCAGAGCCTCCAGGGAAGATCTTTCCTAAGATAAATACTTGGTCATGTAACTCTCAGAGATGCAGGCATTAGAAACATTGAGACTAGGTTATGTTCCCTTCAATATAATAGAGAAGGTATAGCCAGCCAAATGCAAAAAATCTTCCAGGGCTTCATAAATCCCTTCCTGTAGTCTGACACCACCTGTATTTATTGACTTTTAGACATGCTACAAGACCCATGTGTTGGATCAGCTCTTTGAGGAGCCTTAAGAGGACCAGTTGATGAATGGGGCTCCAGTGTTTATTTACTTCAGTTTGGTAGAAGCAGTGAGTCAATTATATTGCATTTCGGTTTTGCGGTTCTAAATTGGCAGAGTGCTTGCAGCCTATGAAGGAACACATTTTGTTTATTTTAAATATCTGAAAAAAAATTTGAATAAATAAAATGATGCAGTTGGTATAAGATTTATGATGTCCTGAATTTTCCATGATTTTAAGTGGTTGGTTTTGTACATGACGTGTTACTCAAGTATGCAGCCCAATACCAGTCTTGTCTGGCTTTTGAAACAAAAGATCTTTTGTTGTGGTGAATCACAGAGAAAGCTTTGCAGGTCCTGTTTTCATGATGACACTTACAAGCAAGAATTCCCATAAAGTCCCATCACCCTTTCTGGAGAGGAAAAGTTAAGATTCATACAGCAGATATGCTGCTATCTGTCAGAGTCAGAAAGCCCAACAATGAAAAAAGAAAAATAATTGCTGAATAACTTCACTTTTTGCCATCATTTTCCACATAAGGTATCCAATATGTCATTCAGCAACGAACAGGCAGAACCATAAAGTCTCTCAACACCATTCATCCAGTTACGTGCCCCATTAATTTTCCAATCAAATTAACTAACAGCAAACTGAGCCTTCTAAGACAAGCTCAGAACTGAAAATTCTCTTTGTCCTGGTAGCGTTAAGAGTAGATTTATGAAAAATACTCTTACTTAATAAAATAAACTGAATAGGTACTAGAACACATCATTCATGGATGTTGTACAGTCCTGTGAATGTTAACATCTTCAAAGCAGATACTCACTTTAGCCAACTCCTTGCTTAAGTGTTCCAATAAAATATATCCTGAAGTCACTGGGAGCCTTTCCGCTTGCTTCAGTGGACATTGGAGTAGCTTCTAAAAAGTTATCAAGGCTCAACAGATGAGCTTTTAGAGGCTTTTCTGTTAGGACAAGCTTTCCTTTAAAATAAATTTTGGTGTCAGGAAGGCTTCCTAACACATTACCAAGAGGGCCATGAAATGTTTGGCTAATCACAAATCCTTCCACACCAAACAGAAACTTTCTAATACACTGACTAGCTACAGTTAGGTCTGGCAAACTCTTATTTAAAGCACTTTAAGGTAAATACAGAAATTAAGAGATTAGAAAAGCAGTGTGCTGGGTGAGTTATTAACAGAGGTAATCCAGGCCTCCTTACCCATGTGCCACCATATGCTCTAGGTTCTTCCTTAAGCTTATCCTAATGTGTTTTCCTTAAGGCTCTTTTCCACTTCCTTAGTTCATGAAATAAAGCAACATTAGCTCGTCTCAGTGTTAACAGATGTTGGGAGGAATTATTTTAAAGTCACTTGTATCCTGTATCTCTCCATATCTTTCAGCTCAATTGCAGCAAATTTTAGGAGGTTTTGCCCAGGAAAAAAAAACGCCAAACTATAGGGATTTACACCACACCCTCACTATCATTAAATAAACCTAGCATGAAGCTAAATCAATGCAGTCCAAGTATTTTTATACATTTTAGAAGTCTTTTCACATCTTCAGTTCTCCCTTGAACTGACAGAAATCCAGTTTGGGACACAGTCCATACACTTTATACTGTACATGTACAGCTCTGATTTGGAAAATCACAGAGTGGTGGAACCTCAGAGCAGAGAGAAATTATTGTACTCACCAATCCCTGCTTTACAGACATAATAAGAAATCTGAAGTTTCAGGAGCAGAGCAAGAAGTTCTAGTGGATGCTATTATTATTGTTATTATTATTATTATTACTCACTGTCTTTCAGTGGTATTCCTGCCCAAATACAGCTTCCTAGAAGAGAAATTGCAGTAGTTAAGTACTTAGTTCAGTAGAGAAAATAAGAAGGAACACATAATGAGGAAGTTTTAGACGTGTGCCTCCAGTAAATTCAGTTGACCACCCAAAATTTTGCCTATCTTTGTGAAGTTGACGTGACAACAGCAACACTAAGGAGGTTTCTTGGTAGGCATGGACCGAAAGTTCAGCTAAGCAGGTGGGAAGAAAATCACATGTACTTCAATGGGCTGCTGTTTAAACCTCACTTGTTTCAGATCAGGGAACATTTTATTTAAAGTTTTTAATGCCACTGAAAAAACCCAAACAAACATCTGAATGGGACTGGGTACAGATCATACTTTCTTCCGATTTAGGCTCCCCACAATTCCTCCAACATGAACAGCAGGATTGGAGCACATTCATGTTCAGGCAAAATTTGGCCCACTGATGTCAGCCATTTGAATACACATACAATATGCTGTAAAAGCAAGTATTTATGAAGACTGGACTGTGAATGTGAGGAGAAGGGGCTGAATCATATTCTCATCATGAATGAGTGATGACACCCTTTTATCCAAACAAAAGAACTAATGTTCTACTGGAAGGATAGCCTGAGGCAGGATTGCTTTAGGAGAACAAAGGCAGTTGGTTTGTTGGAGCATATGCAGTAAGAGTGCTGACAGATCAAGCAAAAAACACAGTTTAGCTAAAGAAGGACATTTAGATCTGCCCTGTGGATGGGACCAGGGGTCTGGCATTTGCAGATTACACATTGGTTAATGAAACAGAAACTGGTGACAAAAGTTTGATAACAATAGTAAGAGGGGGGGAAAGGGATCATGAAATGTGCAGTTCTCACATGTGGTCACTTAGACAGAAGCATGGTTCACACTCAGCCCAAAGGCCCACAAGATATGCAGGGAAGCAGTACCAGGTCTGATGGATGAGAGCAGAAAAGTATTTCAATTTGCATTATGATGTCTTCAGCAGCACTTCAGCTGCAGAAAGATAGGGAAAGAGCAGGCATCAGAGTAGTCTTTAGCTCAGAGGGAAGTTGCTCCCAAAAATCAAATTGTGATTTATTTGTGAGCAGCAGTTAGTCAGGATATTTCCTGAGAAATTCTTTCCCTCTGGTGAAAGGCAGTGGCCTACACCCTCTAGCCTG
Organism: Peucedramus taeniatus; assembly: GCA_013400575.1. NCBI lineage: Eukaryota > Metazoa > Chordata > Aves > Passeriformes > Fringillidae > Peucedramus > Peucedramus taeniatus. The sequence continues at coordinate 195,484 of WBNO01007076.1, read as the reverse complement.
CACTGCTGTTCCTCCTGGTCTGCTCTGTCCCTGCTTTGGCTCCAGCAGCCCCTGTGAGAGGCCCAGTAGGAGCAGAGCAGGAAGCTCTCCTGGAGAAGAGCTTCATCCATAAATACTACACCATTCTGAGGAAATTTCAGTGCCCACCTCCTCACCCATATGGGAACACCAGCAAATATCAGACCAAGCATCCTGGCCCCAAGGCCCACTTCCGCCTTGCTAAGGAGAGTTGTCTGAAGACACAGGCAAGAGCTGAATACTTTTAGTCCAATATATGGCATTTCAGAAGATTGTATGGCATCCTGCAGTGCTGGCCATGCTGGCAGGCTGTTGGGTTTGCAAGCCACCCTCAGCCATTTCATGCCTGGCTGTGTGACTGCGCACTTGTTCCTCACAAGCACTTGCTTGGGGGATGAGGGCCCCCTATCCCACGCCCCAGGAACTCAGCATTTGTATGATTTATATGTGCATTTTACACCACGTAGGGGATACATATATGTAATGTAGCCATGGCCCTGCCCTCCCCAGATGACAACATCGCAGCACAAACATCACGGCATCACTGATGCCAAAACACAAACACCATAAAACAATCATCACGCTATTGGGGCTATAAACATCACAACATCAACCCAGGCCCTAACAGTCTTAATTCATTCCTTTAGGCAATGCTCCAGGAAAAAATGACAAAAAAAAAAAAAAAAGGGGGGGAGGGGGGAGAGAAAAAGAAGGCAGGGTGGTGAGTTGGTGGCACATGCAGGTGGGGAGTGTGGGCACCCAAACAGCCCCCTTCCCCTGGGGTCCCCAAGGGGTATCTGCACTTTATTAAAACTGGCTCTTCTCACTCCTGATTCATGCATCTCAAATCAGGATGAAATCCTGTAACCACATTAGTCAATCCAGACAGATTCGTCCATTACTTAATGCATTACTCAGATTTCAGTAACAGAAGGTATGTGATCTAGAGTCAAGTTCTGTTATGCTTGGATGAAAATAAAAACACTAAAAAAGTTCGTGGTAACTGCACCTGTGAGACAAGATTCACTGATTTTGAGAATGATGGCTATGAGTTTTCTAGCAAGTAATTTAAAAAAAACATGTCTCCATTTACATTAACAGCTTTGTTCTGATGATCATGTCAAAGGCCTAATTGACTAGCAATGAGCTACCTCTGTCAACAGAAAGAAAAGGGACATTTTCCTCATCATTATTTCAGCAACTAGGTTTGGTCCTGTGCATTTTTTCCCACAGTAGCAGGATAGCATAGAGGATCTGTAGCTGTTCATAAGGGAACCAAAACAGACAGGGGAAAAGCCAAAGTTAAGGCAAGAAAATCATGCCTACAGTTTCATGGTCCAGTCTGGAGAGAGTGAGAAAAAAAACCAAGTCTATAGCTGAGTGTTTCAATTTCAATTCAAATTTATCTATCAGAGCTTGTCTGGGCAGGAGCATAACTTACTTTTTTGCCAAGAAACATCTCCCAAAGGTTGCACGTGATTTGAAAACAAAGAAAATAAATTTCAAGAAGGTAACAAACCTCCACTGCTCCTCGCCCACTCTTGGTTTGACACCCAGTTTGGGCTTTAATGAATCCCTTGAGTCAACATCTATGGTTCTCAGCAGCATGATTGCTGGCTGCTGAGGCCACTTTGGCTGGAGGTATCCCAACTAGAGGATACAGAGGTGTTCGCTGCTTTGCTGTTGCAGCTCAGGAAGTCTTCTTGACCTCTCATGCCATGTCACCAAGGACAGAACCAGATACACGAAGACAGATGTTGTTTTTCCAGTGTTGCTATCCTGGTTCCTGCCCCAGCTTCCTTATCTCTCCTCTCCAATCCAGCAGGGTGGCAGGTCTGAGGTACTCTGGGGATGAAGGGAACGAGATCCTTCTGGGGACTAGGTAAGAACCTTAAGGGACTCATGCAGGGCAGGAGGAACTTCCCTAATCCTCAGCACCTTGGCCCACCTGTGCAGTGCACCTCTTCCAGGGGGATGCTAGGAGAGAATCTGATAGAAGCTGAATCAGAGCTAGAAGTCCCCTGAGTCCCACCAGTATTCAAATGCCTTGAGAACCCTTCATCCTACCACCCCCTGCACGCAGCTTGGTACCTCCTCTGTTGACCCTGCCTGATCTATCTAGTCAGCTCTGGCCCACTTGTGGGGACCAAATGTCTTGCTTACCCCAGGCTCAAGACAGTCCTTGCAGTTGGTCCACACTCTTCTTGTTCAGTATAGATCAAATCAAAGGGCACATGGATTAAATGAGAGAAGATGATCAACACTGACAGCAAGAAGTAACGCTAAGGTCATCATTATGCTTATACCAAATAAACACCCACACTGTAGCCCCCAAGTATAGCAAAAGCCAGGAAATCTGCTGGAGCTCAGCTCCATCTTTCATCCTCTCCCTCATCCTGTCACCCTCTCCTCAGCATGTTTGCAGGCATTGGGCAGAGGAATTCAGCACGAACACACCCTGTGATCCTGGATTCTGGCCTCTTCTTGGTACTGCCCACAAGTAGGGAGCTTCAGTAAACCCTGCATGCAACTCACTGAAATTTCCTGTCAGGGTGACACATGCCACTCAGAGCCAGTAACAGGGACCCCTTGAGGCTGACTGTAAATGTCAATGTAGAAATACCCGGAGAGTGTTTGGGAGGAAAGCCAGGAGGTGAGTTTGTGGGACTTCATATCTGCAGCCTTGTCGATGTGTGTGTTGAAATCTCCCAGGATGACAAGTCAGGGTATTTCATCACCATTGTCAACAAGGTATCAGTGAACTCCTTTATGAACTCTTTAGTCTGTAGAGGTCTGTAAATGAGCATAAAACTCTATGTTAGCTTTGGCTCAGGTTTCTATTGTCAGATGAATGAATTCAAAACTTACTCTCAGCCTCCATTAGAGCTGCCAAATCCCACCCAGAGGAACTATCTGGGGCAGCAAACTGCTTTATCAAACGTATGTGCCCCTGCACTGAGCTGAACTTTTTGCCAAATGCTGTGCATGATCTTCTTGCTCTGCGGAAACAATCGTGCACATCCAGGAATGTTCACAAACAACACAAATTCTGTCTAATCCTGTTCATCAAGCGACAGGAGACTTCCCACCCTGGGGGACTCTATATTCACTCATCAAGGGCTATCAAACTGTAATCAAAGTGCATGAGTTGGGTCTTCAGCTGCTCACCTGCAAGAACCTGGAAGTGTTGGATTTTTTCCCCCAGTGTGCATCTGGCTGTGTGTTTCTGACTGGTTAGATTCTTCCTTACCTTGCTCTGAAGTCTCCTGTCACAGCTGAAGACTCAGTGCTCAGGTGGGTAGCACAGAAAGTTGTCTCTTTTTTTTTTCTTTTTTTTTTCTTTTGGAGTGTGTCTTCTTCACCTCTCCTAAGATAGCAGAAGTATTCTAAACCTTTTAAAGCCTTATAACTTTTACAACTCCATTGTCATCTAGGAGAAGCCACTGCTCCCTGTAGTTCTAGCAGACATCCTCTCAGAAGGACACAAACTATTTGAGGGCACTTTTCTGAGACCCATTCCACCCTTATTTGCATCTTCCCTAGAGCTGCTCAAGGATTGTTTGTGTCCTACCCAGGCAAGTATGTGGGGCCCTAGATAATGAAACCAACAGTAAGAATGTGAGTGCCAGCAGTATCCACAGCTCCTGATAAACAGAAAACCAGGGCCACCCCTGGCTAAACGAGCAGACAGTGACCTTGCTGCTAAGTGAAGAAAAGCACCCCTTTTCTTGCTCATAACACATGGGCTGTATGTAAAAATAGCCGCTAGTCAGCAGCAGCGTGTTGCTCACATGTGTGGGCAATATGAGAACAAGTTTATTTCCAAGCCCCCTTTCTCCTATTAGTTCCTCATCTTTGATTTTATGTGGGTTATCCAAGGATGAAGGTTATCTGAGGACTTATTTTCAGCAACAGATATTTTTAAAGGGCTGGAGGTTATCTGAGGTTTAACTTGAAAATAACAGTACTTTGGAGAGTTTGCAGCCTCGCCTAGTATCATTTAGTTGAAGATATGCCCACATGCACAACTAGTCAATTCACTCTGGTAATTTAACAGTGTTGTTGAATTCTTCACTGATGCAATGGTTTCATTTGCCAGCTTTTATAAATAACACTTTCTAAAAATCTCTGTTTACCCAGGACATCCTGGCTAACAGTGTTTTGGCACAGGGCACTCGTTCCTTCGTCATTTTGTAGCAAGACCTCAGCAAAGCAACACACACAGACATGAAACTGTCAGCCCCTACAAAACTCCAGTTCAAAACACAGAGTAAAATCTTCCTCAATAGCACTCTTTATCAAACCTTACTAAACCCCTTCTTCAACTTCAAATTTACCCTCCCAAAAGATTCAAAATAACAGTCTCAGGTTTTCTCTTCAAGGCACCCAGTGGTCACAGACTGTGTCATCTAAAGTTCACACTAAGCTGTAGGAAGAAGGGTGGTTAACGTGCACTCTCGGCGTATTAAAACTACCCACAGCAGGGCAAAAGCCTGTCTGGGCACAGAGGTTTCCTATAGGCAGATCCTAAAATGTGCAACAGACTCACCAAAAATCTAAGGGGCTGGATAAATGTTATTGCAAGCAAGTACTCTATAAGACATGAGCAAATAAGTACTCTATTGTTTACCTTCTTTTTCTTACTAAAAATCCAAAGAAACACTGATGAAAGAAAACAGAAATTGGAAAGACTGTGGTGCCGTCTGACAGACTGTCCTATTCTCCATGTCCCTGAGGAGGGGAGGAGGGAGCTGCAAGGATCAGAGTTAGTCACCTTGCCCAACGCCAGCTGGATGGGGCTGGGAAGTCCTGATGACGAGACCAAGCTTGCCCCAGGCAGGTTTCACACCACTGTGTGGTAGTACATCTCAGGCCATGGAATGAGCTGGAAGAAACTTCTCCTGCAATGCTTCAGGCAACTTCTAAAACTATAAAACCAGCCACAAACTGGGACCTTGTGTCCCATCACCTGCACGTAAGCAAACATCGGCAACTTGCCCTTTCAGTGGAAACCAGCGTCTGCCTTTGTTTTAATTGAGCTGCTGAAGAGAGGACACCGATGTGGTTAGAAATAGCATATTGAGAGGTCAAGAATTCAATCTGTTCTAGAGAGGCCTACCGCTGGTTTTCTTGGCAGGGCTCGCAGGGGCTGCCGTCAGCCAGTCCCCAGGAAGCATTCTCGCTCACGGAGCGAGGGCGGTGCGAGTGGCCAACATTCAGGCTTGGCTGCCGAACCAGAGGAAGGTTTTCAAAATGTCAGCTTGGATCAACCTAAATCATTTTTCCGAGGCACAAAGGGATGGAGGGGGAACTGAAAAGTGTCCTTTACTTCTGTTTCACATCTCACCGTTTCATTTTCAGTAACTGGAATGAAATACAGAGGGAACAAAAGGCCAGGCAAGACCTGTACCTCCCTTATACCGTAGCCCAGCTTTTTAGGAGTCCAGGATATGAGTAATCCAAGTTCACTTATTTTTCCCCATTTGCACTTCCCCCATTCACTTCACAAGAGTGTCTCAGAAACCTTCCTCATGGCTTTCTGGCCATGACCCACCAGTCGAAGCCAGCTGGTCCCCAGGACAAATCAAAGATTCTCTTTCCAGGATATACCATGCGGAATGTACTCATTGGGGCTGGCAACATGGGTTCAGAGCTACTCAGACACTGCTGCAAGTGATACTTGGCTGCCTCATACATTCTGTGCATGCTCTATTTACCTTGTGATTGCATGAGGGTGTTAAGACATCACCATGGATTTCAGGAGTGCCCCATTGTACACACAGCTTCAAGCACATGGATTCATTATTCACTCAAGATGACTGCAATCACATGAATGGAGTGTCTTGTTTCATCTTGCTTTTTTTAAAATTTCAACTGGAGGGAGACAGTCCATCCTAAAGCCCCAGGCTTTGGCCCACTGCTCCACATGTCTGAAATCTGATGACTGTGTTTGGTTTAAGGCTGGCTGCAACCTGCAAAGACTGAGAATTTAAGCCTTGCTGTAGTCCAGTTCCACAGGATACTAATCAGCAACATCTAATCAGAAATAGCCTGTTGGGGTTGCTGTGTGCAACCCCATGATTCTGGGATTGTGCAAACCCTTGTATTCTTCTCCAAAGGCTCATAAATGAACTCAAAAGAAAAATACCTTTCAAAGAGTAAGGCATCCTGCTGAAGGCACCAGCATAGAATAGGGCAACATTAAGTGCAAAAGAAGTCTTCAACATGTGCTGTGAGGAAGTCGTTCAGCATCGAGAGAGGACAGAGAAACAGAGAGATTTCCCTTCAGAAAAGATGCCATGGTACTGTTTTCAGTGTTCAACATCTCCATGTCCTGGGCAGCAACCAGAAATCCTTCATATTAATGCCAGTAAAGGCACAGAAATTGCTTTCCTAAGTTACAAAAACAGCCTGGGCTCCAGGGGATTCCCTGTCCCTCTGAGCAGTTTGTGCCCATCTGTGTTGCAGATAGCAATCATTATCTCATCCAACAGAAAATGAGCAGCGTTTGCAAAGAAAAGGCAGAAGAACAGCAGCCTTTGCCAAACCAAAGAGGGGCCACCAATAAGAAGATGGTTATTTTTCAATAAGGGCCTATTTTTACTAAAATGTGATAAAATGTGCGTCATTGTGAACAGCCACACAAATACTTACAAATATTGGCATCCATGTGACATATGACCTTTGTTCCTATGGCGATATTGTTCAAAAGAAAAATATGTATCACTGACTCAGTATGTTTTCTTAGCGTGTAATGCTTATATTAAAATAACAGTATCTTACAGCATCACTACAGTAAGCTTGTGTCAGCACTTCCATTGCAAATAACCCTCCTCAGAACCGTTTGGATGAGGCAGGATATGTAAAGGACTGTTTAGGGGCAAAGTTTCAGTCTTAATTTTGAAAGCATTTGTTTTGTTAAATCAGAAGATGTACAGGCTTCTTGGCCTCACATTTGATCAATCATTGCTTAAATCCTATTCTGGGCAGTAGTGGTTTTTGTGGATGGGATTATGGCTATCTTTTCATAGCTAGGAAAGGAATCTTGCCAAATAACATGATTGTAACATTGCAGTATGCACTGCTATTCCTGAAGACCCAACTCTTGGCTTTTGTGAACTTCTGAGAAAATCCTGCTTAGCTTTTGTTTATTTGTTTGCTGCTCTGTAGAAAAAGTAAAAAACCCAGTTTCTGAGAGAAGAAAGGGCACGTTAACTTTAAAGATTCTACTACCCCAAGTCAAATGTAACAACAGAAAGAGCATTCATTTTAACTAATATTTTCAGCCTGTAACTTTTTATGGTTATATGTTGAATATATATATTCAACTGAAATATATATTATGAAGAAGATATACATCTATAAATATCATTTATATATATTTTTTCAGGCTTATATATAAATAAATATATTTAACAAATATTTTCAGCCTCCAAAGGTTACAGGCCTGTGACAAGGTTTGTGGCATTCAACAAAGTTAAAGTGACAGTGTTAGCAGTGTACTTAAGCAGAAAAGTCAGAAAACCCTGCAGTCCAACCTACATAACCACTGTAATTGAATCAGGGTTTCTGGCTTGAAGTATGATTACAAGTTACAGAAAGAACAGAAGTTACATCCATGGCAGCCCAGGGTTTTTGCTGGGTTTGAGTACAGTGCACATGTTCAACAAAGAGGCAATCAGTATTAGAAGTGTTTGTGGACAGACAGGCCAGACAACTGGAAGTCACTGGAGGATAAGAGGGTGGTCATGGTTATACATTGGAGTATCTTTATATCTATTCTGATGTGTATTGGAAAATAAATTTCCCCATAAATTAAACAGTTCTGTCTCAGCCTATAACAACAAGAGAGCTTTTAGAATATGAGGTTCTACATAATTTGGGGAATAGTTTTCTATATAAATCTCTAAAGCCAAAAGAATAGAGACAGTAGTAAAAGTCATATATAGTCACTATTGATAGTGCCTGACAAGCCTAAATATTTTCCTAATACTCTGTATTGTGCTAGTGAGTGGCAGATGTAGCATGTATGTGCTTCACTGTGAGAAAGCCTTTATCTGATATCAAGGAGGACTTCATGCATCTTTAATAGTATTTCAAATAACAGCCTCAAATATTTTTTAAAGCACAGGAGAGACATATTGAGAGATATCCACAGGTGGTATTATTTCCTTCTTTGTGGATGTTCTTTTGGGATAGCAGGATAAATGAATTGTTTTTCCTTTAGAAAGAGAGGTGGAGAGATAGATAGTGAATGAAAAAAACCTAGTGGTTTTTTAACCCCCTGTGGGGTTAGCAGATCTAGAGGAGTAATCATAAAATCTACATTATGTTCATAACACATGTCAGTGTAAAGATACACGACTCTCCTGGTAGACTGTGAGGTTTGTTGTGCTGCAAATTAAAATAATATCACAGACCAAGGAGGACATGGGCACAACCAGCCCTGAGCAAAAACACCCATCCCCTACGGAGGACATTCAAAGAGGGCAGCAAGCAAGCTCTCCTTTCTCCTTCTCAGGCTGGGGCACTAACACAAAGGGAGGGGCAAACTCTAATCCCTCAGATATGGACAAAAAGGTACTTGCTATCTCCGTAACAGAAAATAATTCAGAGGCGTGGAGCTAGATCCTGAGGTGTCAAACATGCTGCTCACAGCCAAGTGCCAGATCCAGGAGGTGGCTGGAAGTCCTCACAAACACCCATTTGCCCCCTGTTTTCTCCTCCCCTTTTTTCAACCTCAGCACATTGGTCTTTCTGGGCTGGTTTTCAGAGGTGCTTGTGGATTGAAGGGGCAGCCTAAGCACCTGACTTCAGCAGTTTGGATTGCCCATCTGGGGTTGTGCAGCTCCTGAGCTATCGGTCAAAAAACCAAGTCTAGCTCTCGTCCTGCTCCCTTGCAGGGAAAGGGAACACTTGGCTTCAAAATAAAGGGCTGGGGAAACACAGACTTATTCTCAGAACCCAGTCATGTCTGTAGCACCTTTACATCGGACTCCTTCCCCTTTAATACCATTTCTTGAAAAATCCCTGCTCTTTTCCCTCCTTTGTCATTCCATGGCTGTGAATCTCCCTCTAAAATGAAAATAATGCACATCGCAATCTTCTTGGTTGTAGAGGCTTTGACTTGCCAAGTATTTTCATGCACATTAACAAAGCAAAAACTGAAAACTGGCACAGCTTTCTCTTAGTTCAGTTTGTCCTTTTAATACTTGTTCTATGGATGCAAGCCTTACTGTCAGGTCTATTCTTTATGAGATGGAAAGAAGCTCTTCTATTCTTATAATGGGTTTCATTGAAAAGCAAAGCCACTTTTCTGCATTTATTTAAGTGCAGAGCTAGAATAGAGACCAGCATGATGAATTTTAAACAGAGTTCACATCTGGTCCAGAAACCACAATCAATTTATTGCTGTATCTGAAACATTTTCAGCATCTGTCATATAATATATTTTCACACGTTTCTAACAAGACATTTTCTTGGACATAACATAGACAGGTATATCTGTCAGTTCAATTTCATGCAAACGAAATAGAAGAATTTTTTGGCATGGTTTATTATACTGTCTTTGGAGCAGTGTAACTATCATGTGAAAAGGGTATTATTTAAGGATGCCAGAAGCTCAGCAATTTCTTCCAAAATGTGGAACTACTGACTACACAGCAGATTTTTTTTTTCTAAATCTGTGCCTCCTTTTTTTCCATTTTGATAGAATCCATTATCCAATGAATTTGAGAGAGGTGCATACCTAATACTATAAAACCTATCTTAGCTCATTCTGGGAACTCTCACGTTTTATGTTAAAGTGGAATCTTCCACTCATGATGGCCATTTAATCACAACTTTATTCAAAGTTTTATTAAAAATTAAATGGCAATACAAATCATATTAAAATTCTTAAAAGCTTCACGTTTTCACCCAAACCTGTCATGGGCTTTCCCACACAGAACCACAGATGTATCAAATAGCCTGACAGCAGTGCAGCCCTATAAATAGGTACGCCAACTTGCCCCCATATTGGCCCCAGAACAACCATTTACCACCTCATTTTTGGCTACATAAACTGCCTCTAAGCACTTTCTCATTTGAAAACCCTGGGGTTCCTGTAAGAGCACTGCATCAGCAGACAAAGTCCTGCACTCCTCACCCTTTCCCCTGTGCTCACATAAGATCATCCACAGCCATTACTTCTCCGATTAGAAAAATAGAAGGAAATCGGAGGTCTGACGTTCTAGTGATAGTTTACTTGGTTTGTTTGCCCTTCATTATCCCAATTAAGTTGAGAGAAGATTAAGTTTGTCAGGGTATACTGGGATGCACACACAAGCAAGCAAGCTTGTGCTTTTGCTGGAAGCACACTTGAGAAGTGGGGAATCATATGGGCCTGCTGCATCACAGCCCCCCACCGTGGGAGGAAGACCCTGAGATGATTAAACATCTGTTCCTATTAAATTAATGTCTGCCATAATTAAGGGTGGCATTTAGCTCCTTGACCCAAGAAGGGGGACCATACTTGACTATCTGGACAAGGTAAAACAACATGATCCCTTCTGGGCAGAGGGGTTTTGGTCTTTTGAAATCAGCTTAAGCATTGGCTATAAAACAGAACAAAGAAACCTTTGGCTGCAGAAAACACTTGGGCAAAATTGATGGAGGAGGGGGAGGTTTGTAAGCAGTGAGTGTCCAAGGCTGTTCACGCCACGTGAATGGAGACCCCAGTGCCACAGGGCTTGGTGTCCCTACACAACAGGATGCCATGGGCTGGAGGGTCACAGCTGAGCAACAGACATAGGTTCTGGTGATCCCATACCAGTATTTGTTTATTTTCTTAGCTTTGCAGAAGTCTTTCCATCACTGGACAAAGAGGAAAGTCTTGTGAGGACAGGAGTAGAAAGCAGCACCCCCATGAGTCTTGTGCCTTGGGGATGCTCAGCAGCTTGTCTTCCCATGCCAAAATCTGTGTGGGAAGTGACAGTGCAGCAGTGGCCAAGGCAGGACAAGGTGGGCTTTTTGCTGGGCTGTCACCTCTGAGTTTCTCCCCCAGCAGCTCATGGGTAAGGCTTGACTCAAACACAGAGCTTGAAAAAAAAAGTCAATTTGATTTCTATTGCATTTTCTTTTGTAATACTTTTGTAATGACTTTTGTAATTTCTTTTGTAATGACTTTCTTGATAAGGCTGTGACAGTTTGAAAGTTTGTTTTTATGAAGCTGAGGCATTTATATAATGTAAAGACCTTGTGCTCAGAACAAAACTTAGGAGCCTGATTCATACTATCACTCTTGTTTTATTTTTCTCCACTATGAATCCAGGTTTTCACAAGCAGATTTTCTCAAGATATTTCATGTGGGCTTGTTTCCACCGTAAATATGAATGTATTTCCAGTGAATATGCCACATGAAGGTTGCCAGCTCCTTTGAATAAGTTTAACCATTTGACTACTGAACAGCATAGCAGGTATATGGTGCTGAGAAAGTCTGTGTCTTGTGTATGTCTAATAAACATATGTTTCAAATTAAAGTGCTGGTATCTTAGTGACACACCATTCTTAAAAAAGCCTATAAAAGTTACAATGGCACAGGCCAGCAAAGGGTTAAAGAAGTATACCTCCTACTGTGATATGCCCTGAATTAATAAGAAATAGAATTTCTTCAAGAGAGAAATTAGGTGATATCTAAAGTTTACTTAGAATAGAGTTTTTCAATATTTATTTCTAATTATTTTAGCCTGAAAAAGAGGACTCAGTACTTCACCTGTGACTGAAGAATTCTACTGTCCCCATTTATTTGCAATATTTTAAAATAATTGCACACTGGCTTTAAGTACCAACTTACTCAATAAAGTGCAGGTCTGATGTGTTACAGAAAATCACCTGTGGAAAGAGCAGATTTTTATCTTTTTCAAAACACTGTGATATGTGTCGCCAAGATTTATAATTTCCCTAGAAGCTGGAAATCCAACTTGCTCCAAAGGCACCGAGAAGTCAAGGACTGCTCTGCAACAAGAAAGCCAAATCTGTGGAAGAAAACAGACTCATGAGGAAGTGGAACACATCTATTTACACATCTGCAGTCATTTGGGACAACTGACATTCAAAAAAGAAAATTCTCACATTTTTCTCCCACTTAAGTCATAAATAGTTTAGACAAGGTCCTCACCTGCCTTAAATTTTGCTAGTGTGCTGTAAAGAGGTCACAGGCAGGCAGGGACTGACTTGAGAAGCAGATGGAGGCAGGGGCTGCAGATGGATGGTACAGAGTGGCAGGAGACAGCTGAGGGGGTTAGCACATCCCCCGGCACATCCCATGGGCAGGCGTCAGGTGAGCGGGGCACCGAGCGTGAAATCCTGGCACTCCAGTGGCAGCCGTTCCTAATGGCCAGGCTGGGATTTGACAGACAAGTCTGAGCCTGCATCATAAAGCAGATGAGCAGTGCCAGGCTGTATCAGATTAGAAGCTGCACAGTCATGTTTAGGGTTGCAAGTATTTCAAATCAAAATGCAATGATCAATTTTCCCCCCTCTCCAACTGTGCGGTTCTGCAACATGTTTTTACTGTCTCAGCCATAAATATTGATGCTGAACATATGTATAGAATGACAATCCGCAGGCATTTTGTGCTTTAATTCTGCAGTGATAACTCAGATGTCTCCCATACCACACAATAGTCATAGTTTAGTGTTAGCAAACCTGGTACCCTGTATTTCTTCAGCTTTTCTTCCTTGCTGTTCGTACACATTACACTTGTTTCCTGTCACTGCACATCTTGAAGTCATAGGAAATGCATGTGAGTACCCACTGTGTCTGTGATGAGCCAAGTTTTTGAGCTAAAGCAAGACCCCTTAGACGTCTTTCCAAAAAATAATATGGCTCATACATCTCCAATCTCGAAATATGACATCATTTACCATATCCAGAACTATGAGGGAATAGGAGCCAAAGAGGCAAAAACTCATTGTATGGCCTTTGCCAGAAAGCTCCATAAAATTGCTTCTATTGCAGCTTCTAACCAAAAGGCAAATTAACCGCTGCATCCAAATCACCCCTCATCAGCCTTGAGTAGGCCAGCTCACTTTCTCTACCACCACTCAGGGTTTGGTTGGTGTCAGGCTGGGTCTGGTCTCAGTGAGTATTGCCTGTCCCTCTAACTCCCAACAGAGGATCCCTTGAAGCTGCCTCAGGCTGCAAACCTCAAAAGGCTCAAAGGGAAGGATGGACTTTGTATTACTGCCTACAGCTCTGTCTGATTCACCACAACTGTTCAACAAATGTTGCTCTTTCATAGGAGAGAGAGGTTTGGCTAAGTCACCACTGAAGACATCCATGTCCGGCTGAAACACAACAGAGAACATTTGGTTTTGGTTTTTTTTTGCATGCTTGCAGCATCAGGACTCAAACTCATGACAAGAACTAAGCAAATAATTAGGTTTTTTTCATCTCACTAGCCAAAACTTGCTTAGAGTTGACCAAAACCAAATAATTTTCAGTGTCCCCACCCAAAGCAAAGTGCTTGAAATCTTCAATCTAACAAAAGGTTTATTTCAAACAAAAGTAAATACAAAGCCTTTTGTTTTCCTGGGGAGTAGAGAGGGGAAGGGGAATACTTTATTATTTTTCAGTTGAGGCTAGATTAGCCTCTAAAAATAGAAATCTCAAAACAAGAACAAGAATTATTCTTTTTCAAATATTGAGTCAAAATGTTTTGATTGTTTTTCTCCTTTCCCTCTCAGAAAATTTAAATGACTTAAAAGTGCATTTTCAGCAAGAAAAAAAACATCATCCAGCTCAACTTTTGAACTGTTGCTTTCAGGAAAAGAAAAGAAAGCCTTTTGCTCTGCTGTCACTCAATCTGCAGCCCATAGATGACTGGGATCAACACCACAGTTGGGAGTAGTCTGCAAAATCCTTGCAAAATAGTGAGCTTGCAAAGCACCATGGTCATGGTTTTCCATGCAACCAATGGGTGCACCAGTGTTTTCCAAAAGAAAAATGTCAGTGCTGTCTCCCTACTACTGACTGTTTCCATGAGGATCATCCTTAGGGTCTCCAACTCCTCTGACAAGTTTGGTTTTTAAAGTTATTAAAGTTATTAAAGTTTTGGTGAAATATCATAATTTTGGTATCTAAATATTTAATATTAAATACTGAATACTTTATCTCTCTTCCTCTTTCCCTTCCAACTGGTAAACACCAATGGGACACAAGATGGCAGTAGGTTTTCTGGTTTTCCTTTTTTTAACTGGTGGGTGAGGTGGTTGTTAGTTTGAAGAAGCCTCCCCTCCTGCATAAGCTCGGAATTAATTGTGTGAACATACCTGGCAATTATCCAGTAATGAGCAGAGAACAGAAACACAGAGAAGGCCTGTTTCTCCTCACTTACTCTGATCTGTGCATGGCCATAATGGTGCATGTCACCCAACGCATCTGGCAAATCTCATCACAGTGTCAGGCAATATCTGTATCCACCTCAGCTCTGCTCAGACACAGACACACACAGTTAGAGGAGTTGACTCCCACCCATAGACGGCTCAGTGGCTAATGCAAAAAACAAATACAGAAGCATTCAGTGTGTGCTCCCCATTCCCAAATAGTTCATGTATTTTATTCAATAATCATGTAATGCCAAAGGAGTAAGGTGTCCCAGAGTCCTGAACTTCCAGCTGAGATATACAGTCCCCAAGCTGGCAGGGGAAGCACCATCCTTCTGTGGCACAACAGCTCTTTGTATTGTGTGTCCAGGTTTGGGTAGCAGGACGGCTACAGGGGTGGCTTCAGTGAGAAGCTGCTGGACGCTTCCCCTGTGTCCAGCAGAGCCAGTGCCAGCCAGCTCCAGGACTGACCCTCTGCTGAGGGTCATGAGCCCAGCAAGAATAATAGTATTGCCTCTGTGGCAACATATTTAAGAAGGGAAGAAAAAAAATAGGTTTTTTTTTATAATCTCTTCCAGAGAGAGGAGTGAGAATGTATGAGAGGAGAAACTCTGCAGGCACCAAGATCAGTGGAGAAGGAGAGGCAGGAGGTGCTCCAGACCCTGGAGTTGGGATTCCTTCTCATGGTGCAGACCATGGTGAAGCAGCTCTGCCACTATACCCCATGGAGGACCACAGGGTTGCAGAGATCCACCTGCAGCATGTGGAGGAAACCTGCACTGGAGCAGGTAGATGCCTGAGAGGAGGCTGTGACCCATGGAGCAGGGTCCTGGCAGGGGCCTGCTGACCCATGGAGAGGAGCCCATGCTGGAGCAAGTTTCCTGGTAGGACTTGTGACCTTACAGGGTATCCATATCAGAGCAGGCTGTGCCTGAAGGACTGCACCCTGTGGGAGAGCGACCTGTGTTGCAGCAGTTTCTGGAGAACTCTTGCCCGTGGGATGGACTCATGTTGGAGAAGTTTGCGGAGGACTCTCTTCTGTGGGAGGGACCCCACCACTGTGGGGGGAGAAGGAAGAGCCTGGGAAGGAGTGGAGAGTTGGAGGAAGGTGTTTTTAAGATTTATTTTACTTCTCTTTATTCTCCTCTGATTTTGTTAGTAATAAATTCAATAATGTCCCCAAGGCGAGTCTGTTTTCCCTGTGACAGTATTCAGTTTGTGATCTCTCCCAGTCCTCATTTCAACTCTTGAACCTTTCATTAAAGTTTCTCTCCCTTGTCCAGCTGTGGAGAGGAGTGATAGAGCAGCTTTGGTGGGTATCTGACATCCAGCAAGGGTCAGACTAGTATAGTCTTCCTTTCTACAGCCTGATCAGGGGAGATGGAGGACACTTGTTGCTGGCCTTCTGCACCAACAGAGATGAAACCACGGTGCTGAGGGATGGAAGTTGTATGCACAAACCCCTTCACAGTGAGTGGAAATGAACCATACATCCTACCAGACCACGGTCCTCTTAACATCCAGAGGGACATCTCTTGTGCTGAGTAACGACACCACAGCACCCAATCCAGTCGACAGGGAAGCAGTTCTGGACAAATACAGCAGTGTCATTCGGGGATGCACTGGTGAAAATCCAGTGAAGTCATAGTAATAGCACTTCTAATAATGAAAAACAGGGTGCAAGTTTTGAGGACCTGTCTGGGATTTGGACACCTAAATTCTACCAAGTTTTGTTTTTAGCCAACTAAACCCTCAGCTGCTCATTTGAACCTCTGGGCCTAGAATTCCAACACTCATCAGCCAGTAGGGGTCTGTTGACTGATCCCAGAGGGGTGAGAATCAACACCAAAACTTCCAGGCTTTGACAACTGCCATCTCAGGGTGGATCCATACTTCAGGAAGTACATTAATCATCACAGATTAGAGCTGTACTTTATCCACTATTGGAGTTCTTTAGCCACTATGAACTGCACAGCAGAGGCAGTTACAAACAGTAACAAAACAGATTGACCTGAAACTGTTGTAAGTGTGTTATCTGGTCTGATTGGTTTCTGTAAAAGTTGAGTAACAGGGAACGAAAAAGAAACCCAAACAGTTTTCCAAAGGACCTCTGCTAGCAATCATGTGGATCCCTCTACCTGTGCATCTCTGTTGACGTCTCCAATTTGCTCTCAGACATTTCATTCCCCAGTTCAGCCCTATTTCACTACATTTCCTTCATGCAACATGAAGAAAAGAGATGTAAAAGATACATAAATATGAGCTGGGAAGCTTCTGAAAGCTCTTAGCCAGATGACTACTTGAGTTGATTTTGTCCTGGTCAAATGATATCTTCCAAAGGACAATTTCTGCCAAAGGGAAAAAGCTCTCAGTGAAGTGCTGCTGGAATTGAAACGTAAATCAGGAGTCCCAGTAAAAGGCAAAAAATCGATGAACAATTTATCTTTTCTTTCCTACAAACTGTCCTTTCCACATCAAACATCAGACATGACGGCAGTATAAAGAAAGTTTCCAGATCTATAGCAATGTGTTACAACAGAGCAAGTTGCTTTTCAGGGCCGTAAGTCTGGCTCTTTAAACAAGAACTAGCACTAAATACCTGGTTTAAAGGTTATAGAAAGCACACTCTAGCAAATTTGCTCCAAAATGTGAAGTCAAATAGACTGTGTAAGTTCAGTATCACTAAGGCTGGTGAATAATCAGTGGAATGAAATCTCTGCCCAGAAAAATACCCTGTCTATGGAGTAATGCTCTAGACACCCCTGAACAGATGGGACCCAGAAAGGTCCATGACATCTAGAGATGAAAATAGCTTTTACAAAAAAAATGCCAAGATCACAGGCCTGATTCTGATCTCACCTTGCTGTAAATCATAAGTCACTCCATTCAGGCTGGAAGTTAAGTGAAATCAATTTAAGACACTTAATTTTTAAGGAAGGATAATTATCTTATTCCCTCCTTTCCAATTTGAAGCAGCCCATCAAGAATCCAGCTGGCTGCAGGCTGTAAAAGAGCAATTCTCTGGATGAAACCAACCCTTCTCCCTCCTTTAAATCCCCTGCCCTCTAGTAAAACACTTTAATAATGTGTAAGAGCTATTTTTGTTGGGGTATGCCCAGTTGTCCCAGACATAATATAGACTGTCTCCCAGTCCAAAATCAACTCAGGTGGCCACTGTGAAGCTGTGAAGTCAGAGACATGAAGCATGGGAGCACCAGAAGTACCTTCCAGAACAAAAGGTATCTCCTTCCTCTTTCTGTGTCAAATCACCTGCAACCAGTGGAGATTCAACTAGGAAAAAGCTGCCTGGCCTGCTGTTGGTCTCTGAAGACATCTGTCTCTGAAGGGCTCTGTATTTAGGCAACAATCCATTTTCAAAACAACTCAATTTCTTTATGGAAAATTTAAAAAATTACTCCAAGATATATTTCTTCCTACATCTGTCAGGTTAATATTACACATCCTGATGTGCATGAGAGATGAGCAGGGTCACAGATGTGTCTTGGTTTCGAGCCAGACACTACCAATGTTAAAACATGCAGCTTCTGTGTCCAATCCAGTATCCAAACCAAAACTGTAAAAAAGCGTGCAAACCTCTCATTTGCCTGATTGCAATAGCATTAAACCCTCTCCAAGCAGGGTTAATTCTATCTTTTTAATTTAAATGAAAATGTTCTCCTTTTCCTATGCGGGCTTGTAAAGTCATGGGAACATATTCCACTGCCTTCCTGACATAAATCAATGGATATATTGGAGGGTCAGGCCAAAAAATATATACATTTCTTGCCCTTCAGCTCTATTTCACCCATAAGCGTTTGCCCACATCCTGGAACAGAAGAAATGTTTTCTTTCCATTGAATTTCCGACTTTCATATTTCTGCAGAAGTTGGCCATCACCACATAGTTGATATTAACAACTTGACCCAGAATCTGTTAGGAAGAGAAACTCTTTTAACAGAATGACCATTATAATTCATAGAAAAATACCTACAAATGGAATAAAGTGAAATACAAAGGAACGTTTTTCTTGAGGATACTGTCTAATACAAATTCCTTTCCAGTCTGACTCTCCTTCAAGCATACCTCTCTTTAATAGGTAATTGCCAGCTTATTCATCCTAATCCTGTTCAGAACATGCACAAAATCATTGCTTTGAATATAACAAAAGAATAAAGATCTATGGAAAACCAGACATTTCTTGGCCAAGAATGTGTAAACTCTGACAGTTTATAAATTCAGGCTGCTGGAAAGTGCAAGTTTATGGACTTCACTAAACCACCACACACAATAGTTACAGGAAAATGTTTAAAAATGTATGCTAGAAGGACAGAAAATCAAAATTCAAATTAATTGCGTGTAACATGTTGTAAGGTATATCTATCATTCCTGTGGACCACTGTTCATCTGGGGACCAGTGTGTGCCCAGCAAACCTCAGGGCATGATTCTTTTCCATACCCTTCATAAGAAGTATATTTCTGCCAAAAGTAGCGCTCTCCACTGTCTTATTTTCAAACCTATCTTGAGCAAGACTTTATGAGTTTCTAAAGTGCACCCCAGAATGTTCTGTGACTGTGGTATATCATCTTTCTGCTGTCAAATGAACATATATGGCTATGGCTAAGTTAATATAAGAGGGAAGTCTTTATTCACCTTTAAAGCAACCCTCACAATAGCAACTCTCACCACCCCCTTGCCCCAAGGTAGAGCATGGTGTCTCAGGAAAATCATCATCAGGATTCATCACAGTGCCTAGATAGTTTTTGATGCTCAAATACCTCCTGCTGGACAACTCTTCCTTACAGCCTCACCTGATGATCTGAAGGACCCTGCAGACTAAAATGTCACTCTTGGAAATAAAATTTAATCATCTACTCTGTTCAGCTCTAATCTCTGTTATTTCTTAATTGACCTCGCACTTTGCAGTTTGGACAGCCCTTTTAGCAAGATGAATGCAAATACAGCTGCCCTGTTTCTAGACAGTGTGTCACTGCAGCAATAACAGCCACTTAGGGACATTTCTCTTTAAATAGAAAGTTTCCAGGCAGTAAACAGGTTGTCTGAGTTATTTTATTTTATGTATATTATTATGTATTACTACTTTGATTTTTTTTTCCTATTTTCCTTGACATTTTTACTCTTTTCAGAAGTACACAATGAAAGGATAATGCAAGCAGTAACATATAGCAAAATCTATTTGGATATTAGGGAAGATCTTATGATGAAGGTAGTCTGACATTAGCACAGAGGTTGCGAGCCTCTATCCTCAGAGACATTAAGAATTTGACAGGACATGACCCTGAGAAATGTGTTCTAATAGAGTTGGAGTTCAAAGTCAGCCCTGCTTTATGTGGTGGTTGGACCACATGCCCTTCAGACATCCTTTTCACTCTAGATTATTGTATTAATACCTCTGTGTGAATGTCTCCTTAAACCTTAATGGTCATGGTCCCCTCATTTAATTTTTCAGTTTTTGACAGGTTTTCTCAAAGGTCTTCTCTAGTGTTTTAGTGGTTTTGATGTCTTGAGGAAAGACAAGAATTCATCTGGGTTTACATTTGAGCCCATCAAGGCAGACATTGCTGTAGCATGTCCATCCCTGGGCTGACACCAGACCCAGATCTCACCTAGGTGTAACTACCCAGCAGCTGTGGCCAGGAGGCTCTGCAAGGACCTCTGCTTCCCCACAAGCCTCCAAGGGCTCAGGAGAAGCTGAGAGTCCAACATCAGCCCACATCCTGGACATCCATCACAAGATGGTGAAAGCCAGTGGGTTTGGGCTGCCCTTCTCCAGCAAGGCATCAAGCTGAAGCAGTTGCTCAGCAAAAGTCTGAAGGCTGAAAGTTTTTAGGTAAGGTAAAAGACTTCCCCATGACATATATCAGTGTCCAGATCTGGTGAGAGCCAAGGGAGAGATCAGACAGAAGGTAAGCTGAGAGCACAGCCATACCCCACCACACCTGGGGGCCTGGGTAGTACTAGAGAAATTACTTTCTTTTTCCTTAATAAAGCAAAATAATTTATTTCCTGGCCTTTGCACTTCTATTACAAGCTGTGCAAATGGTTTTGTTTGTTTGTTCTGTAGTTTTACAGCTGGACACTTTTGTAATTAAGGGTGTTTTTAAGTGATATGTGTATAAAATCGAAGTGGGCAAGTGGAAAAAATAAACAGAAGGAAAGTTTTTAAGAAGTTATTTGAATTGGCCGTGATATTCTTCCCCACTAGCTAGTGAGGTTTTAATTAGCATTGAAAATCATAAGTAACTGGAGATGAAAGAGCCCTATTAGGTCATCCAGACCAGTTCCCTGCCAGTTCAGAATTGTGCCCAACAGTGTATTTCCCAGTGTTTTGTCAAGTCCAGCACTAAGCCTGTTCATTACATGAATAATATGTTCTTTTGAAGTAGCAGGAGGGAAACTGCTCACAAACCATATCCAGGCACTTTCTTACAGTTTGTAACAAAAAAAAAAAAAATGATAAGTGAAGATTCAAGCCAGTATAGAAATTTATATGCAGGGCTCCACATGGGGTATTTACTCTCATTATTCTTATAGGGGAGCTCACACGTGGCTGCGTAAACATGAACGATGGACTAAATGCCATAGCAAGGATTGCGGGAAAAGTGTTTAACTGCTTCACTGAAATGGTTCTAAAGGGGCCCAAAAGAGGGAGAGAGGAGGAGCTGCAAAGTCTTCACTCAACTCCTCCTGGCCTAGGTCAGACTTCATCCCACAGGAATATCTTGCATAGCTCACTTGCGGTTTTTACAAAAAAATCTGAGCAAGAATTAAAAACAAAACAACAAGCAAAGAAAAACCCTCTAGAGCCTATGTCTCAGGTGACCAATCCCATAAAACAGGCAGCCAGCAGTGAGTTGTCAAACAGAGGTGAAGGTTTCTTTTAGACCAATGAGTCAAACCAGAGATCAGGGCAGCTCGTATGAAAACTACAGTTTGGCAGATAGAGACAAGGGATCCTTCCGTATCCGGTAGCCGGGCATCAGAAGGATTTCTTTAAAATACCTGCAACACTTTTCTAATAAAAATGTCTTGCCTAGAACACAACTCTTTATACATCATTATAGTAAAAATTACAGAGAGTAAATTGTGACAGCAATTGTGATCAAAAGACATCAGCATGAGCCAAAAAATCAATTTTTAACACTTAGCCTACTTAAATACAGTTTTATAGAGACAATAGTTCTGCAAACAAAACTTAACAAATGCTACAGAAATCTTTCCAGGTAGGCAGGCAGGCAGGCAGAGGAAAGAAAGAAAGAAAGAAAGAAAGAAAGAAAGAAAGAAAGA
Source organism: Peucedramus taeniatus (assembly GCA_013400575.1). Taxonomy (NCBI): domain Eukaryota; kingdom Metazoa; phylum Chordata; class Aves; order Passeriformes; family Fringillidae; genus Peucedramus; species Peucedramus taeniatus. The sequence continues at coordinate 173,794 of WBNO01007076.1, read as the reverse complement.
AAGAAAGAAAGAAAGAAAGAAAGAAAGAAAGAAAAAGAAAAGAAAGAAAGAAAGATTAGAAGGTAAGTTGGCTGCGGATTCAATACTAGGAAACAAAAATATAGATGATGTACAGACGTTCTCAGTCAGCCAAAAGCACACTGTCATAATCAGGAAAGATAATGACATTTTCTAAAAGGCCATCCTGATGAATTTAAACATAAAGAAGCAATAAATGACAGAAAGGTGTGGAAAGAAGAGAGCAAATAATGTAAACAAAAATTCAAAGAAGTAAAGTTAATAAGGAAGTCTGAAAATATCAGGGTAAACTACACCTAATAATAGCAATAAAGGATAAAAAACTTGCTATATTTTAAAGGTCATTCTAGACAATATCTGACTTGCAGAAAAATATGTAATACGGCAGAAGTGCTGGGCATCTAGTTCTGGCCTATGCATGGAAGGCATGGTAAAATATAAATAGCATATTCATAACACAAGAATATGATAAGAAACACTTGATTCCATCACAATAAGAAGGATGTTGAAGATCTACTAAGAGTAATAATTTTTATATGGAAAGGCCCATAGAATATACATCTATAAGTCTTTAGACTTCTACTTAAGGTAGCAATTAGGCAACTTGCATTCAATTCTGATGTCTTTTTGAACACTGGATATATTCCAGAAGTATAAAGCCTACAGTGATGTGCCAAAACACAGAAAGGACAGGCCATGAGGTGCAAGTAGCCAAAATCTGGGTAAGTGGATGCTAATCCTGGACATAATTTAAAAGTTAGTAACGAGTAAAGAATGGGATGACAGGGATATAATTATTAGTATTCAGTACAATTTCATAAGGAAGAGGTCTTGTCATCCTAAAAATTAAATTGGACTGGTGTTTATTAGGTTGTTAAAAGTGCAGCTGAAGTATGGCTCAGCTTCTAGGGTGTGTTCATCTCCCTAAAATTAGCATTATACGCAATCAGTAAAGGCTTCAGTAACTGAATCAAGTACTGGCTCCAGTACATACTCAAAAGTAGTTATCAGCAGACAAGCATTCCATATGGGTGCACCTGATGGAGAGGTCTTCTGTGATCAGAGCTGGGCTGTACACTATTCAACTCGCTTTTCATCAGTGGCTTGGGAGCAATAAAATTAGAATGTTTTAAAGCAATCAAATGCAGAGCTGCACGCCTAACAAGGAATACAGAGCAATGTGAGGGTATGACAGTCTTAAGCTCTTTGTATTTTTCACCAATTTTTTTCCTCGTCAAACAGCTTTAACCCATAACTATGTGATGATTAGGTCAAGCAGAAGAGTTCCCAAAGGAGACAAGAGCTCCAACTCTGTAGCATGATGAGAGTATTCAGCTGCTCTATGGTCAGATGGCATAGCTGATGATTTAGCAATATGGCTCCCACAGAAGAGGTGTAACAACACCAAAATCCACTCAAGAGTGTCTTACTCAGGCAAGAGGGATGGAGATTAAAGCCTTTGGCTGAGGTCCACCTTCTCATTTTTCAGGAGGAGATCACAATAATCTTGCTTTCTGTGAATTCTCTGCAAAATGAGTAAGTTCTTTAAACTTCGCAGATGTAAGAATGTACCAAGCAGGAAAAAGTTTTCCACAAATCCAATCACTCCCTCCCCTTACAAATGATAAAATAGCAAGCTAGGGCTAGAGAACAGTGTGTGCCTGGGCATCGCCCACAAGCAGGTGGTGAGACAATGCTCACAGCAGACATACATCCAGGTCTAGGATTTAAAAAATTTCCCTGTATTTCTGTAAAGACAGAAAGATTTTCTGCAGTTCTGCCACTCGTCTTCTTAAAAAGACAGTCAAGACCCTGAGAAGACAATTATATAATTTTAAGTGTTTTTAAAATGAAATATAAATTTCCTTACTGGGAGAAAATCATAAAGCACAAGCTGTTTGCATCACCTTTTTAAAAGCTAGAGAAAGGACTGGGATATGTCTTGATAACAGCATATATAAATATCTTCATGGAGACAAAATACCATATTCCAAAGGTCTCTGTCACCTGTCAGGAAAGGCATAGCATGAACCAAAGTTCGGATGCAGTTTCCAACCAAATTCAAATAGGAAACAAGGCACAATTTTAAATCATTGTTACAAACTACCAAGAGAGTGTCAGAGATTGTGGCCCTGGATGTCTTCAAATCCAGGTTGGATATGATTCTGTGTTCTGCGATTTAGCCAACTCTGACATTATTTGGCTCAGTAGGAGGCTGACTGGGTGAAATTTAATGGCTTGTGATGTACAGGGGGTCAGACTGACTGTTCTAATGGTCCCCTCTGGCCTTAAATTTTGTGGAAAACTTCAGCTAACCAGCAAAGCAAGTGCAAACAGCCCAGTGGTTGCAATATATCGCTCCAAGTGCAGCTGACCAACTTTAAATAATTAATTGTTATCAAATCCTGTCTTAATCACAAAGAGAAAAATAGAGGGGGAAAGGGAGTTAGCCCCTAAGAACAGTTTGTTCAGCCTTAATACAGAGAAAAATTGCATCAAACTCCCCAGGAAAAAAAGGGTCCAAGTCCTTTTACAGAATCAAACCTAGATTTTACAAGTAGAAAAATGGCTTACACACTTAAAAGTCCACTTAGCACTTGGCATAGAGCTATTCCTTTCTACCCTGAATGCTAGCACACTTCAAGGGCACTGAGGATCCGATTACTATCCTACAAAGTGTAGAGGTTGGCTGAACAACCCCAGAGTAACTCAAATACCAGGGAACCTGGCCTATTCCCTGTCCATAAAATACACAGAAAACGATCCCACTCCCTGACATTTTTTCAGCTGGGACAGCTGCTATAACAACTCAGAGCTTTTCAATCTTTGTACAGAGCTCATGTATAACCTCTTCAAGTTCTCAGCCTGGAACTACTTTTCTTCCAAGCCTATTTCACTGGAGCAACCAAAAGTGTTCAGGGAAAAGCTGTTTGATGGCCTCTGAAGGGGGAGCATTAAATCAATGAAGAATTTAAAAGGTGGGGAGGGGAACAGGGGAAGGGGAGTGGGATAGAAAGATTTATAGCAAAAAACAACATACAGCTTGAATCCAGTCCAAGAAGAACCACAGGGGGCTGGTGCCAGTCATCACTGATGAAAGCATTTGGATTTGTCAAGGAGAAAGATGTTATGTAAAAATTGCATTCAAAGCCCCAGTGAAATTGCATTAAGGGGCTGGTCTCTTGGAATTTTGCCTGAGCAATGGCTCCAGGTTTGTGCACTCTGGGTACATTCCGATCCCCTTCTCCTTGCCCCACTCTTCCCCAGCAGCCCTGCAGCTCCTGCTAGGGCAACACTCCCCTCAAATCCAACTTAGGCTGCAGGGAAATTATGTGTTTGGAGAATCAGCTGCTTCAACAGTCACTGCTGGATTTAACTGTTTAGCAATGTTTTCCAGCCACTTGACTCCCTCCATCACCCAGCCCAGCCAGAGGGCTTAGCCTCTTTGGAGTGTTTCTTTATATGTTTTTTTGCTCAGTGGAAATTTGCTATAGTTATGATGTGACTCAAAATCCTGCCTCTGTGTCTGCTGTTGAGGCAGAAAGCCCCAAAACCCGCTTCTCCCTGGGAGAGAGCTCAGCAAGTGGCTGCAAGAGCTGCTTCTCATCCTTTTCCTAAACCCTGCCAGCCCCTCAGTGCCCCTGGCACCCACTCCTACAGCGTCAGGGAATGGGAACACTAGCAATTTGTAGTACATTAGTAGTAAAGGTAGTTTGCTTGATTTAGGGGGCTGATGGCGTCCCCCCTAGTATTTGGCATGGGGATGTTACCCTTGGCGGTGCTCATACTCAAGGGCAGAAGTTTCCATCAGCAACTTAAAGGTCTTATAATGGAAACAAAAAAAGCAAAGTCAGTATGAAATCTCCACCAGTGAAATCTGAAGCATTCAGCAAGGGAATGCAAAACACAAAACAGCAAACACTCTTCCAGCAAGCTGTACACTGTGGCCTACTGACCAAAGCAATCAGTCAATATTCAGGGAGTTATTCTTCCCAGTGGGTTGGAGAAATTAATTCTAGTGTCAGTTATTTCTTTGATGCAATACTACTAAGTTTGAAAGACTGTAAATACAGTCTTATTTCATGGGACAAACTGGGAATCAAGCCTCTCTTCAGTCACATTAAAACCAAAAATGCTTTACATCTTCTTCTCAGGCCAGTGACATGAGGCCTTCCCCATTGTCTTCTTCTAGGTGCTGTTGCTTCCTAGGTGGTTAGCAGTGACACTCTGAATCAGCCCAAATCCCCCCAGAAAGGGTTGGCAGCCCACCCCAGGACAGTGGCTTGGCAGCTCCAAACTCTGCCTGCACACTGGGCAGAGGCTCCTGCTGTTTCAGCCCCTGCAGCCCAAAATTCACCTCCCCAAATTCACCCCAAATAAGAGAAGGGCAGACCTGGCAGCAGTACTGTCAATGACAACCAGGGCAGCAACCTCAGCCCCACAGGTTTCTGCTCTGCCCCTCCACACCCCTGGCACTGGGCTGCTCCACTGGCCTCCAGCCATCTGGCCTGTCACAAGGATAAATAAACACCATGCTGCAAGCAGTCCTTCATTCCAGGGTAGAGCAGGGACTTTTTCAGAGGCATTCATGAGATGCAAAATTTTTTCACCCATTGCTGTAACCCTGCAGCACCACTTCAGCTGCAAAGACATGTGCACCACACCTACATCTTATGGGAATTTTGCTTCACTGAACTTTCTAAAATGTCACTCTGATAATCCTTCCAGTTTCAGTCCTGAGGGTGGAAAGTTTGAGGTCTTGCTTGGCTCACAGGGATAGGTTCTTAGGGACCTTCAAGGGGAATGGCTTCAAACTGAGGGAAGTAGCTTTAGGCTGGATATTAGGAAGAAATTCTTTATGATTAGGGTGGTGATGCCCTGGCACAGGTTGCACAGAGAAGCTGTGGATGCCCCATCCCTGACAGTGTCCAAGGCAGGGTTGGATTGGGCATTGAGCAACCTGGTCTAGTGGAAGGTACCCATGACAGGAGGATTCCTTCCAATCCAAACCATTCTATGATTCTGTGGTTCACATCAGGTCCAATTTTGCATGACCAGTCCAGGTTTTACACAACAGACAAACGTAACTCCTGGTTTCCATAGGATTTTTTAGCTTATTGAGTTGTAGCCATGATGAGAATCATGCTCCCTCTGGAAAAGAAGCAGCACAACTTGTGCCACAAGACCCATAGCTGTCCCACACTGTGGCCTAAAGAATCTGCAACATAGCTCCAGAAATGAGAGAGATTAACCCAGGCTTTAGGCATGACTTCATTTCTTGCTGCTTTTTTTTCTATCTGACTTGCAGCGTCACCATTGGCATAAACAGTCCTGACTTCTCCATCAGCTATTTCCTTCTTCGCTTCCTCCTGCACCAAGTGTGTGTTTTTCACATTTGTATAATACTTGCAAGCTCAGAAAAGCTCATCTGACTGTGACTGAAGCTCTGGCACATAGCTTGACTTTTTTTTCCCCCCTTTTACTGAACTAATTTTTGCATGATACGCTGCCAACTTTACTTTTCCCCCCTTCCTTCTATATAAACAGTATTCCTCTTCCAAATATTTCTTACACTTTTGATAAAATGTGTTGCATACATTAGATGACTTTGGCTCAATTTTATAAAGAATTGGCATCATGCAATATACTAACTCAACTTTGATTCACTAAAAAAATATGTTATTAAGAGCTGTATATACTTGTGATTTTAGTGTACAGCCATGATTGACTGTTTCAGTGGTAAGTGATGAAGGCATGGCCAAATATAAATAAAAGCTGTACACCACCTTTCAAATATATGCCTTTTATTTATTTTATAGGAATGGATTAGGTTCTAAAGTTTTCAGGAGGTGTTGCTTTACCAGTGGCACTTCTGCAAGTACAGCGGTGTTAACCTTGGTTCCTTGGCCAGATTCCAGTGTGGTTAATTATAGTCTGCACACCGTGAAATTCCCACATAATTTTCAATTAAGGAAGTTATTTGCCACTTCTCCCACTCCTTGAAAATTATTGGTAAGATCTGCTGCATACAAAATGGCTGCTCTGCTCCATCCCAAGAGTGGCCATGTGTTAGCCAGCACTCATGAACAAAGATGATGTGGATATAAATAAATTTAGTCTTTTATTCTAATCATTGTCAATAGAGATTCTTTGGTCTTATCTTCATAGGGAAAAAGAAGGAAGGTCAGAGGCTGGGAACATGACCATGTCTAAATGTACACACCTCACCTTGTTAGAACTGTTTGGAGCTGGTCTGCACCCAGACTTTAACTTGAAAAAGTGAATTGTTTGCATTAAAAGTCACCTTTTTGCTGTCAAACCCTAGCGAGGGTGACAGAAGGATTGTGTCTGGCTATTAAGGTCTCCCCAAGAAGAGGAAACATTCAAGCTGACATTCACACCACTCTTTCAAGGACATCTCCAGCCTGGGTGGCCTCTGGCAATACTGCTGCTGGCCAACATATCCTCAGGCACAGCCAGAGCTGCTTTGCCCTTGTTGTTCCAGAAGACTCTGGTCTTGTTTTCCAGCTCATCCACTACCCCAGGACATTGCTGTTTTTCGTGAGGATTGGGGAAAGGCAATGGGAAGGAGACTATTCCTGGGGCTGTGACCCAAGGTCAGTAGCTTGAATTCCATGCCAGATATCAACACCATGCCTTGTTTAGCCAATGAGGAGCCTTCTCCAACACGACCAGGTCTAGCATCCCACATCCCTCATGCCTTGCACCTTCAGCATTCACTGACAAGGTTGGGTCATGCTCCCAGAGGCTGCTGCCAGGATCACTGAGGGCTTCAGCTTTCACAGAACATATCACAAAGGGAAAACTCCCTCCATTTCAATACTGGGGGAAGTGCTTGTCAAACCAAGGTTGACCTTGGCCACAGGCTCAGTGAACATGTGTCTTGCAAGGACAGGATTATATTCTGAAGTCACATTCCTAAACCACGACATTTTTCCCAGTTCTTGGCTACAGTCAGTTGTTCCTTTCCATCTCTGCCTAGCCTTAAGACACTAGAGTCTTCATTCTTCCTGTCTTGCCCTTCCAAGTTCCACTAACTCCCTTACTATTAACACTTTTCACAAGCTCTTCTGTCCTTGTTCTTCATACCTTCTACAGCCCCTCGTCACCACTACAAACTGCCATCTTCAACATGTCCACTAATTTTTGGATGTCCCTGTCCTTTCTCGTCAGAAACACATCTTCTTGTGAATTAAAATGAGAAAAACCTTTGCTCTCTCCTGCATTATTCTCCAACTCTGGCTGAAGATTCCTCTATACTGGAGGAGCAGTGGTTTCCTCTCTTTCCACCACCTTTATGTGACACAGACATGGTACTCTGTACACTGGATAGTCTGCCAAAGTGTCTCCACCAAATGTGTGACCCTCCTGTCTATCCCAATGTACATACAAATACATGCATACATGACAAGTTTCCTGTACTGAAACACCATCCCAAAATTGCCATGCTGCTGAAGTCTCTTCTTGCAAGGCAGCTTGTGAGCAAATGCCCCCCCCCGCCCTTTCACTTTTGCCCAGAGGTCACACCTGAGCACTCCCCCCCAGCCACTACTGCACTGTCACTTCTTGATTCTGTTGTGGCATGACTCATTATTTCTAGGATTTTACACAGATAAATGAAATGGTCTTCAGGAGGAGCTGACAGAAGCCATCACCTCAGTGAGCGAAGTGTGATGAAGAGTCAGCTTGGCCTTTTTTTCTACTGATAATGTCCTTGCCATCTCACTTCTTAAAATACTTTCAGAAGTAGCCTATTCCATGTCTTTGTCAGCATAAGGAAGGTCTCGCATGTTTTATTGTGGATTGCTAAAATTGAAGTTAGCTGTGCCAAAAGTACTTTTCCAAATAGAGTCGCTGTTTTGAAGGCCAAATTGTTCAATAATGGCCTACATCTGTCAAACAGGGGCACTACCACTGACCAAGTGATAAATTTAATCCATGAGAAAGCTCAGTGCACATAAACTATATTGTTCCCCATCCGACTAAGCTAGAGAGTAGTTAACTCACTGTGAAACCGTTATTTTATAACATCTGAAAAAATGTTCATAATAACGATTCTGTGGAGGCCGTTTTAGAAGTGGGTATAATATTGGAGTGCCTGTGGTAGTGACCCCCTGGGAAGAGCCCCTTGTAAACCATTCATAAACAACATGGAGAGAGGGAGCTCTGTGTGTGGTCTTGACTTGATCTTGCAACTTTGGGAGCTGAACAGCTCAAGGTGGATCCATTTCATAATCACTTTATTTGTTTTGAAATCTCTCAGCATCCTTCAGATGACCTTCACAGGACTGTGAGGCAAGAACTTTAATTATTATTGTACATAAATCTAATGCTTATCACAGAGAGGCCCTCAATCTCTGTTGGAACCTCTATGTATTACTGCAATAAAAACAAAGCAATACTCCCACTAATTACAAAATGAGTATTTAATCTCTCTGTCAGTAAGTCTGATGCTGCCAGCATGGCTTACAGAACTTCCCTGGTAACTGGCAGACAATGAATTCTACAAATGCTACGTGACAGATATCTATTTTGAATATCCATCTCAGCTCCTTGACTTCCCATGAGTTTCTCAAAATAACTTGGTAAACAACCTGCTAACATGGATAGTGGGAGCACCGCTAAAATTGGTTCCTACTTGTCCACACAAGCCCTGGGATTCCAGGACTTTGGCAGTCCAAGTTTTTGTGGTCATGCCCAGCATATGAAGTAACATACATTGCAGCTTCTTGGCTAACCTGAATTAATGGTGGCATTCAGACCACCCTGCCTTGTAATTTTGAAAAGGTCACCTCAAAGGCCACTGGTGCAGACACAGGAAGAAACAGTGTTCTTATTTTATACAGCTGTGTTGCAGAAAGTCCCAGCAGTGGAAGGAAACAACAGATAACTGTTGATCCAATTTTTTTAAGAGCTTGGTTGTAGAAGCAGGAACCCAACCTTGCAAAGTTTGATATTCCCATTATATCAGAACGGGGAGTGTTTTGAACTGCTTTTTTATATCTCTGAAAAAGTCTGCCTGCCACTTCACAGAACAAGTAAGAATGTGTTGTCCTTGCCAGAAAGAGGTAAAATCTCATTTCAGACTTGTTTAACAAAATGTTTTCAATTGAATATGTAGAGGGGAAGAAAGTACAGACTTTACTTGAAGAAGTAGTATGTGCCTTGCCACAGCAGTATGGGATATCATAATTTCTGCTGAAAATATAAATAAAATCCCTTCACAGAGATATAAAACTTCTTAAAGATCTGAATGAAAATAGAAGAAATATTTACTCAGTGGACAGTAAATGCAATCTAATCCTTTCCTGCTTATCTTTTTAGTGCCTAATCAATACAGTCAACACGGAAATAAAAACTGTTACAATTATGGCAATTGTTTCTTGTGCAGCAAGGTCTGACATCATCTAATGGGAGGTTAATTAATAGTTAACTTGGATAGCACAATTACCTAGTGAAACCACATTATTAAACCTCTGGCTGTAACCAGCTTGTAACTTGAGAAGAATTTGCTCATATCTGGCTCTGGCCCATGTTGGAGACTGGGGACTTTAGTGGCTGCTGACTCCGGCAGTGCAGCCACATGGTGTACGTCCAGCATGGAATTCTCCTGGTTGAGATCTAAACATCAGCTACATATACACAGGGTTGACTCAAAGGAACAGCAAACCAGTCTGCAGCTCTGCAGGAGAGGATGGTCAGGTGAAACGTGAACTCTGATTTCACAGTTGGGGCTTTTCTAATTACTGGTATGGTGCCTCAGAGGTGTATGATTTGGAAGATACACCCTCAGCCCAAGCCCACTGTGCCTGGGCTTCTCACTGAGGCTACAACTGCGACTTTTGCCCTGAAGTGCAAAGACTGGGGCACAGAGTTCTTGCTGGGTGAGCTGGCACAGTCATATGTTCATCCCATGGGTTTTGTGACCCACGTCTCACTATTTCAAGTCTCAGCCGATGTTTGCACAGCCTCTGACAGAAAAGGGGATACCTTGCTTCTTAAAACCAGCTAAAAAGTTACTCCTCATAATTTCAACATTTAAAGGCTGCTTCTAAGACCCAGAGAGTTAGTGCACCTATGAAAAATTATGAATACTCTCTGTTTGCATCTATATTGCTAAGATAACCAGTGCCTGGAAGAAGTCCTGTGTCCTGGAAAGAGAGATCATCCCTACTGTTAAGCTGTTGGAGTGACCCGATTACAGCACAGTTTGGGCCAGTGCCAGCTGGAGTGTCCCCCTGCAGTTTCCAGGCACAGTTTGGGAGCCAGAGGGTGTCCAGGAGTGGGTGGTCCACAGGCAGCCACCCTGCTCCATGTGCTGAGTTCCTCTGCCTGCCCAGGCACTGTGTGCTTGGCCTCATGGGGGTCAGACCCAAGCACATTTCATGGACTAACACAGACACAGCTTCAACTCCCAGGAGAAAAAGCTGGCTTAAAGCTGTCAGAAGATATGAAAAAAAGAGAAGATATGCTTAGTACTTGATGATTTTTTTTAAAAAAAGCCAAACATTTTCCAAAGCTAAAGAGTGGACTTCACTGAGGACAAAAAATTGTCCTCATTGAAATGCTACTAAATGATTTTTATACACAAATATGTAAAAGTAAATTTAACCTTGATTCCTAAAGGATTTTTTTTTTTTGGTTCATTGGTTGATTGGTTGGTTTTTGTTTTCAGAGGCAAGTGTGGTTTTGCTTTCACATTCTCCATTTCTCTCTGCTCTGCCTTTCTCCACTGAAATAAAAAAAAACCAGGGAACTGGACTAAAGGGAAGATCTTTGGGATTCTGCTGTCATTTGTTTTTCTCCATGAGATGGTAGGGAGGAATAAAACATTTCTCCTGCCAAAGAAGAAACAGCCACAAAATCTAGCTGCTCAAAAGAATATGGAAAATCAGAATGAGAATTTCTGGAAAAGAATAGGCATAGGGCATGGGCAGAGAGAGGTAAGGCATTGGAAGCAAGGTTGCACGTAATGGTTGACTGGAGATGAAATCCATCTAGAGCTGACCAGCTGCTTTGAGTGTTTGCTCAAGCTGTACCAACATGACTCGAACAATGAGTCTTCTGCTGGTGCAAGTCCAACCTCAATTCTATAGCTCAGTCTGCACGCTCTGAATGTCTGCATCTTTAATAAAAAAATCATCAAGGTGAAAAGAAAGGCTTCATTTGGCATAGGGCACCCTCAAATAGTAAGGACTGAGACAGAGCCTTCTTTCTATAGCAAAGAATTTTGTTTAATTTCCTTGGGTAAAAAAATACATGCACTGTATAGCAAAATCAAATGGGAAATAGTGTGATATAGGTCAATAAAGATTCCTTCCAATCCCAGAAAGCCATTTCTGGATGTACTAGTATCTGGTGGATACTAGTATATGATATTAATCAAATCAGTTAGGATCCATTGAATCAATGAAGTCACATGCTTGAGATTTATTTCATTTGCTAACTAAATCCTGGCACAATCAGGAGTGATCAAGTTTATATACAGACACTTTTCTAAGGAAGTCAGTAGTACTAAACAGTCTCAGGCCAGTTCCTCTCTATTTGCATTTCATATCAGAGAAGACTCAACATAATATGTCAGTTGCAGAATTTGCTTCACTGCTAGAACTCTAGATCCCATTTCTTCTGATCATGAACTCATTTCATTTGGTATTTCACTAATTTGACAAATTGAAGGGTAATTAACTTCAGGAAAAAAAATTATGAAAAAATAACTGTCAAGTTCCCCAGTGCTTTGCAAAGCATAAAATTGAGTCCATTTCTCCCATTTCTAACTTGAAAGTCCATCTCTGTATTTAGCCCAGCAGCATTGCTATGCAAACACTTGCACAGGGGCACTAAGAGCCATAGGCCTGAAACAAAAAGCCCTGGGGACAGTGCCCTGGAGCTGAGACATTGTTAAGCATTTTACCATTTGTGGCTGGTTGTGCTCACATGGTTCTCTGTTCCAGTTATTCCACTGGAATGACCAACCGAGACTGAAACCCTGGTTGCTATGTGGTCTGCATCCTGAGAAAATAGAGAATTTCATACTACTTTGCATTTTAATGTAAGCATTAATTTGTTGCATACAAAAAACTGTAAATATCTTTTTTCTTTATGTAGGTTTCAGAATGTCAAAGAGCCAGAGCTAATTAAGGTTCAATGACAGATATGATAATTTCAAGTTTGTTTGTTTCTTTTCTTTCTGTTGTATTTTAAAGATGAAAAGCGATGGCCATTATGTCCTAATTTGTAAACACTTTATTCAATGGTTGAGACTGGAAAGTGTGTTAGTGTTGTTTGTCCTGTCGAAGGCTTTGGAATGGTTTGAAGTCTATTGAGTTACATCTGCTGCTATTTATCAGGGGTGGAGGAGTTACCCTGTTTCTAACACAGTTTATAAAAGGAAGAAAAATTTTAAACTCTGCAATTAGAATTTAATTAAGGGGCTTTTTCCTCCTAACAAAAATTATTTAAGCCTTTCTTTGAACTTCCAAAAAGAATATGTATCTTGTAACCCAGAAACCCAAAATGTTCTTCAGTTTTTTTGTCTTGCTTGTGGTTGCAAATTCTTGCAGATGTTCAAGTTCAGAAGTGGACTAACAGCAGGAGAGCTAAGCTCAGAGACGACATTTCTGTCCTTTGCACGTTCTTACATCATGTAGGCGCCCAAATGTCTTCCCATGAGCACCCATTGGGGCAGTGAGCTTCTTCCCACATCTGCTGCTCACAGGACAGCACCGAAACCCAACACACAGAGCTGTCCTGTGGCAGTTTTAAGCACAGAGCTGGAAAAACCACAGTCTGCCCATCACCCAACAGACGCCAGAAATCCACAATTACTAACTTAGTTTTACTCTCACAACACATTAGAGAGGACAGAAAATTTTGTACCTGTAGTACTGGTAACTGAGCCAAGGATTGAAACCAGGTTTGCTGAACACCAGCTTAATACCCTGCCCTGTCTGCTGTTTGTCAGCTTTGACGGCGTACCTGCTGCTGTGCCGAAGCCAGGACTAAAGCAAAACCTTCTCTTTCCACCTTCCTTCCCTGCAGAACAGACACAAAAAGGGGCAACCCACCACCTGTGCTTTTGAGTGCTTCACCAGTCTGCCAGCACTGGGACTTCAGTGCGCTGTTAAATGAGACAAAGTCTTTTCAGGTAAAAAGAAATTACTCCATTCTTAAGGGACAACCAAGAAAGAGGCAGAGACAGAGCACAAAGCAGGTACTGAGGAGACCAGACTGAGGACACTGGTACCAGCAGCAGAGCTGAAGAGTTATAGGGGATATAAGGAGAAGAGCTTTTCTCCCAGTATTTAAAGAAAGCACACCCTTGGAATGAAAATGACAATTTAACAGTCAGAGCCATAGGCAGGGGCTATATACTAAGCAATCACGTGGCAACATCACACAAAGGGACTCAGGCATAGAGAAAACAGAAGCAGAGGGGCATCACACACTTTAGTCTCTTTCTAAGTGGGAAAACTTGGCTATAAACGAAGGAGAGTGTCAGCTTAGGGAGGCGAGACAAATTATGAAGTCATGTCTCTTCAGCATTGCTGCCTCAGCTTCCTAAGATTATGGGGGAAAATTCCTCTGTGATATTCAAACTTTATTGAGAAACATAAAGCTGTGCTTTCATCACATCACTGTGAAACACCTCTTCTAAAATGTACAACAGCACAGAAAAATTTTAAAATAATCTGCAGCAAAATTCATGCAGATCACGTATTTGTTGTTTTTGAAACCAGTAGGGATCCACCCTCCTGATCAAACCTAGAAGTCAATATTTATAGCAATAACAGTACAAGTCAAATTCATTTCCCCCTTGCAAAAAAAGCAAATGCCAGGGGGGAAAAGATGGTTAACAAAATCGTGGGAAAAAAATACGCTGTGGTAGTATTTTGTGGGAGCCATAATGCAGGTCTCCTGTGACTCTTTCTTCTTCTGCACTCTGAATTCCCTTATTATTCTGCATTTCACATACACCGCAGACTTTGCTCTTGCAGATAGGAAAAGGAAATCCTCTATGATCCATGATATAGGAGGAAGTTCTTCCTACTATTTTCATCTTTACTAATTCAGAATGCAATGAAAAAATATTTTTAAAAACTTTAGTTTAGGTAACCTGAATTACAGCAGTACTATTTTTTACCTGAGATTATTTCAGTCCTGGTCAATGCACTTTGGTCTTCTAGCAAAATAATAAATAAGAAGCTGATATAGAAGACTGGTGTTTTCAAAGGAATGGTTTCACTTAAACATCAACATTCTGTGAGTGGTCATTGTGAAGTGCCAACAAGCACTGGTAAGTATTTTGCTTTTTCATTACTATCAGATGAAGATATCTGAGAGGAATCCAGCCCACCACCTCTAACAAACAACCTGGGATGTCCTCAAAAACATTTTGTATTAGTTATTATACTAATGGGCAATTCAGTTATTATAATATGAGAAATTAGTACAATTCAATGTCCTTTTAACTTTGTTTTTGCCTCTTTTAATTCATTTTTTATAATTATTGCAGTAGTAGTGTTGCTCAGCATTCACTCGATAATAGTTTTAAAAATATTCCCTTGTTTTCCAGATTCTCAGCCTTTCCTTGGCCTTTCCTTGGCCTCTATGCCAATGGTGGCATAAAAAAATCTCTAAAAATCTATAGCAAGAGACACTACAAGCCATCCATCTTCCATGCAACATTTGAAATATCTGTAGGACATAGGAGGTAGGTGGGATGTGTTACAAAAACTAAGTTCAACTTCCAACAAGCTTTAGGAAGCCTTTAGGAAATTACCGAGTCCAGAAAGAGCAATGGGTGGCATGAAGCTTTACTTGCCTCATTTCCTCGCCTAGACCTTGCATTACTTTGGGTAAAACCATAGTATCCACCAGCCACACTTGAAAACTCCTACATTACACTCCTAACAGACTTAGCATTGCAAAGAGATTCCTCTTGAAGAGCTGCTGGGCACAGCCCAAGCAGCCCAGGAAACCGAGTCCAAAACACGTTTATTTCTTGCTGAAATCGGCATCCTTGATATGTTTTTAGGAGCCATCAGAAAATACTGCTTTCTGAACTGCATTCCTTGAAAACAGTGCTTTATTTTTAGAGAGTTTTCAAACACTGAATGTGCTCAAATATACCCAAACCCAAACAGCTTGCAAAAATCAAGACAGAATATCACAGCAGTTTATTAGAGAAGGTGATGAGTGTTAGATAACAAGCGATCCATTAAATATTTTGGTCTTCAGTGTAATGAATACTTCAAAACAGTCACATGAAAGTTAACAGTCACCATAGAAAGTGGCATATGCTTACACAGGAGGAACAACAGGAAATACATTTAACACACTTTATTAGTAAAATCAAAAAGGCATTGAAATTCCAGCATGTTAGCATACTCACAAACTCAGTGACTTTGCAAGAATCAAATGACTTATTAAAAACTCAGCTCTTGCAGAAACAGCTCCTTCTTTAACTATTTGTGTTCTTTTTAGTTTTAAAAACCTTCTCATCCATGTAGTTTATGTCACAGCCTTGAAATTCCTTTTTCTCATGAGTGATCCCAGATTTGCTTAATTTCCACATCACAGTGTCATCTTAGCCATGGATCTGTCAAGTCTTCCCTTTGTAAGGATCTCATTGGACTAGCCAAGAGACCTGCAATTCCAACACCTCATCCACTTCACAAGTGTATAAAATAATAAATCTGTGTGCTAAAGAATTAATGCACTTAACTTCACAAAGAACCATGGACCTCCCTCTCAAAATTTATTATTAAGCCTTTGGCTCCAGAATCACTCCTGTTATTCCAGATATACCTATGTCTGTTAAAGAAATGAAGAAATATTTTTGACAGGCATCTCAGAATGATGTTCCTGGGTTAATGATTCAGCATTAAGTGATGTGATGTAACAGACAGTGTCATATAATCCTCAAAGGTCACAGTCTTGCTGTGATTTAGAGCCTTTAAGTGAGACGGGATATCAGTTTTAGGAAACATGCCGATATTCTTTGTTTAAGTTTTATGGAAAAACTTTCCAGTCTGTGCTGGCTGTGACAACCTATTCTGGACCCATGGATGTAAGCCTTTCTCTCTCACCCATCCCTTCTGGAGCGTGAGGATGCTCATGATGCACATAAGGATAGCAACCATTAGCTCCACATTAGGATAACAACCACAACTAAGACTCATGCTTCAAGCTTCACTTGTGCATATCAAGTGCCTTCATAAGCTTTGACTCAGCAGCTTTGAGGACTGGACAGGATTTCCTAGCCATGCTAGAAGTTTGCTGTCCCTGCTTCCCCTGGTGCAGTGCACCAACACCTATCAATCTTTAGCTGTACAATCACAGCAGACATGAAGCTTCTCATTCTCTGCCAACAGCACTGAGTTTTGACAAGAGGAATATTCTTTTCCATTCTCGAAAGTGATTAAAATGTGACAGTGATGAACCAGAGACTGGGCATAATCTCAGAGAAATCTATGAAATGTGTCTTGGCTCTGGAATCCGAGTGCATTTACTCGCTCTTCAAAGAGTTTGGTTACTGCCTTCTCAGTCACTGATCACTAATTAACAGGGTAAATGAAGGTGACAACTGGCTCCTACTGCACTTGCTTGAAGATGACACCTCTAGGAAAGGATCAGTTACATTTATTAACAAGGGACAGTTGGATCAGGTATATTGGGTCTGACTGAGATGGAGTGCATTTTCCTGTAGTACCCTCACAGTGCTGTGCTTTCTATTTGTAACAGAAAAGGTGTTGATAACACAGCAATGTTTTGGCTTCTGCTGAGCAGTGCTGGCACAGCATCAGTGCTGTCTCTCCAACATTCTGCCTCGCATCAGTAGGCTGAGGGTGGCAAAATCTTGGGAGCAGACACAGCCAGGACAGCTGACCCCAACTGACCAGAGATATTCCATACCATGTGACATTGGCTCAGCAATAAAAACTAAGAGAGAGGAGGAGAAGGAGGTAGGGCATCCATTATTACAGTGCTTTGTCTTCCAGGGCAATCAGGGCACATAATGAGGACCTGCTCCCCAGGAAGTGGCTGGGCATCACATGCTGATTGGAAGCGGAGAATAAATCTTCTGTATTCCTTTGCTTTTGCACACAACCTTTGCTTTTATTAAATTGCCTTTATCTTGACCCACAAGTTTTTGCCATCTTTCTTTCTTCCTCCTCCATCTTGCTGAGGGCAGAGAGTATATCATACTGAGTGACTTGGGTGTCCAGCCAATGTCAAGCCACCACGTCGGGAAATCTGGTTTGCGTTGTAAGAGGTGTGAGACTGTAGGTTGAGAAAGTTAGAGGCTGTTATACATCTCTCTTGGTTCAGACTAAAAGTTGAGCTTTTAGCCATGTTTCTACATTCTCATGTCACTGCATCCCTCCTTTAAATCCATCACAGAAAATAAGGAAATGTTGCTTAATACCACATCTGTTGGTGATGTTGTTGGTGATAACATCGGGTGAGGTGACATCCCCAGAGAGAGAATGGCAAAGGGGCAATGGCACCTCTGCAAAGAAGCGCTTCACTGTGGGATTATGTAACAATAATTAAGGTCCTACTTGACTTTCTCTTTTCTCTATTTTCATTGTGTCCTAATCCAGCCCCATAATTTCATGCAATTCTAGTTCTCCTCCTGGATTAATAAAACTGCACTTTCAGTTTACTCATGACTTTTCAATTTTTCTAGGTTCTAATAGACAAACATGACCAACCCAATGCTTCCCCAAATATCTATGGCATGATTTTAGCATTTTGAGGATTCATATTCTCTAGAGAAATCAATGAGTTCTGCAGGTACCTCCTTTTAGGTAGTTGTAGAGAGCAATAAGGTACTCCTGAGCCTCCTTTTCTCCAGGCTAAACAGCCTCACCTCCTTCAGTCACTCCACCTCAGACTTGTGCTCCAGACCCTTCCCCAACACCAATGCCCTTCTCAAGACATGCTCTAGCACCTCCATGTCCTTCTTTTAGTGAAGGACCCAAAACTGAACACAGTACTCAAGGTGTGGCCTCACCAGCGCCATGTACAGATCGCTGCCCTGGTCACTCACTCATACAAGTACATAAGAGCAGTTTTTCAGAGAGGTACAAGGTCAGGTTCATAAGAGGCTGCCTTAATGCTCTTTCCATCTCTGCAGTTATTTTACAGAAATAAATGCATAAGGCTTAAGTATGGAAAAGATATTACGGAATCCAGTAACATTTTGGAGAAGACGTCCAATACATCTGAAATATATGTACTTCTATTCTGTTCTTTGTCATTTCACTGCTATCCATAGTGATGTGCTGAGCACAAGTTCAATGTTCATTGACATTTAACAATGAAAAACCATTAATCAAACCTTATAAAGAAATAAGGAAAATGTAGAAACCATAAAAAAGACAAGCTTGACTTCTCCAAATTTATTTTCTTCCTCTATATAAATCAGAGTTCAGTTTACACTAATTGTTGTGGGTTGAATGTAAAAGGTATGGCTAAGCAGCCACTGAATGTTTGAGCTTATTTCAAATATTTGGACATATTTGGTAAGATTTTCAGACCCTGCTTCTTCTCTGTCTCTTCTGCTCTGTGGGAAGGCTGTTTCTTAACAGCTTGACAGCCCTCTTTAGATTTACCCTGCATTGAGTTGAAGTGGGTACAGGACACAGCTGGGGCTCTGAGCCAGCCTTACACTTTCAGGGCTTTAGTTAATCACTTTCCTTCCCTTCCCTCTTATCCAGATGGCTCATAAATGACAGAGAAATGACATTTAATATCTTATCTGCATTCTTTATAAGTAGTAGATTGGGAGTTCTTGGTGTCATTCCTGACAGAAGAAAGGAATCCACATAGTAAATCCTTTTCCATCACTAGGACTATATTTTTAAGTTGAAGAACATTGTGTTATCCATATCATCTCTAAGATTATCTTTCTTCAATGTTTCTTCAGTTTTTGCCCTCTGCTCAAGCTGACTTAATGCAGAAATTAAGAAAGTTTCTTCTAGCCAGTAATATGTCTACTAGGGGGAGACATAAAGAATTTTAATTTCCAGAGCTATTGTTAGAGCAACTTCTGAGGGGGGCTAGATGAGGTTACTAGGAAAGCAACAGCAGGATTATCTTCACCCAGAGAAAAACTATTGCCTAATCACGGGAAGGGCTAAATCCAGTCCTAATGGACATGCAGAAGGGAACAGCATCTGGTCTTCACATCACAGAGGGTAGCTGTCTCAGGGGCTTCTTGCCCTGGGCAGAAACCAAAAAGTGTTTGACTGTGGCAATGCTTATCTTGCAATAAATTAATATACTGAAACAGAGGCAGCTTGGGTATGGTGTCATATGAGACCATTTATTCATCCCTTCAGCTGGTGCCTTTCTTTTGTTGCTGCCTTTCTTCCTGTGTCATCTCAGCCATGGAATGGTTGTGGGTGAGAAGAAAGGAAAGCCTCGTGTCTGCACCATTGTCCAAAGGGGGAAGAGGGAAGAAAGAAAAAGGGAAAATAGCTGAGCCTGTTGGGATCTCTCCATCATCATTACCTTTTGACTCAGAGGACGTCTACCCAAATGAACAAAGCCTGTTGCAGGAGCCTGTTCCTGCAACTGCAGATTCACTCCATGAACTCGTGCAATTTGTTAAAATTTGTTAAAATCCTCTTAATCTCACATACTCTGTTTGTAAAATGAAGCTAGGAGGTGCTGTCCTTTAGAAAGAATTTTCAAAACCCCATGTGAAAAGTACTTAGCTGTATGTCTCATTTTTACCCTTGCAGCTGTCCTGCCCAATTTATTTCTTCCTGTTGAAAGTGGGCTCTACAAAATGATAATACATTTTCTTGGCTGTGTTCCTCTAACACATGAATACAGTCCCCAGCTCCACTGAACATTGTAGCAGACAAGCAGAAGACATTGTTTGCAAAGTATTTTTGTCTTAGACAAGCGAAGGAAATTAATTGCTTTTCCATACAGTCCTTTAGTCACCAGTGAGCTCATGCACAGTATTGAAACCACACCCCTTCATAATATACATATATCATATTTTATCTATATTTTATCTATCTGCACTTCAGCAGCCCACTCTAAAACCCTTCAAGAGTCACAGATTTTGACTGGCTTTGTATTAGACCATAGATATCTTGGCTATCATATAACCACTCAACTGCATAAATTTCCACTATTATCTGAAAACAAGATCCTCACTTACAAAAATTTTCATGCCTTATTCTCTAGCTCTGTTCTCCAGACCCACGCACATCTGCCCACAAAGAGCAGGTGTCACACCTCACCCCAAATATACAGTACCCACCTGAAGTTTTAAGCTTCTAGCAGAATATTGTTAAGAGAAAACATAAAAAGTAGTCAAGAAGAATTTTCAGCAGCTCACAGGGAACTCCACCGGTCTTACCAAATCCGGAGACCACCTTACTTGTACTTGAGCACTCATGTCTGGAACGTGATTGGCAAATCAGGTCTAGGTCCAGCAGCTGGAAAATGGTGGATAGTGATGAGCTGTTCCATATTGCCACAGAAGCATCCTAAGAAGGAAAATGCAGAGATCAGAATGGGGCAGGGGTTACAAAACCCATCCCTCAGTCTTGTAATGTGCTCTGGATATCACAATCTTGATACAGCACTCTGCTACATCACAATGTGCACAGCACTGAATTCTCCTAAGACTTCAGTCCCATCAATGCATGATGAAAGTAACAAATTTCCCTGGAAATCAATACACATAAATAGCTGCCTGTGGTTAACCAGGCTGCCACAGCTCCTTGCACGTCAATGAGAAATAGCTTTTTCTGTAAGCATAGGAAAATACCAGGTGGAATATTAAAACCTTGTGCCACAGTGAAATATAAGAGGTCTTTTCCAAAGAAACCAAACTTTTTCAGAGCTCATCAGCATTTCTGGAACCTAACACTGTCCAAGCACACCAACTTGAAGTGCAGGCTCCCCTTGGTGAAGTGGGACGGGTAGAAAGTGTTCACGAAAAAGTAAGACTGTGGTCCAAGAATTAAGCACTAATTTAAGATCTACAATATTAATTAAATCCTTTTGTGAAACAGGCAGTCACAGACATCAGAATTTGTCTAACAAACCTCTTTTAAGGATGGTACTAAAGTTTCTAGACTACTTTTGTTCTGTTGAGGCTCCAGGTCCAAGTAGTACTTCATGAGGATAGATCCAGTCCTTCATATAATAGAGATGCTGTGACAGAACAGCTATTGCAAAGATGAATTATCTTTTTGTTCTTTTGGAGAGTGTTTCTGTTTCTTTTGAATGTACCTTTGAATACTTGAGGTTCCTATGTCAATGCCAAACATTAGCATACCCAGTAGCAAAAGATTTACATAGACCTGGTACACAGTGGGAAAAGGTGGATCTTGAAAGACAAAGGATTTTTGCCCTACTACTAAAGGCAGAACAAACCATAGCCTGCTGTATGGAGCTGGTCTTTTGCATGCCAGCTTTGGGTTTTTTAGTGAATACACGGAATTTCTTTCTGTAAGACAAAAGCTGAGGGCATGATCTGGTAGCCACATGGTAAACACAAAAGCAAATCACAGAGGATACTCTCTTCAAAATTGGTGGGCACATTACAAAGGGCTGTGCCCTTTACTCCCTTGCATCTCACCAATCTCTGAAGCAGCAGGCAGAGAAGGAAAACTGGGTGTGATATGCTCTTTCAGCCGGGAGAAGAGAAGGATTACCAGGATACAGAGGTCGAAAGAGACTGACCCACCATCCCAGCCCTCCAGCAGCTCCAAGAGCTGATTACCTTCTTTGTGATGAAGCAGCCACTGCATACACCCTGGTCCAGAAATGCCTGGCATACAGAGCTGTGCATCACCCTTGCAGAACCACTCCAGCCCCATTCCCAAACTTCTCCTCAACTCCCAGCACCTAAAATACTGCATCATCACAGATTGGTGCTACCTAATATTTTGGCCTGCTGCTGAGGGATGTATTACTGTCTGTTTACAGATACCAGGCACTCTGGAAGCAGTTACCAAGAAGTTGGCACAGTGGGAACGCTGCCATTTTCCCTGGAGTTTAACACAAGAAAGGATTTTCTGCTTTCACCTTTAGCTTTTCTGCTTTTCTTTCCTTCACTGCAAAACCACGTGAAGGTCAGGCACCATAACTGCAGTTTAAGCAGCACTTGCTGATCCAGTTTCTCCTGCCTATTTTTCACTTGCCTCAAATTCTAGAGACTTTATCTAACTCTGATACAAGTTTAAACCATAGAGAGCAGTTTGGGGAGACACTTTGTTGTTTGTTTTTCTCACTTCTTCTCCCTCTGAAAGGGGAGGAAAGGACAAAGGAAAAGGATGAAGCACTGAACAACTTTAACTATAGCTAAGGCAGATGCAGTCCCTCTCTTATAGCTTATACATATGTAATTGGNCGCCCAAAAGGCCCTAATCTAAATCAGATCTGGGTATTCAGGAAACATACAGGCCACTACAATGAGCAAAGCATTTGCGAGTCATCCAGAAACTCAATTTCCTTCCTAAAGGAGTAGCACAACAGGGTTTATTTTGTAAGGAGGAAAAAATTCCTTTTTGGTTGCCTACACTAAGTTTGCTGTCTCTTTGGCTGAGCCCCTCTGAAGCATTCAGGAGCTGAGGACAACTGGTTCACTTTTTAATGATTTTTTTATCACTACCTTGCTCACTTCCAAATGTGGAAAAAAATCTAGCATCACACTGCTAACACCAAATAAAAACTTTAGTCATTTCCACCCTCTCAACAATAAAGAGAGAAAAGTGATGATAGTAGAATTTTATTCGCTTCATTTAAAGAGGCTTCTTCTCCCCCAACAATACTGTGATGCTACTATAAAAATTTTCTGACACATTACTTTAAACATTAGCACATGGACATGCCAGCTCTGCACTTCAGGAGCTACAGCTCAATGCCAAGAGCTATTAGTCACATTAAGAAGTCTCTTCACAATACGGCATATAGAGACAAGAGTGTCTGAGCCTTCCTGCCTTCGGTGCCGCCCTGGGCCCAGTCACCCCCCTTCCCATTTGTGGCCAGCTTGTACAGAGCAGCTCAGGGAGGTTTTCCACCAGCAGTTGGGAGCATGAGAGGTTTTGGGGAGCAGGAACTTTCTTTCCCCTGGTTTTAAGGTGGATGCCACTGCAGAGCTCCACAGGGATTGCTGCAGCCAGCTGAGGACAAGTGATGAGAGAAGGGGAGAACAATGAAGTTAAGCAAACAAATGTCTCGTCTAGGTCTGGGGAACTTCTAGTCTAAATACACCCCTATCCTCCTTTGGTATACATGTGTGTGCTGTTCCTCAGGACAAATGGGGCCTTTCTTTTCAGACCCTTTGACTTCAGCAAGGATTGCACAGCTGGGATGATGACTTGTCTCCTCTTATTAAAACCACTTCTTATAAGTGTCGGCTGTGTCTCCGTGTTCCTCTGAGTCACTTCTTCAGAGAAAAGAGAAAAACAGAAAATATTTTAAGACCCCGATCTATCATCTTTATGCACTTTTTATCTATATTTAACCTGGTATGGGGTGAAAAAAATACATCTAATGTTATTAAAAATTGTGATTTATTAAGTAACCATTCTGGGTGTTTATCTGTCTACATTTTTCCCCATGTATGGGTAAAAGTAAGAGAATCTGAAATAGCCAGAGCACTCCTAAGCAAAGACACAGCCTAGACAAAGCAGAATATTCCAGAAGAGACAGAGAGGGAGGCAGCATCCAGAGGGAATCAAACAAACCACATATATGACTGAAGAGAAGTCTTAATCATACCTATAAAAATAGTAGTATCAGTGGGCTGATTTTTGTTTGTTTCTTTTACTTTTGCATTTAAAACAAGCACATTCTCCTGCAGATCTCAGGCAGTGCCAGTTTGTAACATAACACACATGCTGAAATACAAGATGGAGAATGTGTACACACACTGTGTAAGAGAAGCTACAATCTGCAAAAGTGAGTGTTGCATCCATATATCAATTGAAATGACCTCCAATTCAGGGAGTAATTGTTTTGAAACAATCTCACATGAATTCACCTTCACAAGATTAGAGGCTGATGTCACCAGGAGGGTGAAGTCATCAGCAATGACTTAAGCTAATGGGAAAATGCCAGAAAAACTCGATCAGTCTGCTGAGAAGAGCTTAACCTCTTCCAAGCAACAAGGAATGCTGAGAACTATTTACCTCTTTTGTTTGCAGCATTTCCTGAGTGGGTTTTAGCACAGGAAAGCTCACAGTTGACTAATGGGGACAGGGAAAGAAATCTCCTTCCTACCTTGTGGCTGGTGATCACTGTTTGGAAATTTTAAAGCCATATGTCTGAATTCAAGTCAAATTTCAAGACAGAGAAAACTGGCAGTAAGCTGTGGGGATAATTTTGTGATGTACAGTCGATTCCAGCAACACTAACTCATGGGAGTAGTCCCTGCTCATTTTAGGTCACCGACACAGCGGGATTCGGCAAGGGGACTTGGGCTCAGCTTTACATTCATTAGAGACAAAGATTTAGAACCGAGACGTGGCCTGTGGTGACTATGGCAAGCTTCTCCAGGTATCACAAGCAAACCAAGCTGCCCATTAGCCGCATGTGGTGTGGCTGACACCAGGCCATACCAGGCAGCTGTGCCAGCTCAACACGTGTTGGGTGTCTTCCTGAGGTAATAGCAGAGCACATGATTTAGAGTCAGTGGCATTAAAAACGATTGGAGTCATCGCGGAAAGTACAGATATTTTTGTTTGACTGTGTAATGCGTGCCTGTGTGGGAGTGGTGTGAGCTTGTTCTATTTCCAGCCTGTGAATACCGAGGTGTGACAAGCCTGCTTCCCTGCTCCCTCGGCAAATGGTGCCGGCAGTGCCACTCCCTGGTGGCAAGGAGCTGGGCAAGGCGCAAACCATCTGAAAGAGTGCTAAAACCAAGAGGGGGGCCTGAGCCTGGGTGCTGCAAAGCTCACCGGCTCCTTGCACCTGGATTCAGTGCCCTGAGCAGAGCATACAGGAAGGATCTGCTGGTGTGGTCAAGTGGCCTTTGCCAAGCTGGTGTGCAGGCTGCTTTTGCTCCTGACGTGGATATTCTCGATGCACGCAGTTGATGTGGCGCCTCAGGCAGCTCATTAACAGCATTTAAGAGAGCCCCCAAGCCCCACCTTAGCAAGCTACAGCTCCACACACAGCTGCAGAGCCCAGGTGGGCTCCAACTCTAATGAAGCCAACTCTGCTTTGCTCTGATTCCCTGGAAATAAGATTAGAGCTTGGCCCTCTGTCTATCTGAAATGTTTTTCATGTTTTAAAGCCAAGTGTTTTCTTTAACCCCCTCTTACCCTGCAACACTCTTACAACTCATTTACTTAATAAAGCTTGAAAGAGAACATTCTCTCACAAAACAAGTCTATGCTTTGAGTTGAAATGCTGAAGGTTAAATCTTGAAAGGTCCTCTAACAGTACACGCTGGTTGAATTATAAATATGGAGATGCACAAGTCCAGCCAACATGACTTATCAATCCTAAAAGAACTTCAGTTATGATCTTTCCAGAATGGCTCAGCGGGTAGCCTGTAGGCCAGATGTTGCTAAGTAGGTTAGCCCATCATCTCTTCCACAAAGGAGTTAAAGAATGGCTATTTGGACAACAGGCAGAGGCAAATCTCCCTGGTGTGGTGTCTGCCCAGCTCTCAGATCTGCCACCGTCACAGATATGTGGGACTCCAGCCTGCTCCTGAAAGACAGGAAGAGAAGCCAGGGCTGCCAGTCCCTCTGGCCAGGTCGCTGCAGCTCACAAGGAGAAGGGGATCTCAGAAATAATTTGCAGGCCTTTAGGCCATCAAAATGAAGTCACTTGCACTTAAAATATCTATGTTTTAGCTTCAAATAGCCTCATGCTTAATATCGTGTTTTACCAAGCAGGAAGTATTTGCTCAAGAAAATATCTGCAGCTGCAGATAAAAGGACTCTACAGGATTTTAGGGCCAGGTTGTCCTTGTTTCACAGGACCCCCACAGTACCAGACAGAGAAATATTGAGTAGTTCAACAGTGTAGTGCCAACAAATATATTATCATTCTTCTTTTCCTTTTCCACTTCACTCTCCATCCTGGCAGACCAGTTTCAAGGCAATCTCTCCACCCTGAAAATGGGTTGACTAAGTATGAACTGACCATAGTAATTTACACAGTAGTAGAAGACATCTTCCACATAGGTAACTCATGCCTGTTTTGAAGAAATTAAGAATCCATGGACTGGTATGTAGCTCAGTTTTTGCACTTTCTGTTTTGGCTTTATATTGCTTACATTTCTTTCTTACCCAGGCAAAGAATCTGTTTTCCTGATGGCACTGAAGGAAAGACAAATTGCTCAATGTCCGAGAGGCAAATTTTGAGCTGCATAACATGCTCACAATAAAACAACAGATCAGAGCAGAGCTAAGAGTATTGCTAAGGTTTCCAAGGAGTAGGAACTACTTTGCCTTCATCCCAAACCCGTCATGACTCCCTATCCAAAGGAGAGTGCTCCTGTAGGGCTTACTGAACTAGCGCAGTTGGATGCTTCATCTACAAATCTCTACTTAGGAACCCACTTGATCAGGGTCCTAATCTAGTGCTATACAGTTAAGTGAAAAAAGAGCCTCTGACTTCTGCAGTGCCATAGTTGGACAGAGTGCAGTGGCCAGGACTCCCTTTACAACAAGTGAAGGTGAGGGAGCTCCTCAACAGCTCAGTGCAGGAGAAGGCTTCCTCAGCCTCTGAAGGTGCCTATTTCTTTCCAGCAATTGCAGAGGGGCCTGGCAGGGACTGAGATCCTGATGGAGGTGGCACAGATAAGCACCTGAAGTTTGATGGGGGGTGACCAGCACTTCCTGCCTGGGGAAAGGAGCCAGCACGCACTTTGCTCTCACAGACTGGGACAAGGGGTTGTGGTTGCCAGGTCCTCAGGAGACACTTCGAGCTTTTTCTTCTAATAGAGAACTCTGTTGGGACCATCTACTTCCTGGGGTGAGGGGAAGAGAGGAGGTAATTCTACCTCTCTCATTATTCTACTGTGCCTTATGAAATGATCCATACTGGCAGCTTATAAAAAGTATCAAGACCTTATATTCTGTAAATCAAGTCCCAAAAAGGGAAATTTCTACAATCTTAATTACAATTTGCTGTAGGAGGTCCAATTCCAGCCAGTTTTCCAAAGCTTGTGGCAGCTGACTTATTATTCTAGCACGCTTGATGGAAATACAAAATTGCATATCCTTCTTTGTAAGATGACTTCTCAGGCTCTGGCGCTCGCTGGCTGTCAGTGGATTATATATTGGATTTTTCTGTCAGCATGTAAAAAAAAGGAAGTTTAAAAAAAAAATTAAAGCAATACATGAAAATAATTCCATTCATATTAGGTATTTTAAAACCCACCAGCTCGTTTTGGGCTGCCCATGTATGGATAACTGAATGAAAAGTACGAGGTCTTCAGCCCCTCATAGAGCTATGCAAGGCCTGGCCATTAATTTCATTTTTATGCTACCAGGGAGAACTGGGGATTTCCTGCTACCAGCGGTACTCACACACTGTAAAGGATCAGCTCTAGATTTTGGCCACCTTGAATACACAGAGCTAGAGTAACTGGCAGGAGAAGCTTACTCTGTGTTTTCTTCCAATGCATTCGTCAGAAGGCTTTCCCCATGTTGACCAGATGAAATTAGCTGGAGAAACACCAGGAAATAACTGCGGGGATGTCTTCCCCTTCCTCTTTCTCCTTCCCCACTACCTCAAGCTTCATGTAGCAGAGCAGAAGCATAAATGCCTGTCCTAAATGCCTTAGCAGTGTTCTTCTCAGAGCTTGCTACCCACCATGTGAGGCTATTTAACCTACCAATGGGTGACACTATCCCATCTTCACCAAACAAAATCCCCACAAGCAAATTCAGCCGTTCTGGTCTCAGACGGATCCAACAGGATGCAGTGCACACCACTGCACATCTTGCAGTACAAGGAACATCTTTTTAGACTACTGCAATCATCTAATTCCCAGTCCTTACATACAACCAGTAAAACTGATAACATGTCTGCTTGAGAAGGCAGCACCAAAATGGTTCAGCAAGTTGATAGATCTACTTTCCTGGTAAGATTTTAGAGAACTGGAAAGGGTAGAAGAGTTAGCCCAGCCAGATGTATCTACACTCTGACTCAGGAGAAGATTTTCAATTATATTATTAGAACATGCCTTAATTAACAGAGGTACTTAAAAGTTATCCACAGCTCATACTGTATCTAGATCTATATAAATAATCTGTTCTTCAGTCCCTTGACAAACAAACAACAATGAACAGGAACAAAACCATTTGGAGTCAAAAATTATTAATTTTAAAGTGCAATTTAATTCCTGTACTTGAAGTTATGTACTTTTATAAACAAAATACCATTTTGGAAACAAAAAAGCATTTTATTTAGAAAACAATCTTTAAAATTTTTTAAAGGAATCAGCTGTTTTCAGCCAAAATAATCTGATGAGGTCAACACAAATTTTGCCAGGAGCTTCAATAATCCAAATCTGCTTTTTTTTTTTTTTGCTTTTTTTTTTTTTGCATATACATTGAAAGACCAAAACATTTCCCCCAGTCCTGGTTGCAGCTTCAGTCCTAAAAGAGGTCCATTTTTCACTTCCCTGTGTTGGACAAGGCATATTTTTCTTTACTTGCTCTTTATATCTTTCATGATATTAGGGAATTTGAATAGTAAACACTGAAAAGAAAAGCTTGCTATTTGTTATCTGATCTTTAATCCCAGCTTTCCCCTTTGTACATTTTGTCTAGGGAGCTATGTTTTTCAAAAACATACGGGAAACTCATCTGCTAATCTGTCAACAAGCCATTCATCTGTAATGTCTGCTCTACATTTGTTTTGCTATGTCACTATGCACCGAATGTTTGATGCAGATGTTTTGACACAAGTGGTAGAGCAAAATGAAATTTGTTGTTTCCTGACACCACCACCCTCAAAAGATTTATTTAAACAACAAAATCTGGCCTAGTTTTAAAAAATAACAGTACTCCATGACAATGTGTGACTTCCCAATACCTCCAGTCAAGGTGTTGCCTTGCTGTTTTAAGCAAAGTACACCAGCAAATCTTTTATACTTTCTAAAAAGATACAAAAGAACGATTTCACTCTGATTTCCACATTTGTGTTGGAATCCAATGCACAGCTTCTGTTAAAGAAAAGCAGAAAAGATAGTTTGCAACAGGCACCTCCCAGATGAGAACTAGTCCAAACACTCAAAGCCAGAACTGAAACGCTCCTGTCTGTTCCCATATGTTGCACCAGTAATTGTGCCAGACATCTCACCACCTGAGAACGGATGGAAAGACATCTGCTTCCTTTCAGACAGCACCTTACACCAAGCCCTGGGATCCTGCTCACTCAGTCCACTTTCTTTAACTGCTTCCACTTCAGGAGAGGGAAAGGAAAAAAAAACAAATCCCTCTTTACAGCAAATATTACATGGGTAGTGTGACTCATGTAGATATGGTTGGTAGGACACTCAAAACCAAAGTTTCAGGTTCAGATTACATTGTCAACTGGTCAGTACATATTTTAAGGGATATGTAAAGGCATGGTAAGCCAAATCACCTGAGTTAGGCTGGGTGGCTGGATAACCTGATGCAGTCTTTACTTGACACACCCTAACGTATGTAGGAATGGGCTATGGCCATATCAGCTGCTAGTGGGATCCTGGCATGCACATGCACTGTGGAAGGAGTGGGTGGGTGCATGTGCCTGACCCAAGACCCCAAGCCAGCCTGTCTTCTTCCCTTCCATGTAGTTCCCAGGGCAAAAGCCATGTCTGAGGGCTGTGCTCCGGAGCCCCCACTAACAGCAGAGCTGGCAGGTGAGTCAGGACTCAAGAACAAACTCAGCCCCCCTGCTTATGTGTTTGCATGGGCACATCATAAGGTTAGTTCACACCATTGAATTTTACTTATGGGCCTCTTAAAGTCACAGGGTTGAGACAGTGGGAGCTTGCCTGGAAGCAATGCCTTGCCTTATGGACCTAAATTTAAAGTAGCTCACATCCTAAAGCACCTAGCTTCTCTGCAGGCTCTTGAAAACCCCTACCAACTGTCTTAGACCAGGTGTCTAAATGTAGATGGAATCAACTCAGCCATAGTGCCAGCACTAGTAAATATATATATATATATATACACACACACACACATATATGTGTGTGTGTGTGTGAGTGTGTGTGCATTTCTAATCATCTTCATACAAAAGGAACCTCAAAAATATTTTGTTTTAAATTTACAGTGGAGAAAATTATGTCACAGTCACACTACAAAGCCTGGACAATGTGCCCTCAGAAATCATAGACAAATGGGCCTCAAGGCATGAGAAAACCCTCAACCTGTAGAGGCATAAAATGAATTCACAACTGTGAGGATGATGCCACCTGGACTACTTCCAGAGGCATGAGGACCATCATAAATTACCATGGGCTGCCAGCCAAGAGCTTGCAGCTGAGGCAGGTTCTCTGCTATCCAGCTGGGAGGATGAAGCACATCAGGAGAGACAGCCTGGGAGCCAGGGAAACAAGGAGAAAAAAACAGGAGAGCAAAGGACTAATGACTTCTAGCACTGAGTCTTATTGTATGACTAGATTCAGTAGCTAGAAAACGTAGCAGTACTTTTACCACTTTACGCCACTTCATCCTCTGATTTGGATCAGCTTTTCGAGTCATTGCATCTCCGCATTTTTCTAAGCATGACCATGCTTGACTCTGTTTCATAATCCTACTTTTACATCCACATTTTCTCAGTGTGCTCATCACATGAAAAAAAATTAATATTAAGCCAAAAAGCCATTTTCTGGAAGAACCATGTGAGAGTTGCAGAGAATGAGACTGCCTTTGTTTCCCTCTTCTTGAGCTAGTTGACTAGAAGGAAAGAGAGCAATATGTCTCTTGAGAGGAACCACTTAAGAGGTTTTTACTGTAAAAATATAATATGAGACCTTGGAGGAAGAACTACCAACTTTCTAGCTGCCTTACCTGCTCTTATACCAGCTGCTCTTGTGATTTATATGTATGATACACAAGTGCTGATAATATCAAATATGTCCATCCTCTTCATACAACTGTTATTATTGCAGCTTATCCAAGAAGTGTACATTAGCAGGGGAAGGAACCATGATTATCTGAAATATGATAGCAAGCACAGTTTTTCTGTTCAGGGATTTTTAGTTATTTCCCCATCCCTTAATCTGCTCATGTAATTTTGGAGAGCTCTGTGGATTTTCAGTTCCCTGTCACACTGCACAGACAGTTTAAGGTAGCAAAATTAAAGATGAGCTCTGGCTGCTTCAGCCATTTAAGTCTGAAAATGATTTGGTTTCAAATCAGAAAAATCAACACAGAACCATTAAAGAGAACCATCCATGTGACTGCTAAATAACTTAGAGAGGAAATTAAGAACTAGCAGATGGCACAAGAAGTTGTATATGGCTTCATAAGCACCAATTTAATCTGCCTAACTTTTCCCAAAATTTGTAAAGACACCAATCATGTAAATCAAAATGAAGTTGTTCTGCACAAATCAGCCCTTTCCTGGATGTGTTTTAAGTTTGAACTGTTTGAATTGCTTTGCATCTCTGAGGCTTGTCTGGGGAGGAAGTATTAAGCCCCAGGAAAAAAACCCAGTTTCCAGGTGCACTTTCAGCAGTCTAAAGGATGCCTGTGCATGGCACAATGCTTTTCTATGAGCCAAATAAAGATATTTTTCCTATTGCCATGCTGGCATGTTTTTCAGCACTTCACCTCACCTTGGAAACCTGCATTGGAAACCTACCTTTTTCAGTGGCTGCTGCCCAGAATTCATTCCATTTCAATATTCCCTCTCCATGCATCAGTAGGTCCCAAGGGTAATCCTTCTACATCCATGGGTCCAGGGAGTTCTTAATTCTTCTGACTGAATGGGTACATCTACTTTAGGATTTCAGTTTGGATTGGGAGCATGCTTGAAAGTGAATCTCCAGGCTGTCCCCACATAATGTGCCTTAGTTCACATCACAGAATGGGTTCAGAGCACATGAACTGGATTCCTTTCAAACAAAGCTTGCAGAAGTTGTGCCTGTGGAGCCAACCTGCTCCATCAGCCAAAGGATGTGCTGTGAATAGCCCAGACTAGAGCCAGGGTGAAGTAAACTCTCCTGGAGCATGTCTGGTGTGGGTGTCAGGACCTCAGCCGCCACGTTTTGCTTTACAAACCTCCTGTTGATCTGCACTGCCTGCTAATACAGATACAGTCAGCAAATGCTATAGGAAGTCTAGGTTAAATTCTGAGCCTAAAATCTTTAAAATGGGTGTAAAAAAATCTTACTTAAAGCATTAGAAAAGACATCTGGCTGTTGATATATAAGTCTTATCTTTGTGCAAATACAGTTAACCTGCAATACAAGCGTTCCCAGAAGCACAGCTTATTTCTGGTGTAACCTGAGTTTACATTTGGCCTTTTACTAGTATAAATATTTTAGTAAAACAGGCCAGATCACAACTGGAACAGCTCTTAATGATAAACTTTTAAGTCTAAACTGTTTTCGGACTGAGTGAGATTCAGTCCTTCATCCACAGTCTAAGTGACTGGCATGAGACCACTACAAAACTGAAGCTGGAGATCAAGGCTGGGCAAAAGATCAGAAAGATGCTCCTCTCTGGAGGAGAGACAAATCTGTCTCTTTCCTGAGGACCTCTAAAACTACGGCGATTACGGAACAGGTGATTTGTATGCTAAAAATTTAAGTGTAAATGTCTCTCTCCTAAGAGCTAGTAGAAAACTCAGCATGGAGAAAATTCTCCCTTTGACCTCAGGGAAACTAGTAAGTGTGTTAATTCTGCAAAATTAGCATGTAATGAAATATTCACTTGTAAGACATAAGAAACATGTTGTCATGTACAATATTTTGGGGTTGGACCTGCTTAACTTTTCACTGGTTTTATGCTGATGTGATGCTAGCTTACTATAATACAGGTACTTCTGATTTGCAGCACTGAAAATGTTAAGTCTGGCTTTTTAGGTGTATGGATATTTCAAAAGGCATGAGGCCAGTGGGTAAACAGATTTACTCAAGGATAACACTGATCTCTTTGAAACATAGTGTACCTCATCCCATTTCTATTATAAAATGAAAGTTACAAAGAAAAGAAAAGAAACAGCTCCATCTCCATTTACAGGAAAATATTTTACATGATGTGACACCATTGGGAACTGGCTATTGTCTCAGTTCAAATCCATCAATCTAATACCTTTTCAAAATCATTCCCTGTATTACTGCCACCATGCCTTCTATTCCAAGCAACTAAGGCTTTGATCTAAGAACAAGTTCCTATTGAAAAAGCCAGCTGTTAATGTGTAAGCTCATATGTTGACGATGTGCTTAAACACTTTCCTAAACTGGTCCCTGGAACTGATGGAACATGACAGAGAAAGTTCAGTGCATTCATTTCTAGACCAGACGTCCTCATTGCACACATTAGCACTCATAGCTCCCCATCAACACCATTCACACCAAGTAATTCCTTCACTTCAGTGTCATTATTTATGCCAATGCTCCTACGAGCCCCTGGCCAGTGGCCTTCCTTTGCTCTTCACCTCAGACCATTTCTTTGCTTAAAATTTTGATTTGCCAAATCAGAGGACTGAAATAATAACTGATGGTCATCTGCACTGTACAAATAAAGCTCAAAATGCCACATAGAATAAAATGAACAGTGCATGCCTTGAAAGCAATACCCAAAACACTTGGAAGATGCTTGCCCTACTGAAAATTACTGTGAATTTCCAATATATTTTCAAGCAGACAGAGGGTGTATGTAAATGTAATTTACTGATGAAAAACCATTTAGCTGTTCTGCTAAAGATGAATTGCTGTGAGTACTGTGGAAGACTTTGAATTTTGAAACAACTTTCATATAACTTTAAGGCCGCTGAGAGGGCCTTGTCTGCTCTAACAACTTTATACAGTGAGTTTGCACCTCCTTTTATGACTTTTGTTTTGTATTATTATTATGAATTATTCGTGTTTTGGTGATTTCAAAAAGCCCTAGGAATGGTCTAGGACCCCATTATGTGAGGATTATACAGGCACAGAGGAACATGCACAGCAGTGTTAAAAGTAATCCGCAAGTTGCACTTTGTCTGAATATGCTGTATTTGGAGATTACTTTGTAAGCATTTTTTTCCAAGCATCTACCACTCGGATAATGCACTGAAATACCTATGGGGAGTCCCTGCATGACAACATGCATTCATCTTAGACACAGTAAATTTAAAGCTCTCTCCCATATTACACAATAGAATAAGGCCCTTTGAGTTCTGTTAAAATGAAAATGTCTCAGGACTGTTGTACTTCTGCTAAGCATATTTTAAAGCCTAAATGAAATAAAATTATGTAATGAACTATATATTCTTATAATTTAATTATGTAGTTGTGTCATATTAAACTATGAGCAGGATTTCTACAAAATCAGACTCAGAATTTAATTCTCCATTTATGATTCACGCTGACATGTTTTATCGTTAGCAGTGTAGATCAAAGAAAGAACATGTAGAAAAGCTGGAGAGTGTTTCTTTGCACACTAGAATGAGAGTTTTGTGAACATAAAGCACAAGAGAAGCCTCTTTATTTAGATGCCTATTTAGTAGCTGAGTCACGTACATATTGTTGGACATGAAGGAAAGTTTTAGAACAGCCTCACAAAATCTTCCCTCCCTGGGGTATTTTTTTAATTGAAAATATCAGCAGTACTTTCATTATCATAGCAAAGGACAAGCAGTGAGTTCTGTACCTTGGCTGGCTTATGACCATGATAATTTTGCAGAAATGCTTTAGGATAACATATCAAACAGAAAACAAGCAATTGACTAGCTCTTCCAGTTTTCCACTCAAGTGTGCCTGCAGTGCTCTCTGCCAGCATGTCTGAGCCCCTCTCTGCCTCTTATGTGTGCTTCCCCTGCATGAGAGGCAGCAGTGCCATTGCACACATCGCCAGCACAGAGAGACAGACAAAGCAGGACAGCACGGGATGCCAAGAGCCCTACCTGCACCCAGAACAAGAACAGGAATCTCCATTCCTTTCACTGTCTGCCCCCTCTTCCCAGGTGTCATCCTCCCAGAAAAGGGTGAGTGCCCTCAGTGCAGAGGACAATGCCAGCCTCCCCTCCAATGTCTCCAGTCCGCCAGAGGACGGGGCTGCAGCAGCAGGGAGGGAAACCAGCTCCAGCTCAAAATATTGAGGCTCCCAGGAGCTCATGTCAGTGAGGCATGGGAAATGAGGGACCACCATGAGGGAAGGGCCACTCGGATCAAGGACACCTGCTAGGATGCTGAACTTCCCAGGATCCTATCCCCACAGTGGGTTCCATCCAAAAGAACCCTGACTCAACTGGGAAAGACACTGCCAGACGAATAAAAAGGCATTTCATTTGTAACAAGTTCTTCTTACCTCTGTAGCATAAGAAGAGCTTCAAGGACTCGGGCCAACTAGAGCAGTGTCTCCAGCAGGGAGAGGGTGAAACTTCCTTTGCCATGGGACATCTGAGTCTGCAGCTTTCCCCATCCCATCTTGGTCACCCAGGGGACTAGGTCTGCATGGACACCTCAAGATGTGGGAGCCCTGAGGATTTATACAGGTGGATGATGGCAGATTGACCTTGATTATGTACTCATTTTGTAATAACTCTTAATGCACACTTTCTCTTCCTGATCCCTAATAAGCAAGGAGTGAATGCTAACTCTCTCTTGAGAGGCAGAAGTTAGGTACAGACATTTTGTTCTACACATGTACGTAGCTGATCTTATTTTTCCTCTTCTTGTGAATTCCTGGTCCCTATGTGTCTGCTCTTCTACAAGCATTGCCTTTTTCATGACTCAGTCACATTTTTAAATCTTCATGCAAGTCTTCTCACCTACCTTTGGTTTTACTATCCTGTATAATCTTTAATCACTCATAAGCATTAATACCTTGTACCATACCTTTTATTAGGTCATGTATGAAGATGATGACCTACACAAGTGCCTATGGATACCTTCAGGTAGT
This sequence comes from Peucedramus taeniatus, assembly GCA_013400575.1. Taxonomy (NCBI): domain Eukaryota; kingdom Metazoa; phylum Chordata; class Aves; order Passeriformes; family Fringillidae; genus Peucedramus; species Peucedramus taeniatus. Next base: position 137,699 of record WBNO01007076.1, on the reverse strand, counting down.
CTTTCTCCATTGTATAAATACATAACTTTTTCCTTGTCCTCTTTCTCAACTTTTAATCAAACTTCCACCTGAGTCCCCACTTGATTCTGTTACAGCTTTGAGAGTTGTGAATTAAGGTTTTTGAAAAATTAAATCCACTATTTTAACCATACAGGGTTTACCTGCTGCCTGCCTGTGGGCAAGAAACCCTAAATTTTAGGTTTGGCTCTAGCCAGTCTTGAAAGAAACTGTGCATTTAAAGCAAATGTTTTTAGATTTTCTGTCTTCATATAGTCCCTGGGGGAATAATAACAATAAACAAGCAAAGCAAAATTTTCACTTTGGCCTGAAAAATGACTTTCTACTTTACATGTGCCAAGTTTTGTGAACAAGTTTATTCTCCCAGTTATGTCAGCATGCAGCATAGATGTCTAGTTACCTGATTTGTGGGGGTAATCGGGTACTCAAATGACCTAAACTGTGCAATTACTGGGGCTGGCAGATTACATATGGAAAACTAAGACCGGGCCATAAAAATTTGATCTATTGTGTCCATAGTCATCATAAAACTGTTATGGTTGGTGATTGATTATAGGAATATTAAAATGCAGAAAAAGAAAAAAAAGTTGCTTTAAATTGCATTGTATTCTCGTGTTCAGGGAAAAAATGATTGCTGTTATCTTGACATGTTTATCACTTTGAGGCTGAGCCAGTCGCTATCGTGTGAGTTCATTCTGTCCCATAGCTGACAAATTCTATCATGTACTATAAAAATCATTATGGCTCACTTTTGCAACTGCAATAAAACAGGAAAGCAAATACAGTAACCATTTATATTTAGGACTTTAGTCCTAACACACATCCAGCAAAACTGACTTAAAAGTTTAGACAGAAGACAAGATAGATCCTCAACCTAGATGCACAGATTTTATTCCAGAACTGGTTCTAGTGGCAATCACTGATATTTGTGCAAGAAAAAGAGCAAACAGAAACAGAGGCAATATATTGACATCATGAATTGCTGATCTCATTTTTTGGCCAGGGACTCCTCTGTATTTTTTAGCATTTTTACTTCCTTCTTTTGGAGGGAGCCTTGGAGGTCTTAAAGTGTCCCCTGGCTGCACCTCCTATGTAAATTTTCTCACCATAGCACATTTTTTAGCTACACTTTCTGCAGAAGTGCTCTGCCTCAGGGCCTTCTTCCCCGAGCACTGTTCCATGGGTATGTGCAGGTTGCTGCCATACCAGCAGTGGCGAGCTCAAACCCCAATCCCACAGCTGTCCCCATAACCTGACACTGATGTACACCTGGTTGTGCTCTGCCATGCTCCAACTGCTCCCTCACCAAAGGATGCCAGGGTACGTTTGGATACTCCAGCCAGGGGTAGGACAAATTGGCTTTAGAGACGTCCACTCCTTGTACATTTTCCCTGTAGACATGCAATAATTCAAGTCAGTATGGTCAATCATGCTGACAACAACTCCTACTTTTGTGGAAGTGATGTGGGGTTTGTTGTAGGCCTCAGTTATGCTCCTCAGCCAGGACCAGCTGTACATCATCTTGGTGTCAATTTGCACCTTCCCTTAACAGCCTGCTGCCAGACTCCCACCCTTTAGACTGAGGGACTGAAGCAGTTGAGCAATCTCACATACCCCACTTTTAGCTTTTTTCCTCATTCATCGTGCTTGAAAATGCTTGAAATATCTCTTGGGTTTGAACACAAAAACTAAATCAGGAATATTTCACACTCCTCATTTAGCTTTCACAGAAAAAAAATAGATCAAAACTGTAACATGGCCATGGACACCTGCAGCATTAGAAGATGCAGATGGCCTTTGCTTGCATTTATAAATACACAGGTGTGCTTCAAGAAGTGAGAACCATGGGTTTCATCTGTTTTTCTTAGTTCATGATGCTGTAATTTCCAACCTCTAAAAGCATGCTAAGCAAACAGTGAAGATAAATACACAACATTGAACTACAGCAAGGGACTTCAGGGCCCCTCTCAACACTTCACAACAGTGTCTTCATGGACTCACATCCCATCAAGGATATACGTGAGGACTGGTTTGGTCAGATGACCAAATTCAGCACCACACAGGATCAGTCATGAGACACCATCCTTGGAAGACCCAACCTTATTTATGATGGGCTGGAAAAATATAAGACAAATACTGTACTCAGGACACTTCTTCCATGCTTAAACACACCCTCCAGATGATTCACCAAAGCCTGTATCAGTCAAATTCTCTCAAAGCCACCATTCATGGCTGATGTTAACTGTCCATAAACACAAACAGTTCAGAAGCCTGAGCACCAAGATATGTGTAGGTGGGCTGAGTTAAAACATTGCCACCAAGTACTGAAGGTTCATCTGAAAAATAGAAATGACTCCCAGCTCAGGAGAAATAAAGACATTTACAGTCTAATGCATCAAGCAATGCCAGAAAACCTAGCAAGGATCAGCTCCCAGCATCTCATCCAGTAACAGTTTGTTCAGAACAGCTTTTAACCAGAACAAAACAAAAAGTACTTCTATGCTCTTTTCCCTTTTTTTTCTGGGAGCCTCAGGAATATAACCACATTAAATGCTTCAGCACTGATTGGCAAGTTTCTGTATTGACTGGCATCAGAGGCTGATCAGATAAGACTGAGTCAACTAATGAGAGCCACTACAAAAATCTACTGGAGTGTTATCTGCAGAGATAAACTACCCAAACTCCCAAGCCAGTCTATTTAGTAGATCTTTTTGTCTAAACATATCCTGATATTGTTGACAGTATTGTGGACAAGCAAAACAGGGGATATTAACAGAAGGGCTTTGTTAAAAAAAAGTAGCTACTGTCCTGAAGAAAAAAGAAAGCAAATAGCCTGGGCTTTAAACCCAGTAGTAAGAAGTGAGAGACTGGCATTAACACCTGCTGCCCCTTATCTGTATTTCAAACTCTCCTTCACTCTCGCAACATAAAAAGTAAACTCTAGAATAATTTTGTTAAATGCCTCAAACCCCACCATACTGACCACGTCAGCCACAACCTCCTTCAGAGGAGCAGCTGGATATTGGATGCCATGTCTAGAAAAAAATGCTTTTCTTAAGCTGTGTGCTGTGTTTATCTTCCTTCTTTTTACTTTGTCATGTTATTTTTTAGCTATTGTACTGGATCTGCCTTAAGCCCTCCCTCAGTTTTCACACAGCTCTTTTGGATGTGAAAAATCTTGCTGACTCGGTAGGGGTTTTGGCTGATTAAAACCCAAGTAAGGGAGGCAGGGCAAAGTCCAGAGTTTGTGCTTCAGCCTTTCCCTGCTCAGTCCTGCTCAGCTTCGGGACCCAGAGTTCCAAATCTCTGTATTTTCTATAGTGTGGAAATACCAGTTGTTGGAAGTGATTTGCGGGTATACAGGACATGAGGGGAACGTCCTGTGATACATGACCTGTTGGGATCTGTCAGATGCACAGCACTCATTTAAGGCAGATGTCCAGGAAAGAATCCAGCCCAGCCTTGGGCTTGTGCATCAACCTGAAATAAATAATAAGTCTAAAGAGGAAAAAAGGAGTTTGAACACACTGTATGCTCTGAATTTCCTCAGAGGGGTTCGCCTGGGAAAAGCAAGAAACATTCCTCACCCTGCTCTGGCTCACACTGACAGGAGGTTAAGCTGCAGGGATGTTCCAGTATACTGAACTAGGCAAGGGGTTTTCAGAGCTGTTATCTGTTTTAAAATAAACATTCCAGTGTGTATTGTTATCATATTTTGTCGTGCTGTCATAATTTAGAAAAAATAAATAAATAAAGGCTTCTGAATATCAGTTTCAGGGGGTATTTGTACAGAATCTGGCTCACATACCATTTTTTTTTCTGTTCACTCCTCTATTCAGCTTCTTATCTAAAAACAACTTCAGATCCCAAGAATACAGCTGCTCCTTGAGACTCATGCAAAAGGCTTATTATTAAGCATACCTGGCAAGGCAGATGGAAGCCACATCTCGTATTCTTCCTTCTGGGGTTGCCATTGAACAAAATAAAGGTCTCTCACATAATATCTTAAGTCTAGAAGGTCCGAACCACCCAAGAAAAATTTCAAATTGTTTCAGGCAGTCTTTCCCTTCATTTATGATACTGCATGCCAAAAAATACAGTTTTCTGTGCATCCCAGAATCTGCTCACAGGCCTTATGGCACCAGATCTGGAATGCTGATGCTCCCTGCAGATCTCACACGGTACAGTCATGGTTTGGGTTTTTATGGAGATTAAGTAGTATATGAATTCCTTAGATAACAAAGCAGCAGCAAAGCCAAGTGAACTTCGACTGTCTCAAAACAAGAGTGCCAGGAAACAACCAACTGGCTGTGTTAGAGCTTCATACCCTTGGCCACTGCTAAAATCCAGGTAGCTGAGCAGATAAGCAGAGCTTTGTTACCATTTAGTTCTTAGCAAAGCAGCAGTACACATTCAAAGCTGTTGTTATCTTAACAATCCTATAATAAAAGTTCTGCCTTCCAAAACAGTGCAAAGGTTATCAGCTGATGTTTCTGAAACACAAATTCGCTATAAATCTTCAAGAGAGCTGGAACAACTGAGGTGTCTCTTTTGCAGGTGCCAAGGGGAGAGGAGGTCTGGTCTCTAGAATGCCAAACAGCGAGTGAAGGGGCCAAACTCCAGCCTCACGTTCCCTTCAGAGGGAAAAATGTTGACTTATGTGTGCCATTTCACATAGGTTATCATGTCAAAAGGAGAAAGCCTATTGGAAACCTCAGGGATTTGTATCACTGCTTGGATATCTCTTGGACTTGAAAATGGGAGTTCCTTTGAGGGATCATGTATAGATAAGTCACTAATATTAAGTTTATCCTGGATTTTGGTTTTCATTTTGTCTTCTCTTTCTTAGAGGATGGGCAGGTTTTCAAGGGCTTTGTGCCTAGGTAGGGATAAAGAAAAGGGGTATCCAAGTGCTAAGGGGACTTCGTAAATCAGTATGTGGATTTGCCTACTCACTCAGGTGCTTTGGCCGGATCTGGGCAATTCTGAATACCTGCAAACAGTTGTGTACTCTGAGTCCTTTGGGAAAGCATGTCCCTTAACACTGTGTAATTGTTGAATGTTTTATGATTATCCATGGCTTTAAATTGTTACTAATGAAAAAAAACCTAAGTATTTCCTTGGCCACAGAACTTCGAAAGCTGCTATATTTTTTTTCTAATTACTTATTTACATCTAAGTTGCAAGGTTCAGTTATCTGTGCATATGACTTATTAATGAGACAAATAATTCAAATACAAATTTAAGTGAAACCTAAGAACATATAACACAGTTTTTCTAAAATTTAAAGCAATTGGTTAAGCACTCAAGGACTTTGCACCTTCGATATGAATGAGTCAGTTCTAACACAATGCATTAGCAAAGATTAGTTTCATATGCTGAAACTTAGTCACACAGTACAAAAATGAAAAACACCCTATATTTTGTGTCCAGGAGTGCTTTGCATCCTGAATTGGACAGAACAAATGAAGACGAGAGTCTGTCTGCAATCTTTACTCAAAAGAAACAGAGCTGAAGTTGAAATTGGCTCAGCCGATAGCAGCTAGTAGTAGGAGAATGGGAATTACATCAGGTCATATTTAAACCATGTATCCCATGATGAATTTATTCACAGCCAAAAAAAACAAGATTCTAACATTTTGTTCTCGTATAGGCTGTATGCTTTAAGGGAGACTAAAAATCTGTCTCTTGAAGAGGCAAGGCACCACTGGACTTTGTTTTCCTTCCAGACCTGCATTCTTGCCTTAAAGCAATTGCATTAGTTGAGCCATATTCATGAGTTGCTTCATTTGGGCATACTGAAAAAAAAATGATGAACACTTCTTCTACCAAATGTGCCTTTTCCATGTGGAAAATCATTAAAACCTCAGAGACATTTTGGGTCTGATGGGAGGTGTCTTTCACTAACTTTAATCAAACCATGCATATGAGGAAATGTTGACAGAATATTTCTCAGCTGTAAATTACCTACAAATGTGAAATTGTTCCTTGTTAATGGTGGTGCTTATTAAAAAAATATTTACTGATTATTTATCTCCTGAAGTCACATATGTAATGATTCTGTTTCCTTCATTTCTACATCCTCTTTGTACAATAAAATATCTTCCCCGGGAAATTTGCTGTATTGAATCCTGTCTTTTACGAATATTAGTGTTTTTATATCTCTGTTCATTGACACAATTTGATTCTCATTGGAAGCAATTAAATTAGCATTTGATTATGTGTTCTCTTGACATCTAGTATAGACATCTTATATATATAAAACATGCAATGAAGAGTGCATGTTCACATTTGTGTGCATCCTGCTTGCTGTATTCAAATAAAGTAATTGAGGTGGACTACCATTGTGATGTGCAGCTGTGTGGATATCTTTTGTAGGAGATGATGGAACAAGGGGAGATGGATTCAAACTGAAAGAAAACAGGTTTAGATTAGCTATTAGGAAGAAATTCTTCACTGTGCAGATAGTGGGGCGCTGGCACAGTTTGTCCAGAGAAGCTCTGAATGCCCCATCCCTGGTGGTGTACAAGGCTAGGTTGGATGGGAGTTGAGCAACCTGGTCAAGTGGAAGATGTGCCTGCTCATGACAGAGGGTTGGAATTAGATGATCTTTAAGGTCCTTTCCAACCTAAACCATTAAATGATTCCACCTTTGCTCTTACACTGTTTCTGGAGCTAAACTGCTCGTATGGGAAGTGAAAGTTGAGCTTTGTATATTATAAAGCTGTAAAGTGAAAAAAAATGAAAAATCAGTGTGGACTTTAATTATGGTGTGGAGGTTTTGATTGAGAATCACTTGTTTTGATAAGCAAGAAGGAATTTCTTTAGCATGTCCCATTCCAGAATGGGCTTGCAAGACAGGAGTTAACCTGAATAAATTTACTCAGCATGAGCAGCAATTCTCCTGGAGCAACATGAACGCTTTTTCCATTAGAGGCTGTATAAAGCACCCAACAATCGAAGGAAAATGCAAGAATCACATCAGTCAATCTCTTGCATTTAGACTGCTATGGGTATGGAATACTTCCAGAACTCCGTTCAAACCTCTGAGTACTTGCCTAATTTTTACTGAGTTCTTACTGGAGCAAATTCTGTTTGCACTAGAACAGAGTTCATTATGTCAGCTGTGCACATCTCACACGCAGCTGCATATCCCACCTCTGCAGGGACAGGCTGTCAGCAAGCACCTGAAGATGTAGCTCTGTCTTTCTACACCTATTTCTGTATTTTATTAATAATGTTTTGCTGTGGCCAACAAAATGGGAAACAGGCTGGAGCACAGCTTTGATGGCAAGTCATCCAACAGAATTTGGGTGAAACCCTTTGCAGCTTTTGGAGGCAAGAGGAAAAAAGAGGGTCTCACAGCTCAGGCTGTCAAACTCAGCTTTAAAAATCTATACCTATCCCTGCTGCTGCTGCAGGTTTTCTGTGCAATGTCAAATTAACGAGACCAAACCTGTCACTCAAGTTCACTAATGACTTGCACCTTTTTTTCTGCATGCGTAGTTTGGTAGTCAGAAATCCAAAACATTAAGCACTCACAAATGCAAATGAAGCCAGTGGAAAGATGAATTTACCTGTACTGTGTAATGCTGGCCACAGCGCAGGTAGGCAGGAGCATACATTGCAGAAGACACAGAGTCACACCTTGATTAGTGGGGGTGAAACAGCTCACATAAAAGCAGCTGTTTCTTGAGGAAGGCAGCCAAAGAAAAGAGTCATCACCTGATCTGAGGGAGGTTACCACCAGTGACCTGCATTAGAGGCAGTGATTGATTTTGCAAGAGCAGCAAAGACCTTTTAATCTGCTTTTAATACACCATGGCCTTTGTGCATTTGAGTCCATCAGCTGAATATTTCTCTCTCTTCATCATGAAGGTTGCCACAGAGACTACAAAAGGTGACAGATGGAGAAGTTGTGCTTTGCTATGTAAGGAAAATTCAGCCTCCTATATGACCCTTGCAAATATTATCTATGTTAAACTGAAAATTCCCTTACCAAAAGTCAAACTGAGCTCCTCTCATGCACTACCTCTGTTCTTCTCCTGAAGAAGCAAGCCATACAAAAATCAGCTCAGAGCTGAGAAGTGGAACTCAAACTGTACTGATGTAAGAGGGACCAAAACTCACAAAGCTCCAGCATTTAATCAATATGGCAACAGTTGTCTCCCAGCTGTAATAGCTGATGTAGCATGGAAAAAAGCAGTCAAATTCCCAAGGGATTCAGGCTTTGCTAGTGGTTTATACTGAACCTCCAGGGCATCCACAGCTCTCAGATCTTTGCCAGTGCCTGATCAAGGCCTTTATCTTAATCAACAAAGCCTCTAATGGATTAAAATCAAACATCTCCATGACAGGCTGAGGCAAGTCTCATTTACTTGGGCATGCAATAACAATGCCAAAACTTTTCTACCATAACCAGAAGCATGAAGCAGTACATAAAAGCATAAAAGATTTTAAAAAGATATTAATATAAATATGAAAAATAAAATTAGAACACCAAAAAAGAGCAGCTCCGTAAGTCCCAGAGCAGTGAGTGCTGCAGCTCCCTAGTCTGTGTGCACTGGATCTCTGAAAGCAACATTATCTCATTATCACTGAAAACATCAAAGAAGGTCAGAACAGAAGAAAAAGAAGATGCAAAGTTTACATTTTCCTAGTGAGTCAATTGACCAAAAAAATCAAAATATCACAAAAGTACAATTCCCCAGGCTTCCCCAGCACCATTTCTGTATTAGAGTCAAAGCAGGGTCTTGTCTTGGCATTTAGGAAGACACTAAAAATGATAGCCCTGCTATCTACTTGTGCACCAAGGAGAACATCCAAAGGGTGTTTCAGTAGCACCTTGGTGAAACAGCCAGTACTTGACATCCCACTGAGAACTCTCAGCTGCACCATTTAGCCCTGGGACTTTTAAAAACCGCATAAATTAGCAGGGTGTAATTGCAAATATGATCCAAGAACAGTCTGAAATTAGTTCTTGCTGAGCCTGAAGTGGGGTTAGGATGACATGTTTCCCTGACTTCTGGAAACAAGGAGAAAATTTAACTATTTTTTAACTTGGCCAGATCGTCCTAACCTGGGATTTAATAATTCTCCTACACTTCCCTGAGACCTGAAAATCTTTATGCAGAAAAGCACTTCATGAACCTTCTTTTGCTTTCCTTCAGAAGAATGTCTGTTCAGCCTCTAGCAGTCCATTACAGAATCAGGCCCTGCATAGGGAAAGAAAGATTAGACTTAATGAGTACTTTGTCCCAGGGATTGATTTTTGGTAGTGGAATCTCTTTTGGTTATTTTTTATTTCCTTCCCTTTGTTTTTGGGGTGTTTTTTTGTTGTTGTTTGTTGTTTTTTGGGGGTTGTTTTTGGTTTTGTTTTTTTTCCCCCTTCTCTTCTGGTATGTATTCCAGACCCTGGATCCCATATTTAGTTTCCTGAACTTCTCCAATATTTGTTCTAACCATCCTGGTTGTCTGCCATGAGTATCAGTTTCCTTCCTTCTAGTTAAGAGGGCAGGGAGGGAGGAAAACTGTTCCCAGGCCAAGCAGCAGTGCCACTCTGGAGATCAATTGGTGGGTTGTGCAGCCTGAGAATGAATCATTGCTTGCAACACTTAAATCTTCCTCCATTTCTCACTTTCCTTTTTCTAGGGATCAAGGAAGAGGTGGTGCCAGAGGCTGCTACATTAGTAATGCATGAAGTAGAAGTAAACAGTTAAGATTAAAATTACCTTGATTGTTATTCAATACCCAGGAAGATGATATGACATCATGCTTGTCAATTACTGGAATTACTCATTTTTAGCAGTAATTGCTAATTTTTAGTAGATTTTAAGTGAATTAAACCACTGAACCTATGTAGCAGCTGTAACCTGCTTCCCACAAGATGCCTCCACTTCTCTACTTCTCTACTATACCCCTGAATGCCTAATGGTGATTGCTAAGATCTCCTCTGTTACTCCATGCTTGCTCTGTCTTCATTCTCCATCTGCATCCACTGCTTGGTATTTTTCCCCAAGAAGCTGTCTTTTCTGAATATGACCTAATAACCCCCTCTTTCAGCTTGAAACTGTGCTCACAAGCACATCAGTTTTCTTTCAGGTTATGCTCCCAATCTCGCTGTAGACACTTACAGCACCACCTTAAATACATGGAAATCACAGGCAGTGCCTTAACATTTCACTTGCATTTAGTCCTTCAGAGGATCCCTTTCTTCACTCCTAAAGGTGTAACTTCAGGAACAGGGTGATGTAATGCTCACAGCCACTGCTGCACAGGCACCACCAGAACATGGGCTTTCAGGCCAAGCACAGGCAATGCCCACAGCCAGTTTGTCTGTGGTACCACTGCTCACAGGGACTTTACACTTCCCAGCAGAGGCTCAGTCCTGCCCCCAGCAACTCAAGTAGGAAGAGGGTACAGCCTCAAAGGAAGCAAGTATGTTCCATGTCTCATCTTTCAAGGGTCAGTGCTTAAACTCACAAATCCGTCCTCTCTGACATTCTAATCTCTGGTTGTAAAATGGATTTAGTGGTTTAACATTAAAATTTCAGGCACAGTTAAGGAAGGGATTGCAAAAGAGTTAATAAGCAAAATAGTTTAACAAACTTTGGCAGAGAAAGTTGAAAAGCTCAAAAAATCTCCTGACCAAAAGAGTTTAGTCCTGGATTTGCCAGTCCAGCTTCCAGCCCAGCACTTGGACACATCAAGCTATCACAAAGAAGGTGACACAAGGTTGTTATTTTGTCTCTTGTCACTCTATATTTTTGTAAAATGTAATGAACAGGCCCATTATACCATAAAAACTAAAGTCATTCATTGCTGTCTGTACAGTGGGTGTCTGACCACGTCTCCCTGTCGCTCTGCTCTGCAGTGACTGCTTGAAAGATCATGTTTATTGTTCCACACCACCCTAAATGTACCTGCACACATCCACTCACTATCTGCACATTATCATACTGCATATCAGGAAACAACAATAAAAGAGATAATGCCCCACCAAAACCCCCTCCAAAGTGACTGGACTCTCCACATACAGCCAGGTGTACTTAGGTACATGAAAAATGTCCGTGCACAACCTTTAGCAACAGTTATAGCAGGTCAACAAAACAAACAAAAGAATCTGAGTTCCTGCAGGAGATTGAAATCTTTAATTATTTTAAACTTATGAAAGTAAAAGGAAATCTCATTTTTGAATGCAGACTTATTGCAGGTCAAACACTGCTGGCAAGGAGATTTTTGATCTGGACAAACAGAGCAAGAAGCAGAGGTGTACCTGCTCTAATAAGCAAGACAGCAGCTGCACTGTCGCATCCACCATTCACTTTTTGGTTCAGAGACACGGGAGATCATTTTGTTCTTGCAAGCATACACTCCTACAATTTGTTCACCCTAATAGCCATGTTCAGGATTGCAAGTGAGAGCACTAATTGATTCAGGTTGATTAATTCACTGGTGGCATAATGCTACATGTCAGTACCAGGGGACAAGTCACACACTCAGTGCCACAATGAGGGGGCAGTGTTACCAAGTCTGTACTCAGCTCATGCCTGTTTTCACTAGGGTGACTCCTCTTCCTCTGCTTCATCCTGTGTCAATTAATAAAATAAAATAAGGGGGGAGGGGAATAAATAAAATTTAAAAAAAAAGGAAAGGAAATATTATGGGAAAGAAAGATACAATGAACAAAGACAAGATTATAGTGCTTAGCCAGGGCACTGCAGCACAGGTTAAGGTATACCTAAGACACCAAGACATGCCATGGAAGGAAGGAAAGCAGAAGGAAGGAAGCTAACAGAGTTTGTGGAAAATACTGCTTCTGAATGACTCATCTTTCATGTCCAAATGTGAAGCCTCTCAAAAGGCCTGGCTTTCAGAATGCATGAAAAATTTCTTTTATTCAAAGAGTGTGTCATGATGGGCTCTTGGGTGTGGTAAGTCCTTAAATCACCAAACCATCCCAGCTGAGAATCTTTTGTCTATATATTTTTAACATTAGAAAGAGGCCACTCATTCCTGCTATGTCCCACAGTAAATAATTTCTCTTTTCTTTTTTAAGATTTTTTTCCACTGCTATGGAGTTTGAAGACAGACGTAAATTAATATCCTGTTAAATAGCCTGCTCTCTGCCATGTATAACATCACTCATGCACTGGGAAAATAAAAGTCCATCATTCTGTATCTACACCATATCCTGCCTTTCTTGGCAAAATAAAAAATCTGACTGGCACATATCTGCGGCCAAAGATGACAAACATCACAGCCACCCCATCCAAGGTCAAGGACCTGATGAAGCCTTGGGGAAGATGGCAATCAAATAAATCCCATGGATCCTTTCCAATAATTAGAGACAATTAAAGATGGAGGCATTTTGGAGGAGGTGTGCAGAGAGAAGTAGGAAAGAAACAGGAAGGAGTGAGAGCCAGGATAATTGTTGGGGGAAAAAAAAAAAAGAAGGAGAGAAAAATGCATATTTTACTGTTTCATGGGGTGAGTTGTGGGTGTGAGTGCACAGGTGCACACGAATCTCTACCCTCTCCTGGAAAGGAAAGGAACTGCTGACCTTACAGCAGGAGCCAAAAGCAGCTCCTTGCAAGGAGCCCATTGCACCGGGCAAACCAACAGAATGCTCAGCTGGTAGTGTACAAGCTGGAACACCCAGCCTGGGTGCCAGCCTATGGTGTGATTTTGATGCCTCTGGGTAGCCATGTTTCCCACTTTTCCATCCTTTTTTCCCAAGGTTCCACCGGTCCTGTCTTAACGAACCAGGCAGGCACGTAGAACTAGCAGCATCATCTCCCACAGGTCCAAAAGGAGGAATTTGAGAGGGATGAAAAGGGTGCTCCTTAGTAGGTCCTGCCTGTGCACTTGTGCACCTTTGAGCCTGTAAACCAGAGGAAAAGTAAAAAGGACTGTGAGTTCAACAAAACACCATGCTCAGAAGGGCAAGGGGTAGAAGGGTCTCTCACCATCCTAAAGCTATTCTCCATCCCTAAGGAAATGAACAGCCAAGACCTTCTCTCCCAGAGGACAAGAGCCACTGACAGCCCTTGTCTAGAGTGCTGAATATCAGAATATCACTACACAGTGGAAAATAAAGCTTCACATTAGCTCAGTTTACACATGGGATACCTGTTCCTGCAGGAAGCGTGGCATCAGCCTTGCCTCACTGGGGGAGCCAGCATGGCAAGAAGAAGGGTGACAAAAGCTACAAGTGCAGGGGGAAGAGAGGACAAGAAAGAGTGGGGACACTGAGTTTTAAATGGAATATTTGTGTCCGAGTTTCAGTTCTGAGGCGTATCCCCGGTAAATGGCTGCCTCACCAGTGTTTGTACCAGTGGTCCATTTAGCCGCTGATCTAAATGCAGTGTGCTCTATTTTCTTTGTAAATTCATCTTGCATTATGGCATATCTGCTTACATTTTAAAACTACCTAAGGAGTAAATAATTTGCTCTTTTCGACAGGCATACTGGGAGTTTCAGTCTGTTACCCATTTGCTTTAAATATCAGGCTGTAAAGCTGTGCTCGTGTTTTTGGCTGACATCGCTGTTAATGATGCGCTGTGCCTATTCTCTGGTTATGGAGGAATTCTCACATTATTTCTGGGGTAAGCTAATAATGAATGTTACTCAGAACAAATCTCATGTTTGTGGTTGACTTGCTGCCAGTGTAGGAAATCATGTTACAACCATTATCTCACTCTACCTCTTCCCTCTCAAGTGCAGAGTTTTAATATTTATTCCAATGAAATCTGTATCTAAATAAGCAGGGCCTATTGGATGTGCAGTATACTGCACCAACAACATTTAATAGTGTCAATGTGTAATTTGTACTGGGGGGAACCATGCGGGCAACTCATCTTCCCAGGTCTTTTGGGAGCAGCACTTCATTTCTTATATTCAGCTCTTCTCTGCTTTGCAAAACCTCCTTTAGCTATTCTCATCAAATGAGCCTACCTTAAATGTGATCATTTAAATGGGTTCAGTTGCACTTATTTAGCATTAGAACAAAGAGAGAAACAAGATAGGCATCAGATGGATTATACTTGTCACACTGCAAACACCTCAGTAGAGTGAAACAGAGCAGTTCACTTCCAAATCTTTAAAAATAGAGCCTTCAGGAACAACAAAATATGTCTGGAATCAGAGCGTTGCAATTAAGGTCTTGTTCACACTAATGATTGGAATAGCATTGAAAAACAGTCTAACAGACTGTATTCAAGTTCTGTTAAGTGGTTGCCTCCACATTTGGGATCCAACCCGCCAGGGCCTTCAGAGCTTGACTTTTCTCTGATGTGGTTACCAAACAGTGGAACATTTCTAGCATGACCAAAACTTAGTCATGCCTCAGTAACTTAACTCAGATTCCACATCTTCAAGCCTGAAAGTAGTTTGAGGGGCACAATTTCATCCATGCCATCCATAAAACGTAATTTAACCCTCCTTTCAGATCGCCTTGGATGTTGTGGTATGCATGCATCACCTACCCTGCTTATGTGCACCGTGCTGTCAAAGAGGCCATAAATCCTGTGACTGCAGCCATCCACTTATGGCATGTGAGAATTTTCCTCTAAAAAACCCCTCTCCACTCTTAGCACAGTTGAACTTGTATTCTCCCCATTGTTAGAATCAAGGCTTTCAAACAGCTACATAATACAAGTGACGGGGGCAAAACCACTATCTACTTTTACGATGGAACGTGATCGGTGTGTGAAAGGTCCGTGTGATGTGGTGACGACAGCAGAAGGAGACAGGACTGAGTGACTCAAGCTTTCCTTCCAGGTCCCTGTTAGTGTGAGGGTTCCCAGGGGTTCTTCTCCTCCTATAAGATAGCACTGTTCTTTCCACTGACGTGTAGTTATATCCAGCTCAGTGAAAACTGAGCTCGTTCCTTGATTTGCTCTTCTCTGAGCATCAGGTGAGTTATGGCAGGGGGGAAAAAAAGAGATTTCCTTTCCTCCTCATCTCACTGCCTACATGCCAGTGGCAATATTCAAGTCCAGAAAACAGCTTCTCAATGACTTACAGTGGCAAGACCTCAAAAGAAAAAGACAGACAGTAAAAGCAGAATATCTGTCTGAATATGATCCAAGGATTTTTTTTTTTCCATCTACACTTTTCCCTTTCCCTAACTTAGGTCCAGGTTTCCCTCACACCTAAAATGGGTGTGCTGCTAGAGGGAGGTTGAAACAACCTTTTTCTCTAGTTAGAAAACAGAGCAGGTCAAGAAGTAATAGACTTAAGTGAGAATCTTGTTGGCATCACAACACCTTCTCAGCTAGCAGACCTCCTCCATGACTGTCCTTGGAGCCTCTTCATGTTACTACCTGATTTTTAAAACCCTAGTCCTATATAGCCAAAGAAAATAAGAGGCTGAACCAGATTCAAACATGTTGGTGAAACACTGCATCAGCACATACAGAATCATGCTTTAAACAACTGTAACTGCGGTCACTGCCTAGAAGTGGCACCATTCTGCCAGTAAAAAGCCAATTCATTGTGATACAGTAGATGGCATAAAAGAAGGCAAAAAATTAAATTTAAAAAAACTCTTGAAGTCTTATTTTACAATTGCAGTCTGTTTCATGGACCACTGCTTTTAAAAACTGTGTGATTGCGGGAAGTGAGGAGTGGAGAGGGATGAGTGTTTTTATAGCCAAGTGAAATGGAGAGTGGTCTTGAGAAAGAGAAGATGTGATTCCACAATGGATTAAGCAGAGAAATTTTTACACACAGAAAGTGTTGGAAGGGTGAGCCATAAAGAGAGAGAATTTAGTACGTTGCAACATTTTCTTGAGCATTAACTACTTACAGGCCAGTAGTACACAAGCTTTCCCTTTGCTACATTAAAAGTGTACCACTTCCACATACAAGATGAACAGACTTCAAAGAAGATGTCCATGACCAGTCAGGGTACTTTCAGGTATTAAAAAAAATATATATGCACAGGAGAGGTCTCATTAAAGTTCTAGACAGTTCCTTGGAGAAAACGTTTTTCTGGACAGTAATGCATTTGTATGTGTGGCATTGCGGCACCTAATCCACGTTGTTTTCTGCAAAGTGAGTTTTCCCTGGGGGTTTTCTCCTGGAAAAAATTAAATTTAAGAGCCAGCAATTCCCTCTGTGTCAGCACCCTGACCCAGCTCCATGCTGCCCATCCTCCCTTACTGTGTTTCTCCAGCTCCTCATGCTCCTGCGCCTTTATCTCGTTAGCCAACTTGCTCTATCTGCCCACAGAATTCTCTGCCTGATGAAAACCTCCTGCGCGCAGCTTTTCCTGGTCTCAACGCTTGTCTCCTCTCAGACATGTAGACATAATATGGTCTGAGAGGAGATCAATTTCTTCTTTGAGGTCCAGTCTTATCTCCCAGACAGTGGTTTATGCAGTGGGTTCCCTGGGGAACTTTCCTCTTTGCACATGGAGCCATTCCCTTGGCCAAAAGCTAATGAACGTGGCACGTCTCCAGACTGCGCCATGAGGACAGGCAGGAAGGATGCACAGCCAGGCGGGCTTCTTGTGCACGTAGGCATCTACTCTGAAGCCTGGAGAGGCACTTCACTTCCCAAATTGGTGGAATATCCCAATCCCTCAGCAAGGACCTCTCACACAGACAGTTTGATTTTTCCCCATGTCTTCAAGGTGCACTGGGCTGTTTCATGGCTGAAGTCCAAAATCTGTATCTCCCCCTCAGCAGCATCATGATGCTGTCACCAAACCCTCAGCACTGTTCCCATTGTGGGCGGTGTTAATGACCCATTGACTCCAGTACAAAAACACCAACAATTTCTTCCTAGGTCTACAGGGAAGGGAACCAGGCTGGAGGTACTGTGCTTTGGCCTAGCTCGGGGTGACTTGTTCCATTCTTCAGAGACATTGGCTCTTTTGTGCAAGTTCCCCATGGCTTTTTGAGGGCTCTGGGGTGTAGTTTGCAGTTCAGTCGCTCTTTCCCCCACACTGTGTATGTTCAGTCTCTATAGTAACCATGGGGGGAGACAGAGTCCTCTTTTTGCAGGAAGCATCATGAGCTGGAAAGTTCAGGCCAAACACAGACCTCTTCCAATTTGGAAATGTCCACATCTGGGATTTGAGTAAGGGCCATTTCTTGCTGTCAGCTGCCCTTGGCTGTACTCATACAGGCTTGGCAACAAGCAGTCCTTGCCAGGGAAGCAGAGCAGCTCAGTGGTGGTTTCTGTGTGGGCATAGGGGCTGCTGATGTAGGGTTGTTCTGCTGAGGACTGGATGGAATAGCTGGAGACATCAGATGCTGCATGAACGACCTTCAGGAGGCAGGATCCAAAGCCAGCTGTACCAGTGTATCTTGCCTATTTACACATGTCCCAAACCCAATAAATACCTTCCCTGCTGCACCCTCCTCTCACGCTGCCCAGCACAAGATCCTCCCTTCTTGATACAGAAGTACATGGTGGCAGCAAGTCCCCCAAACCACTCCCTGGGTCATCTGGCCCTCTCTGGGCAGAGACATGGCACCCCTAGCTCCAACTGCTGGGGCAATGACCTATCTTCAGGGCACTTCCTCCTGCTACCTGCCCCGGCAAGACACATAAATTATGCCCAAACCTCAAATTATTATCACCTTCCCCCTTTCCAGATAACATGCCTGTTTCTCCAAGAATTCAGCTGCAGAGTGATTATGTTTACCCAGTTTTCCTCTAGAGGGACCCTTACCTTGATTTTAGTTTTATTAGCTATGATTAAAACACATTTAATTGTAAAGAAGCCTCACTAAAACCAAGTGCTACCCCTCTAGAGGTGGCAAGTAACCATTCCTACCACAGGCTGTATTAAAACCAAGGGGAGTCCTGGGTGTGTGAGGAATCGAGACAGTCAATCAACCAACACTGCTGCACTGCAACTGCTAAGTTTTAATTAACCATGCAAAGCAAATATATTTGTATGTTTAGTCTTAAATGTAATTATATGTTTCAGTAGTAAATTAAGTGAAGAAAACAAATCAGCCACATGTTTCCAGATAGTGGGTACATAAATATTAAATCATTATAAAAGGCATATGAAGAGGAAAATGCAAACATTATGCTGATTTTAATTTCCTCAATTATTTCTAATTCCCCCTGAGCCCTACATTAATTCCCAGACTAATCACTCAAAGCAGGACACCATTTAATAAGATGCAGCAGCTGAAACCCAGAGTTTGTCACCAGCCCTGTCTTGGCACTGTCAACTTGGTGGCACTGTCAACATGGTGGCACTGTTGCCTTGATCAAGCTCCTCAGCCACAGGGGACCATGTTTTGTGACTCCCATGGCTGTAGGTATGTAGGTGATGCACATTTCACACTGCTCTGCAGTCTATCTGGGAAGATCTATCCATCAGCATCTGCCTTCAAAAGCCTACAGAGATCTATTTATGTAACTCCTCTCTGGAGGAAAGGTGCTGGGAAAGCAGCCAACAATAAATGGAGTGGGTGTGGGAAAACGAAAAATAAGCAAGCAGAAATACTACATAAAAGAATGACCATATGGCTTAAGCCACAAGCTATGTAAGTCACAGCTATAAAGTTGTGTCTGATAACAGATTCAGCAGAGACGTGCGTACAGCCAGAAGCTCTGTGAAGAGGGTCCCTTTGGGGGGTCAGGTGTGGGAAACAGATGCAGGCTCAGAGACCTCTGACAAGCACAAAAGAGGCCAAAGTGAGCCCAGAGGTGGCTCTGCCTTTTTCCCAGCCAGCCATAGGCCTGCTTTACCCATCCACAGACACACCTGCCATGGCACTCAGTATGGATAAAGAGAGCAAACACCACCCAAACATGGGCACTGCTCCGCTTTGAGGAGGGGAGTTGAGTAGATCAAGGCATTGATTCTGGATCAAGAAAATCATGCACACTCTCCTGACTTATTCCCAGTCTTGATAAGGTCACTCCAGTGATGTGCAAAGTCACTGTCCAGGCAGATGAAGAGAAAACTTTTTGTGTAACTTCTCTCTCTTTCAGTATAATGCAATGCATAGGCTGGGACAGAATTTAATGGGCAGCAACAGTATTGCAGAAAGTAAATTAAAATCTTTGCTCTTCTAATTAACCTTTAAAACAACTACTCCAAAGCAGCTCACTGTTCTGCTGCACAACACTGGGACACGAGTGTGGGAAGGGTTCCAGCTCACTGCACATCCAGCCCCACCAGCTACCTGGTGTTCAGCACCCAGTGCCTACCAGGCCATTGGAAATGCTCACATAAACCAAAGCAGGAACATTTGAAATGGGTGGTGCCGTCAGTTCCTTTGGAAAAGGGGAATTGCTTGTCACTTCTTAACCTGCACCGAGATGAAACCATGTGGATTATCTCTCTTTTAAATCAGGCACCTTAGTTAATTAGTTCCAGCATGCCAATCCTCCAGCCTGTTGGTGATAGGGACTCCAGAGATGGATGACAGCAGTCATTTGCCAGTGGGAAGGTCAGCTGCTTCAAAGGAAAATGTACTTTTTTCTCAAGACAAGGCACTGAAATACTATTAAAATCCCACCTTAGAAAGCTACTGCAGGGTGAGATATGCTGATCCAGAAGAGCCAATTTCCCTCTACTGACTGCAAAGGGACCTCAGATTTGGACCTTACATTTGATCAAGATGAAGCCCACATCTCCACAAGAGAGCACTGCCCCAAAGCACTCATGCTGTGCATGGAATCCCACTGACACGAGCCTGTCTCTCATGTAAAGGCACTTCTTTATGATCTCAAGCCGTGTTTCAAGACAGACTCCTAATGCTGCCTTATCCCCCAACCCACAGAACTGAATCAGAATTCAAAAGGCCATTTCAAAAATCCTCATTTGCCTACCACTCAGCTTGGATAAGCGCCTCTATAGAGGTTGGAGAGTTCTCCAACTCAGCAGTGGTGCTGGAGGTGAGAGCAAGGTGGGCAGACTTCATCTCACAACCCAGCACATTTGGCAAGGAAGTGTGCAAAGGATGAAAAGGGAAAACATTTTGTCTGTGCCTGTTTGTGTCCATGGGAACAGTGGGTATAAGCAAGTCGTTTATCCTCCTCAAGCTTCCTGTGGCAACTAGCAACCAGAGTTTGGCAGATGACAACAAAATGAGCCTGGGGCAGATCAGACTCCAGGGCACTGTTACATGCACAGCACAGTTCAGTGCAGTCTGCAGAGCAATACCACATTCAGAAGGAATAAAAAAGCTGAAGAAATAGCTCATCAAGCTGAGAAAAGGGCTGACAGACAAAATGAATGTCACTCTGCAAAGGCCATTTCTTCTCCTGCCACCCCCACAAATGAGCTCCAAAACTGATGCAAGCAGTAGTAACAATTTCTAAAGTAGGCAGCAGCTCTGGCCCTCGCAAAGATGGGTCAGAGAATGGAAATCTGAGATTGATGCAAACATTACATACTCAATACTCCCCAGGGTATTTGTACAGGGATTTTTTTTCTTTCATATGTCCTCTTTTTTTGTCAGCAAAGAGGACTTCTTATTTTCAGGATTAAGTGCAATTCTTGTTGGATAGTTTTTCAGCAGGAAATGGAATTTTTAGTTGTGGTTGCTCAGTTCTATTTTTCCTCTAAAAGCGATTGTTTCCCAGACTAAATTTCAACTTTTCATCTAAAAAAAAAAAGTTCTTAAACCCATAGCATTTTAGTGGGTTTGGTCCAAATCCAGCTCAAGTTCAGTATACTTTGAATATTATCCTCTCTGTGTTGGGCTAACCTATTTCAAGCCACCTCTTCCCCAGTGTAAGGTGAGTTTTAATGTAGGGAGACACCAAGGCACCCTGGGATCTGTGGCATGGCAGGGTTGTCTGACTCTAATGGAAAAGTGAGACATCATAGCTTCAGCAGTATGTCTTTAACCACACCAAAATTCCCAGGAGGCACCAACATGCTGTGCCACAAACCAGAGCTATCATTTGCAGCTGAAAATAGTCACATTTTGATTTTTCACACCTCCTGAGGTCCCCTAGAGGGAAGATGATGCAGTCCCATGGGAGGACATGTCCCCCCTGCGTAATACAGGGAAATGTTTGAGTTGGTCTCGCCAGAGTGACCTTGTTTAAGGTCATTGGTGGTGGGGCAGAGGAGGGGAGGGAAACATATCTGCTCACAGTGGAGATCACCCCAGGTCAGCTGCAGGGGCTTAGAGAGGAAAATGGGCAAGAAGTGGAGGCTAACTGAGGAGGCTGCAGTGAAGTGCCTCCCAAGATGAAGATGTGGCCACCAACGAGCAACTCTCATGACGAGCCATCAGACTTGTCCCTGTTGTAGGGCTGCTCTTCCCATCCTCTCTGTACTCCTGCAGGCGTCCTGCTCTCCCAGTGAAAACCTTTGTCATCCATTCAGGACTTCCATCTAGATCATCACTGAAATCCCAGTGTGCCGCTCAACTCAAGGGTAAAAGGCTGCACACACACCCTGCCAAGCCAAAATGCAGAACACCAGGGTTACTTTTGGCTCGAGGTCCTACACATGGCAGCAGAAAGTTTCACCTTTCCACTGCAAGATTTCATTTCCTGTGCCAAGCCTGTGACAGACTCCACATCAAACCTCTAAATTCTCCTTTAGGAGTTTTCCTTTTTTTTTTTTTTTTTTTTTTAAGTGCCATTTCTAGGAGGTAGGAAGCTACAGACTGCTGTCTGGTTTGCTGTGTATTTTTGAAACTGAATGAAAAATGTTCTGGATGGATACAGAGTAACAATATGTAAGCCTGAGGCATCAGATGGTTAGAAAGCTGTATTCTGTGTGTGTGCACAGATGTAATTCACTGCAAGGAATATGTGACACCACACAGCAGTTCAAAGTAGCAGGCTGGTACTAATTACTATGCTCTTAATGACTTCATCCATCAAACCATAACATATTCTATGATTATACAACTCAGCCATATGACAACCAAATGCCCAGCCGCTCCTTCGTATGAGATGGTTACACAGCAAAATTCTCTGTTGATTACAAGCAGAAAACTTCAAAAATAAGTGCACTTTAAGTCATCTGAGCCCTCAGAATTGTTTTATTATACCCTTTTGTGAGGGGAAAAAAGGTAAAACATTGAGGGTTTGTGGGGAGAGAGGTTGCACACAGATAAGCCAGAGAGGCTTTGGTGGGGTTTGCCTTTTTTCGTGCAGGTCTGGAATGTCCACAGCCTGTGACTTGGACCACTTAAAGACATGAAGTGAACATTCTTTGGCCTCAAAGAGTTGTGTTTCCCTACAAGGACAGCTCAGTGGTGTGAGTGGCACCGTGCTGCAGCCAGGACAGCTGTCCCACAGGCCAGCTGTGGCCTCAGCATCTTCAGAGGACGCAGTAGTGGAGAAGATGAAGTTTGTCTATGACAGATCCTGAGATTTCCCACAGCTGTGTCAGGGCTTTTCCAGGGTCTGGGCACCATCACTGTTCCCACCACCTCCCTCTGCATGAAAACATCCCGTGTCTTGGCTCTTTCCCTCTCTATTATGATCACACTTAGCACATCTACCATCAACAGCCACCCTTGTCCCCAGCAAAACAACACGCTCCAGTGCACACACTTCTCCCCTGGGCAGAGGGTGTGAGATTAAACTCTGCAACAGATCCTGTTCTCACTGCTGCCTGAGCTATGAAAAGGTGCTCTGGTGCTAGAGCAGAGGAAAACAGGGCTTGGCCCCCAGTTTTCTGCAGTCTTTACTTCATTCCCTCACGAGATCCAGTCCTTTCATCACTTCTGCCCACACTGTAACACCCTGCTCAGTAGTGCAGCGTAGATGGAGGTAAGTATAGTTCATCCACTCATTACTTGTACAATGCTGACTTCACCCATTTCCTGTACACATCAAAAAAGTGAGTTTCCCACATTTTCATTTGCCATTTCACCACTTTTTTTCTTCCAGAATTGCTGTGGAGGGTGTTATACACCAACGTAAACAATAAAACTATGGCTAATACCGAATTTATCAGGATGAACAACTTATTTCCAAGCTAATAAACTGTGAAGTTAACATTGCACAGATACCCTGCAACAGACACCTGCAGGCCCTAGAGCTGAGTGCTGGCTGGCTGATGGAGGCTGTGGTGGGTCCGGATGCTCTGAGCTCTCCTGTCTATCCATCACAACAAAGCAGAAGGTTTGTTCCCGCTTTTCAAACCTGACTTGCATGTCAGATCCAGAGGGCTAATCTCCCTAGAGCTGCTCTGCAGAGCTGAATGAGGGAACACTGAATAGTTCAGAATGGGGAGCACTGAGCCAGCTCCCTCTCCTATGCAGCACTAAGCCATGGACTACATGTGCTCGTTTGCAAGATGTGCTGGCACAGGGGTGTAAAGCATCATATTTATTAAATAGCATGAGAAAACAACAGGTTTAGAAAAAAAAGTGGTCAGAAGAAGACCAGGATGCATCAGATTAGTTATTATATCCCAGCTCAGCAGAAAATTACTGAACTCCAGTGACCAGGTTTTGTCCCTAATTTGTGAGACTCACCTTCTGGGAAGGGCACGACACAGACCAGTCAGGCAAGCTGAACATGTAGTCTCCTAGAAGCATTAAAAATGCAGCTGTCTTGCAGAATACATTAGTCTTCAGCATAATTTATGCCACATATTATCAGAGTCATAGGCACAACTCTAGTTCAACAAATGTTACCAGTCGCTTACTTTTCCAATCCATGGGTTTTTACAAAGATATCAATGGCTTTTCAGCAACTTCACCCAGACATCTGTGCTCCTGATTCAGAGATGCAAGTTCCTCATCACACAGAAACAATCAAATGGCTGTATCAGTATAAAACAGAGACTTTATTCCAGGAAATCGCTTTATTCCAGGAAAAACATTTTGTCCTAAAAATGGACAAAATGTACAGTGCTTGTTCCTGTTAGAGTTTCCTAAATCTTCAGAGTATTTCACAATTTAATTGTTGGCATAAAACTTGTGCTTCATAAGTCTGGAAACAAAAATTTTAAGTGCCTTTATTCTAGCAGTAGATAGTGGGAATGCTTACCTCTATAGGGCTTTCTTGCAAGATTGACATAACTGCTGAGAAAGAGCTACATAAAAGAATTCTACAAAATCAGTTTTTACATTTTTGCTAAATGTGACAAGGCCCAATACTCATCTTGATGACATTTCTGCACTGAGGTATGACACAAGGCCTTCATGATGCTGTCACTGTGCTTTCCTTTCCTATCTCCATGTGTCCTCTGGCAGCATCAACTGCAGAGCCTCCTGGAGCTCCTTGACCACAGTGACCATACCCTGCCTCACTGCCACCTCTCCTCCTGTCTCCTGGCTGTCTGGAGCTTCAGCAGGATGTTTGCATATCCCAGGCCTCCCCTCCTCCTTCTCACAGCCAGATATTTTCTGTGGTTGTGGGGCACAGAGGCTGTTGGAGCTCTGTTACCAGAAGGGTCTTCCAGCACCTTGGGTTTGTCTACAGAGTCTGAGGCAATGCCACAGTTTGCTTATGGCTCTTCTGGTTAAAATACATGGGGCATCACAGGCATCTCATGCAGCTGTTGAAAAGATCCAGTAATGAAACAACATCTCAAAAAATTTCCTTCTCTTTTCCCCATTTATTTTGCCCCCATCCCAAGCCATGTCCTACACAGAACAGGGCACCTATTGAGCCTCATTATTTGCTGTCTGTCAAGTGGCCATTTATTGCCACATGTCAATGCCTGCCTGTGGCAACTTCTCACTCCTGTACCCACAGATCTTCTTGGTGTGGGATTTTGTCAGAAGTTTAAATGACTGAAGTCAGCGTATCTCTCCTCCTACGTACCGTCCTGTTGATGTGACAGAGAAGATCAATACATACAAGCTCAGGAAGAACGGTTTGCACCTAAAGGAGTCAGCATGGTTAACCACAGTGACCTGTTTCTGCACAGGAACAAAGAGCTGCTGTCTCACACCAGGCCACCAGCCCGGCAAGGTGACACACAGCCATCCCAGGCAGTGCAGTCCAGGTGATGCTGGCTCTGAAAGGAAGGAGAGAAGTTGCACTTGCAGTATTTGGAGGCCACTGGAACCTGAGGAGACACTGCCTGGTGCCACCAGCTTCCTTCTGCCTAACTGCAAGTCTGAAGCCTCTGAGAAGACTGCATCAGTTGCTGTTCTCTGACATGAGGAATTTCACACTTGAATTGGATTTTTCCTAGGCTTATCCTGCACCTTGACTCTTTTTGTATTCTGTGCCTGACCAGTAGGCAGCAGAAGGGGGGAGGATTGCCTTAATACTGGGGTCTCTTCTGCCTGCGCCAACTCACTAGAGCTGTTTGCTCTCTCTGATGGTTTGCACCAGGCCAGCACAGCCAGGGGCTCACTGCTGTGTGGTTTTTGACATGAAAGGAGATGGTTAAGGTCAAGATCTCCATCAGTCAGTGATTTATATTTCATGTTGTGCCATGGGGTTGGTTTTTACACTCCCTAAGGCCTTGTGTACACTGTTGAAAATTATATTCCACTGCCACCTCTTGAGCTGACCTTGGCAATAGGCTGGGCACAGATTACATTCTGCACCTCCCCAAACATAGTCTATGTTGCTCAAAGCCTTGCAGGTTGTTCAGCTCCCCCAGCATTTTCCTCTTATCTCTGCCAATTGGTCATCTATGTCCTTTACCTCAACCAGTGCTCACTGGGCTCATTTGCATCTACTCTCGTTTTCTAATGAACAGATGAACAGAAAGAGGAAAGTGTTCAGAGAAGGTCCTTCTAGCTAAATATTCTTTATTGGTCCCATTCAAAAAAACCCAATTTACCCTGGGAGTTTTTTCACAGCTTGCTTTGGTGGGGTTTGGGTTCGTTTGTTTCATAAATGATTAATCCAAGCTAGTAAGTCCCTCTGCCTTCAAGGAAAGCAGCAGACGGTCCTGCTGAGACTGCTGCCCTCCACTGTGGTTTTTTATCTAAAAAAAAAAAAGGAGGAAAAGAGTTTCAAAGAAGAGACTGCTGCTGGGAAAGCACCAAGATAAAAAAGGAGGACCAAGGACAACTGGAAAAAATTACCTCACCCTGCATCCTGCATGTGTCATCGCCCTCCACACCTTACCTCTTGTTACTCCCCACCAACCTTTTCCTCTTGCTCCCAGCACCAGTGACTGCCTCCATTCCACTGGCATGGAACCCACTTGCACTCAGCCTTTTAATATTTTTCCTAAATCAACCAACAAGGCTTCCCCCTAAGAGCCCACGAGGACACACAGTGTTAAGGACATTTCTCAGTTCCCAATGTCTTCCCAAGACACCCACAAGCACTTTCTGCCCAGGTTCACAGTGAGTAAGTGGTCAGAAGAGTATAGAAATTGTGAAGTAAGCTGAAAACCCATGAACTGGACCAGGAGGGTGAAAGATGACTCATTAGTCAAACTGGATATAGCTCTCTTTGCTTTTCAAAAGAGAGATTAGTGGGAGTGCTCTCAACACTTTCAGTCAGTCTTAAAGAAAGGCATCATGATATTACATCAGCCACATATTTACTTTATTTTCATTATCACTACCCAAAGAATAGTTAATCACACATAAAAAGACAGTGCCAGAGAGAAATCATCTTCCATAAAAAGCCTGTTTCATAATAGGTGACTGTATTATCTTTCCTGCCTTTGGGGGATGATGAAAAGGATACTCATCACCAGCCACATTGTCCCCAGCATGACAGGTCAACATACAAGTGGTATTTCACTCCACTTAGGAGAAAATTCATGTTCATCTCTAACACAGAAGGACATGAAAGAACTTTAGAGGAAGTTCGTGGAATGCCAGGCAATGATATCATGGCCCCAAGGGAGAGGCATTTTTAAGACTGAAAACAATAGACTCCAAGAATCAGAAAACACTTAGCAATCTGCCTTGCTTCCACACCTTGGAAGCTCTTGTTCTTGATGCACAGGCTGTTCCTTCTTCCCTTGCCTTCATACCACAGTGGCATCTCCTCTCTGTCCTCTCCCATAAGGACACAAAGCCCCATCGAACTGGGCAAGACTAGAAGGAAGTATGTGATCTGTAACTAGTGCTCCCTGTTTTCAAAAGTTCAAAGGGCATTTTAAGGACCTTAGTGGGTGTTCTGCACTTCAGAAAATGATTCTTTTCAGAGTAATTCAAACAGGAAATTGTATCATCCAATGGACCTGGATCAGAGGCTAAGAATCAGCAGACCTGAACTTCACAATTAGTTTACTAATTACCAAGCATCAACTCTGGAGCCCAATTTCTTTGTCTAAAAACTGTGACTCGTGACTTTATGCGTTCAAAATGCTTTGAGTGCTGTTAATGAAAGGTGACATTAGGGAAGCTTTTGCTGTTCTTACATCCAAATCCATTTCCCCTCTTCCCCTTCCCCTTGAACATTTCTTTCAAATTAACACATTTTCTAGACTTCATTGAGTAACACTTTGGAGTGGATTAGTAGGGAACTTGACAAGAAGAAAGCAGAGAACCTACTGCCATAAAACACAGCAGGAGAAAAGAGGGTATGTGCTCTTTTTTGGTTTTTTCTTCCTGACTCAGTTACTTATGGAAAAATGTGGGGTGGTGTGCAGGGGATCTGAGGAGAGAAAAAAGTCATCGTGAAATGACAGTACTCCTGAACAGGAATAGCACTGTGGTATTTATTTAATTGAAGCTGTAGGCAAATGCAGATTCAGAAGAAACAGGAACCACAGAGACTTGATTTGATTTTGAAAATTTTAAAACCCTTGCCGGCAAATAAATTTGGAGGCTGGGTTGGGTTGGTTTTTTTTTTTCATTTCAAGTTTTTCTTTTCGTCATTAACTTGGTCTCACAATCAGTGGGATGGTAAAAATTATTGCTGAAGGATCTCAGTTCTGGCTTCTTGAGTTTTACGTGCATAATGCCTAAATGGGGGGCTGTGTGCTGTGACGAACGCCTCGTGCATGCCAGCTGACTTAGAAAAGGTGACTTGGAATTTTTCAAGTTCAGTATTTTTATTCTTTTTACAGTTCTCAGTTCTTATCTCCTCCCCCTCAGTGTATTTCCTGTTTCCTCATCCTGTAATAGTTATGTACATTCAAACGGTGGATCAAACACCTTTTGAGCTGTTGTTGTCAAGTTTCATTAACATTTCTCATATCGTTTCCTGTTTTGATACTGATACCCCGGCAAAGTCTGCGTAAGTGGGCAATGTGGCTGGTCAATGGCTCCCCTGAACTGATGGCAGATCATTCTCTTCATAGAGCATCATCCATTCCCAAACCTATTAAAATGTTGGTGCTACAGCCATGAACTTAGAAGACATTGAAGGAGGCACGTACCCCACCAACAGAATTCAGCCAGCTTTGAGAGAGATACAATAAACTTTAAATATATAAATATAACAAGACTGAACATGGACCTAGGACAGGCAGTAGCAAAAGAAGTTGCTTGTGCCAAGACACAGGGGAGGTGTATGTTGGTAGAAAGATATTTCTCATCCAGGTGTAGGCATTATGCATCCCNACCCAAAAAAAAACATTTTGTTTGTGTAGGCTGCAGCACCTCAATACCAAGTCCCATTTCTGAAGTTACACTTCCAGTAGGGCTGGGTCCCAAAGAGCACTGGAGACAGGCACTAATAAATTTAAGAGAAGAAATAAAGTTTCCACTGACTTCAAAGCCACAACTGCAAGAACAAGCCTTGTACTTGCAAGCATCAAGGTCTGCTAGCACAATACTTGGCATGCAAGATGCCCCAGTCTATGAGTATGCAATGCCACAGTAAAACTGATTGACTAAATCAGCATCAAGCAGTGACTTTATGGAGGTTTTTACATTGCTCTCCCATATAATCCCCCTGCAAAATACAGCAATATTTTTCTACAGAAATAAAAAAGTATGTGTGTCAGTAGGAGGAAACAAATCTAGTGCTCTTCATTAGCCAGCAATATTAAAAGCAGAGGACACATCAAGGCACATTCAGAATATGTCAGACAGTGACTGAAAGCAGTAGGGAAAAAAGCCTGTGTTCTCCCACATCAAGCTTCAACAGGGTTTGAGGGAGGGGAGTGGAACTTTAAATGGTTTGAGGATTAAAAAGAAGCCAAATCACAAGAGAAAGCCATTTCAGATGCAGTATATTTGCGTTTCTAACCAAAAGTCTTTGTTAAAAAAAAAGGAACAGAGAAGTGTGTTTTTCA
Organism: Peucedramus taeniatus; assembly: GCA_013400575.1. NCBI lineage: Eukaryota > Metazoa > Chordata > Aves > Passeriformes > Fringillidae > Peucedramus > Peucedramus taeniatus. The sequence continues at coordinate 108,604 of WBNO01007076.1, read as the reverse complement.
AAATTTTCTCTTTGGTGTTTTGCTAAGTCTGTTGCTTCACAGGATGTTCTATTGTCTTCACTGCCACGATGCACAGAATTACCCTGCAAGCCACTCTGGGCTCTGATACAGTGTCTGGGGACATGAAAGAAATGTTTTGCTTTTAACACCAACAGACTGAAAATCAATATTTCAGAGCTTTGCCACCCACACCTGGCAGGCAACCTTCCCAGTTCCATCAGATTTAAATGTTAAGGAGGAAAGCCAGTAAGTCCACTGCATCCCACTGCAGGTTGGTGTTTGTCAGACTCCTGAAATCTGCTTCCTAAAGAAATCCCAAGATTTAACTGTAATTGTGCTGTTTTTTGGTGCTTTCTACAAACCTGGGGGGTGGAAAGAGGGTCACTGACTTTTCAAGGTTTTATTTACCCTGCTGGAGCCAATCTATTTTTTAAAAAAATATTCACAGACAGGGTTACTATGTAGTCAGCTTCTAGGACCACAAGAAAAAGCAGCAAAGCTTTTCTGGAAAAGTTGTCAGCACAGTCCTGGAACTCCACCAAGATCTGCAGCAATCATGTCTTTGCTCCAGTAACCTGAAATAAAGGCCCAGCATCAGAGAGAGGGAAGCCCAGACCCTGTACCATAGAAATCAAGATCCCTTTTTTCTTCATAACTCAATAGAACCTGAATTTTCCCATTCCCCAAGAAGCAAGGTCCTGAAGCACTGGTAGGTAGGAATGGGGAAAAGCCAATGTCCAAAGATGTGGGACTACACTGCAAGAGAAGGAGCAGACTTAGGGTGACTTACCTCCACCGAGACCTCTGGCCAGCATCTCTCTGCATATCTACAGCAAAGGGCAGCTTAGGTCAAAGTGGGCATTTGCACCTGGGTGGCTTTGGGGAAGTAAGAGCAGCAAACTCTGCTCACATAAGGCTCCCTCTTGAACCAAAAGCAAGAAGCCCTTGTGAAGAATAACTTCAATAGCCACTTGAAGATCCAAATCTACCTCCATGGACGTGTCCTTCCCCCTACCAACCGCCCCATGGGTTGGCTGGGATGAATTCTGCCCAGGGTGCAGGACCCTGAAAGGGCCAGGCTGGGCAGCCCAAGAGGATGTTCAGGAACCCCTAGTCTTCTTGGAGACACCTGGATGCAGATGAGACAGTGTGGGGGCTTCTGGAAATCCTGTCTGAGAGCTAGCTCAGACCTCTGCACTAACAGCAGAGTCACCATACCTCAGTTTCACTGTGGAAAGGAGCCAGCCTGTCTGGAAAAGCAAATTCTGGAGAAGACAATCTATCACCACCTAGATCCATCCATTACAACCATGCAAATGTGCTTCTCCTCATACAAACCTGTCCTGGGACATAGTCTCTCACAAGCATCCCCACTAATCCACTGACCCTAATTTCCACACCATGCCTCCAAGTATTAAAGCTTTCTTAGCTTAGCTTACAGTTATTTTTCCAGAAGCCACCTGGCTCAACATGTTCCTGCAGCCACAGAGCCATCCCTCACCTGCAGCAGACCCCATGGCAGAGTGGGTGTGCAAACCTCTCCCTCCCCAGCATTTGAACCCAGTCTAGGGTTTGCCTCAGTTTTCAAAGCCTGTGAGGCTCAGCAGATGATTGGTGGTGTGTATCCCAGAAGAGCTGTTGGACTTGTCTGCTTGCCCTTCTCCCTGGCCATGCCCATGTACACTACAGCCCACTCCAGTTTGGGACAATGAAGGTACAACAAATCCCTCAAAGAGAGGTGAAATGAGCCAAAGTGCCAAAACAAGAACTCTGTGTGAGCATGGTTGCACCCAACTTTGAGGCAGTTAGGTTTGGCAAGGGGGTGTTAAAGGTATGGGAGGAGGTTAGTCCGTGACATAAAATGTCAGTAAGCTTTTTATACAACCACCAAAAAAAGTCTTTTTGGGTTTTTTTAACACCTACGGACTCTTATACGTTGTCTTTTAGATGCCCCAAAAATTCCCCTTAGTACTTTTATCATTCAGCATCACTCCAGAGTTTAGTCAGCCAAACCATACCCTTTCCCAGTGTTAGATAAATTGCATCTTGAAAACAGCACAGACACTAATATCACATCGTCCTAGAGCTGAGCCACATGTGAAATCTCTATCCTGTTTTTCTACAGAGATGAGTAAGATTTTCCTGTGTAATTAATATATAATATCTTTCTGTGCATTTGTGTAAATATATAGAGCAAAGATACCACTGCAAAGATAACGATTTGCCAAAGCGCTTTTTGCATTCTTTCAAATGTGGTTGTTTTACTTGCAGTTTACAGCATTTTAGTCATGTTTTGACATTTGAAGAATTTTCACCGAAAACAGACCTTGTACCAATAACAGAACCAGACATAAAACTCGTAGTAATAAGGAGCAGCAGTAAACAACAGATGCACTATTTATTGTATGTGTTTATTATGTATTAATGGAATAGAGTATTTAAGTAACATTTTAACATTTCTACTGTTGAATTAATGAGGCTAAAATACATTATTTAAATAACTTGCACATATTTAACAGTGATAGTAATTATCATTGTTACATATTTTTGGACAGTTTTTGTCATTTTTAGACCTATCACCCAGGTGATAAGACATCTACTTCTCAAAGTCCCTCATATTGTGAGGAAGGCTGCAAATTCTCTAATAACACCAAGATAAAAAAAAAATTACAAAAACAAAAGAAAACAAAGTCCTGATTAAAAGAAGCCCATTACTGTCAGAACTGCAAAGAATTGGGAATTTTGCCAGTTTGGGATTCAATCTTTATTTAATAATTCAGCAATTATTTTAAAATTTTATCAAGCAGATCAAAATATTCAATGTATAAAGGGTTTTTACAGAATAAGAGTTTCTTCATTATAAGCTATGGGGACTTATGAAACAGCATGTTCTCAAGAAAAAAACAGGAAAAAATTCATGAGTCATTGATTTGTGAGCAACAAACAGGGGGCATGGAAAGAGCAGACTATGCCTAAAATATGGACAACCAGCCCTACCTACACTTGCTGGGTTTGGACAGGAGTAATTTTTTTCAAATGCATTCATTTTTAGTGGGAGGCTTTTCATGTTATTTTTCCTTGGACTCTCCCAGAAATGTGATGCTTCTGATCTTTTCCAGGGGTAGGAGTGATTTTTATGCACCATCTGAAGCACTGGAACAGGGAAGGTGACAGGGTGACAGGGAGGTTGTTGGCTGCTTGACATGACCAAGCCATGCTCACACAGAAAAACGTTAGCTCGGCTCCACTTCTTTGAACACGCCTAGCACAGGCCTTCCTCCTCTTCCTTCCCCCTTTTAGCCACCCTCGTGCCTCCCAGCTTGAAGTTTTCATATTCAAAACAAGGCTGCTTGCAGTCGCAGCTGCATCTGCAGTAACTGTGACACCTGCTCCCAGCAGTGCCAGCCCTTTGCCTTCTGTCCTTTGGGTGGCCTCTGCAGAGCTGTACAGCTCCAGCCTGTATTTATCACCATTTGCTAACTGTAGGGCACACTAAGGTGGCACGGTTTACTAAGCACAGCTTTCTGCTTTGCTCTAAAATCTGAGCAATTACAGCAAGGGAAACCATTCAGCAACGTACTATTGCCTTGTTTTTTACCCTCTGTTCCCACCTTTTTAGGATTCTTTTAATTTCTGAGCAGACTCAGGCACAAAACCGCCTGTGTGTCCTATGGCTGCAACCCACGTGTGCCAGCAGGTCACCATGTCCCAAGGCCCGCTGCAGCTGAGAATGCCCCACCAAGGGCATGTTCAGGCATGAAGTCTGACCAGATAGGCCAGAGGAGTATGGTGTAGAAGGGAAAAGGGAAAGGGCATTTCCCAAGAAAGGCTAGGCAGTTTGACTTTTTGCCAGCTTTGCTTTGAATAATTAGCAATGCTCGGGAACGCAGGCCGTGCCGTCAGTAGGGCGCTGTCTGGTTACACACTCCGAGGTTGTCTCCACGTCTGCCAGCAGCATCCAAGACCCCAATGCCAAGCTCTGCTCTCTCACACACAGCGTGGGGCTGTGACCCCTCTGTGAGGCCAGACCCTGCCCCAGAGCCAGGCACAAGTGAGGAGCTCTCCAGGCAGGGCAGCCAGCAGGGAGTAGGCAGGCACAGGGAGTGCCCACTGTCCTCATGGAACCAGCACCTGTTGTCTCATCTGACAAACTTTGCCTGTGCAGAAAGGTCAAATTCAGAGGCTAAAGCAAAAAAAACCCCATCATTTATTTCAGAAACACATTTCTAAATGTTTCCTATTCTCCTCTCCCACCTCAGCAGAGCCCCATCTTCAGAACACGTGTGTGAGGAGAGGTCCCGTTCAGTGGGACATGCTGCAAGCACAGGCACAACACAAATGTCTTCTCAATGAACATCATCTGCCCTACTTGCACCCCATTGTCACACAGTCAGAAGTGTCTGTGTCATACAGAAACTAGGTTAAATGAAAAGGGTGTAGCTCTGTGAACCTTGATTTCAGCATTGTTTTGTACCTTCTGGGTCAGGAACTGAAGGTTTTTATCCATTCTTGTACAGATAGGAGTAGATACGTAGGAGGTTTGCCTGAGTAAAAGCTAAGGCGGGAAATAGGGATTTGAGCCGGCTGCTGTGAGGGGAAAGAGACACCATCCTGGAAAATAAGCCTTATCAGCCTCCAAGTGCTACTGTGTGTGCATGTTTTATTGTGTTTTTAGCTGCACCACTGAACCCAGCCTTCCCAAAGGATACATTGGAATGTCAAGCTTTGAAGCTGCCGATACCCCACCTTTCCAACTACTCCAAGTCTCCCTGTCAAAATAATAAATACTTGAAATGATAAACAAGTGAACACATACTGCTGGGGCAGGCAATTCCCCTGCTGGTATGGACACATTCCCCATCCCATGCCCCCAAACTCTCACCTGTCCCTTCTGCCCAGGGACAGGGACCACTTTCCCAAAAGCCACTATTCACAACCTCCAGGGACAAGACACACACTGACGTTTAAAAATACCATTGTGTTAGAAGATGTGGGAGAGCCATGAGCAGCCTGAAGCACAACTCTGGGTGGGTTACTCATGACTCCTACACGGGCCACATCTTACTCTGCAAACATGGGGCAGGGACCCAGGCTGCACTTTCACAAGCAGTTCAGCTCAGCAAGACTGAGAAAGTCTGCTTTACTCCTCATGGCAACAAATCAGTACACAGCTTTCCCAGGTGATGCCATTCCTCCCGTGCTTTCAGCAATTGCCATTTACACTGGGAGAGAAGGAAGAGGGGGCTCATGCAGACCTGGGCTTGTCTTTAAAGGGAATATTGACCTTAAAAGGTGATCTAAAGTTTAGCTAAACAAAATTTCATCTGTAAAGACATCAAGACATACTCTCCCAATGAACAATGCAAGTCCACCATATGTATCCATTTCCATATGTATCCATAATGTGGCTATCAGCACCAACTGTGGTTTTCATGGCCTGGGTTACAGCTTGTCTTTACTTTCTTCCCCCAGTCTGTCCTGACTAGCACTGGCTACTGAAAAACAAGCCCATTAGCAGATTCAGAACATCCTCTCATCTCTGCACCTTCTTTTCCTTCCTGGAAACCTCCTTCTAAAAGGCTGCTTAATACATCTAGAGAACAAGAGGAAATCGACATCATGCAATTGTGTTTTAAGCCCAAACACCAACCAAAAAGATTCTGCAATATTGAAAATTATGTTTACAATGTGATAACAGCATTTTCTCAGTGTGAATGGTACTGGCAATCATAAAAGCAGACACCTTAGGCCATGTCTACTGAGCACAGCTTAAGGTATTGGTCCTGGGGGAGCACAAGTACTCCCATGCTCAGCGGAGGAGCTCTGGAATAACATATCCACTGACCTGCACTTGAACCTACCACTTGCTGTTTTCCTCTTATAATCTAAATCTGGAAATGCGCTGTCTGGTCAGCAGCGTACTACCAAATCATTCAGCGAAATGCTCTGGATGCCATAAAAGCGTGCCTGTGCTTGCAGCGCCACAGCAAACAAACTTGTAAAATATAGCCCGAGCGCGGCTCACAGCCGCTGGCATCGCAGCCGCCGCATGTGCTGCTGTGAGGCACCTTTGTAATGCAGCCAGGCAGCAGCTGTGTGCATTGCAGACATTGTGGGTGGGTGGCTGTCTGCGAGCTCAACAGCTGTCCCCGCCGCCAGCCCGGGCCAGCGCCCGGCCTCCCCGGAGAGCGCCCTGCATCCCTCCGCCGGAGACCAGTTCGGAGCACCCCGTGAGAGCGCTGCTGCTGCTGCTGATGCTGCTGATGCTCTCACCCGTCCTCCTCGGTGGAGTTTTGAGGGATGTGGCTGCCCCAGTCACAGCAAGAGCCTGGTCAGCCTGGGCACAGGGTTCAGCTCTAAGTAACTCGATCGGCTGCTGTGTCCACCTTCACAAAAAATGACTGCAGACGCCGACTATTTAGTGGATATATTTGTGTTAAAAAATACCAGGCAGTAAATTGCAAGTTTGTAATTTTGTTTGTTTTTATTCCCCAACCCTGAAGTTCAGCCAAATCCACGCATTTTGGTGAGCCTGCATGTTTGCTGCCTTTTGGTAAATCCTGTGTGTGGACCCTGGTTGCTCTAAAGTCATAGACATGTTCGTGACTGCAGCTTTTGTAAAGGTTACAATTAATCCTTCCATAAACCTTCTTACCTTATGCCATTGAGTAAGAAAAGCAGCCCTTAGTTTTTGTCACCCAAAGTTCAAAAGCCTACATTTCCAAGTCTAGTTGATCTGCCATGAGTGTAGGGATGACCTCGGCCACGTTTGTAGAAGCCCCTGGCTTGCAGTGTGAGGGGGATGGGGCAGGCCAGCAGCTCAGAAACATGAACTTCCAGAACTGCGTCTTCCCACTGAAATTCAGAAACTGCTGCAGCAGCTGTAGAGGCTACCAAAGGCTTGGACGGCAGTGAACCCCAAGGATAATGGCAGTCAGAGAGAGCAAAGTGCATGACCTCACCTAAAACCGCCTGAAATCACTCTGCATCTTTCTATTGACTTCAGTGATCTTTGCCTCCCTCCCTGAATGAGTAACAAGGATCCCCACAGATTAGGCAAGTGAGAGGCATGAACAGACAGCAATAACAGCTTTGAAAGTGCTTACTTATATTTAGATACTTTTAACTTTCTACAAAAGTCTGACAGTCTCCATGAATTGTCACGGGTTGGCTTCTGGGGTGTTTTCCAGTTTTGCAGCAGAATCCCTACCAGCCATTTTAATTGATCCTGTGAGCACAGAACATTTTTCACTGTGAAGTGGGGGTTTTTCAGGCTGTATTTTGCACTGACACTTGAATAACATCAAGCAAACTGCTGACTCTTTTTAAGTTGTAATGTGTCACTTAGAAAGCCTTTAAAGCAGGACCATACACTTTGTTCATTCTGATTAAAACACTGGAGTTTTTTAAGCTGCACAAAAAGCAGGAAAGCACAACTGTGCAAGCAAAACCTTCTTTTTCCTTTCCAGGGTAACTGGTGAGCTCTACTGGATTTTCCATTCTGGTGGTTTGCTCTGGTCACATAGGTAGGGCTGTGGCCCTTGGGGGAAGAGGGGCTGGCAGGGCTGGGCACACTAAGATCTGACTCTTCAGGAGTGTTTGGGGAGTGCACAAAACATGGATGTAGGGGCTGATTTTAAAAACAGTGGGTTCCTTACAATTGTCAATACTGAAGCTCCAGCTCAGAACACAGGGATCACAAAGATGCAAGTGAAGGCTAAGCAGCTTCAGTGCAGGACTGGGAAACCGTAGCTCTAAACCCTTCCACAACATCTGACTGAAAAAAGAGAACAGGACTTCTTACAGGCTTGATGTCATACTGAAGGGGATTTTTCTAGGCTTGGATGAGTGGGGGAAGATGGAAAAAATGATCAGGATTTTTTTAAATCCTTCTCTGACTTCTTTTTTTTTTTTCACATCAGAATATTCATTTCTTCTTTCCTCTCTCTTCATATGGCAAAGCAGCTGTGCTGCCCCCGGAAAGAGGCAGGCACAGGTTAGGTATTGGGGCCAGCTGGGCAAGCCTTTCTTACTGCCAGGGTGAGGTCCTTTCTCAGCCATGAGTCTGCTCTACCTTACCTAGAGAAGCCTTCTAAAAGCAAATTGAAAGAGGGAAAGGAAAAAGGAGCTACTTGAAAGATTTCTGTCCTGCTTGCTCCCTCTGACCTAACAGAGAGGAGTGGAAGGCAGAAGAGGAAGCAAGCTCAGAGGAGTCTGAGCAGCTGCTTTTGTGCTGCCTCAAAACCCTCTAAGTGCACAGAAGGTATCTCAGAGCCCAGAGCCAGAGCCAGCACAGACACCACGGGTCTCAGCGAGCCTGACACCCTGCACTGCTTTGTGATGCTGGAGCTGCTCCACTCAGATAAGAGTGAACAGCAAGCATCGGTGCCCATGCTTCTCAGCAGGCCTCCAGGGCTTGGCAAAGGGGGCACAGGTCCATTCTGGGGACCTCTTTGTCCCTTGAAGAAACCAACTGACGAGCCAGAGGAGAGAGGTAGATCTGTGGTTTCTAACGAGGCCTATGTGCCAAAGCCAGAAGAAAACCAATATATAAATTACATATTGTATGAAATTATCAAATCTTAAACTGTGTGTTAAGAAGTGTCCAGAAACAGTTATTTTTATTACTCACTGAGGACCATCTATCTAGCAACTGATAGAGTTTGGAAGTTGTTTCATCAGTGCTTGCCAGACACCCACTTCTCTTATCAGACCTTTGCTCCCAGGGAGCACCAGGCTGAGAGAACCCTCCTATGCTCACAACTTCTTCTTGGATCACAATGACTCCTTTATATTCACAAAATCTTTATTAGCCCCCAGAGGCACCAGATAAAGACAAAAGACCATAAAAACGTCCTTAGGAGGTCAGACTAAAGGTCCCTCTAGCCCAATATCCCATCTCTAAAGCTGAAAATGGGGAAGAGTACAGGACTAGGGCAAGCCTATAGTAAAACTACCATGATGTACTCTGTCAACCTCCAGTGATTTGGAGGTCAGGGACTTCTTGACCCAGAAATGGTATGTTTGTGTTTGAAGGCAGAGAAGGATTTGAGCCTCTATTCCAAGCATTTGAATGCTACAGGAAAAAAACACTTAGCTGGTGAGAGAAATAGAAGTTCAGTATAAATACAAAGCTGGTGGAAGCAGACCAAAAGTTCATTTTAAAGCCCATGACATTATCTCCAAGAACACGCTCAGCTTTCTGAAGCCAAGAAGCATATTTTAGCCTGAGAGGCTCTGACTGCTCAGTATTCCTGAAGCAGCACTCACCCAGTACTCTTTTTTCTTTCAACTGATCCTCCAGGAGAAAACAGGGAGGATGAGGAGCTCTTAGCATGCAGGGCTGGGGCATTTGAAGCCTTCCCCTTCAATAATTCAGACAAGTGCTATAGGTTCTTTTCAGAATAAATAGCAGGTTAGGTGGGTATTTCCTTCAGGCATCAGACCAAAACAATATCTCACATTGGAATGTGGCGGGCAAGTGAATTATTTACTGGCCAGAGCACAGCTAGCCCAGCTGCACTTAGTGCAAGGAACTAGTTCAGGTGTTGAAGTCAAGGGATTATCACAGTGGCCCAGACTCAGGCCAGACCACTGAGCCATGCCTACACACTTGGCAAGTGTGTGTCAGCAGCACCTCGGGACCACACAGCTCCAGCAAAGTGCTGCCACACCACGAGCAGCAGTGTTTGGACCCAGGTCACAAGGACAGCCACCACAATGGGTCTCAGCAGCAGCAACAACAAAAACAAGCACGGGTCCCTCTGCCACATGAAAGGCTGCACAAACATTCGTTCCTTTGCAACCTTTCAGCAGGGCCCCGGTGCTCACATAAAAGAACAGCAGCTCTTCAGACCTACCCCACTTTTCTCTGTCAGCCACCACATCCCCTATTGAAATCATTTCCTGTTTTATTTTTAAGATTGCTGCTGTCATAAGCTGTTGCTGGCATGGGGGTGGGGATGGGAAGGTGGTGTCTGCCCAGTGAGCACAATAGCCAGCTGTCACCTCCTTCCCAAGGTAGCTTTTCCTGTTGCTGCTCTGCAGGATGGAATGGTGGCAGAGGGAACACTGCGAGGAGGAAAGAGAGTGATGCTTGCCACTTTGTAGCATCTCTCCTGGAAAATCAAGGAAAACAGGCTTGATAGGACAAGCAGAAAGAGCAGATTCGATGTTTCAGGTCCTTGTGGTGCAAGAATATAAAAGCTGCAAGGGACAAGAGTATCTCTTTCATGGTGAGTCTGTGTAATTGGAACAGAGATGCAACACAAAAATCCAAATTCTAGTTAGCAAAGAGTGGCAGCTGGCATAACTGTCCCCTCTCCTTATAGCACACATAGCAGGAAAAAAAAAGGAAAATTCAAACTGAAAATGGTGCTAAATTATATTGTTAAGATGCATTATTCCTAACATTACCTTTGCCTCTGAGTCCCAGGTTCATGCTCAGTTTACACTGGGACAAGTCTGTTGGTCCATCAGGCCCTCCCATGAGGTCTTTTCATTTGTCTTAAAAATAACATAGCAAGTGGCATAGTTTGAGTGAGATGAGGGTCAGATCAGAAGGCAGAACTGAAATTAGTAACAAACCAGCTGCTGGAAATTATTTCATAGACTCTGGAACAAACTACTCACTTTCACTAGGGGCCACTGTGCAGCACAGGATCAGCCCTTTCCACAGGGCTGGCGAGAAGGACCAGTCACACCGTGGGCACCACTTGGGAGAGACTGGTATGTTTTGGTGCAACAAATTGATTTGAGGATAGCCAAGATTTTTTTCTCAAAGGAACTTCTCAAAAATTAACCAGCAATCCCCTTCTGAAGCCAGAGTAACTGCAAATCTTAGCTGCTTTTTTTTTTTTTTTTTTTAATGCCAGAACTCATGTAATTTTCACGGCTGTGAATCAGAACATCTTCATTCTTGTGGCATGTTTTTCACTTTTATGAACACTAATTTCACTACATTTTTAGAGTGGTGACTTTAGCCACAGCGTGGCTGCTGCTAAGTTCCCACGGCTACCAGTAGGACTTTTATGTGGGAAATCTGTGGGCAGCAGGGAGCCTCCCTGTTTGTATCAATATGAACTTCCCAAGAACATCAGACTGACATTTTCTCAGCCCCAGTAAGAGCACACATGCTCTCACTTAGAGCTCTCTTTCCTAAGCTGAAGGACATGTGTGATCATTTTAATTTCATCAGTTTTCTAGCAGGCCTTTTGCACACACAGAAATGCTGCACCAATGAGGTTTTTTTACTCTCCAGACAGCAGAAGCCCAATCCTACAAACTGCTGAGTGCCAGTTGTAAGGCCCTAAGGGACTTCAGCAAACACCAGGAGATCCTGGTATGGGGCATCCTTCCAGCTTTCACACTCCCAGCATTCTGGAGACCCTCAGTGCTGCAGAGACACCCATGATCCCTCTCCACCATCAGAGGCCAGGCTGTCAGTGCTGGCAGGTCATCAGTGGCACAGCCGTCCGCAAGAGTTTCCCAGCCTTTCGCTCGGCGGCTACGCATTCCAGAGATGACCAGACACAAACACATCTCCTGTGCTTGCATACTGGAGCACTTTCTGCAGCTGGGTAATGAGTCGGAGAGCACATTAGAAGCATATATATACTGTCTCTCCCAGCTGAGAAAAAAAAAAAAAAAAAGCTGATTTCTTTTTTTTCCCCCCTCTCTCAGAACATAAAAATGTAGTGGAAGGGCAAAGGGTGAGTTGTATGGCTTCAGCTTTCTTAGAGATAATATATTGCAGGGAAAAATTAGCCATGGTGGGACACTGTTCAGTCAACCTTTTGAGAAGCCCACAGACACAACAGGACCACACTTAGTGATCTAACTATTGCTCTAATAACTAACTGTTGCTTCCTATTTGCAGAACTGCAAGCCTGTGGAACGGTTTCAGGATCATAATCACTAATAAGAGGCATTCATACTCAGGAGTGTGAGGCACTGCAAAGCAGGGAAGCAGAAACAATCTATTGTTTACCACTTTGGTCAAAAAGACTGGTTTCTTTGTCAGTGAGAGATACCCCAGCTTTGCATGAAGCTGAAGCCAAGAGAAATCCTTAAACCCTGATCCTTCAAAACAGTCGCAGCTCCCCCTTTTTGATTCAAAGTATTCAACTCTTTTATGAACCTGTCCTTTGGACGCTGCTGCAACCTTCAGTCTGGCTGCAGGTGAAGTCCACAACACACTGCTTGGGGCATATTCCTCAACATCATGCCACGTGTCCCACATGAGGACAGCAATATTGTGAGATATGCTGCTATTCAGCTAGCAGTGAGAATGTCAACATATAATTTAGAGGGCTTGAAATGGAAAAGAAAATATAAAGCTGAAGGTAGTTTTTATTGTTCTTGCAGCCAAGATAGTCTAGGACTGCAAGTGTGGTGAGGTTTGGAAAGAGGCCATATCTTTCCCAAGACCAACAGACATATTTGGGGGAAAAACAAGATAACCTTCCTCTAGCTCAAAACTGTCACTTCTGGGCTTTTAAGTTCTGCATATTTCACTGCAAAAACCTGGAAACTCTTTTCCCAAGCACAAATGTCTTTCTGCTGGGCTCATTGTAGGCTTACAGCAGGAAAAGGAGCATGTGCTCAGCTGCTGAGCACTGCACAGGGTTGTGCTGTCGCTTCATGATCAGAGGGAGCCCTGGGCATGTCAAATACTCATGAGCCAGAGTGGCAGTGGGGAGAGAAAAGGTGTCTCCAGCCCATTGCTTAATGCTGTCATGTTTTGGCAGTGCTTTATTTAAAAGGCTCAGGACAATGAGGTTTTTTTAGGACTGGATGCATACAGCAAAGGGTATACAGCAAAATTCAGAAGATGTGAGTGCACCAGGAAGATTTATCACAGAGGGTTTGTGTATTTCTCTGACATCAGGACAATGTTTTAAAATACATGTTTTAAATGTCATGAGATGCACTGAGCCATTTGCAATCTCTCTTACTCTCTTTATCTCAGATAATGAGACTGGTAGCACATTCCAGGCCTGTTTCAAACATTTTTCAGTGAAAGTCAGGAAGTGAAACATCTAGAGACCTAGATCAAATTTCCCAGTGAAAATCCTCATCAAGTGCAACCACTAGTGCAAGAATGCCAAAAAGATTTCTCTGCTGTCTATAACTTGGGCCTGTTTTGAAGGCAGTGTCAGTGTCTGCATGTGCACATCTCTGTCTTTTCTCTTTGAAAAGCTGCTGAACTCCTTGGCCAGAGAAGCCAAATGAGCTAATGATCTCAAAGTTACCGGCTTTTCTAAAAGCCACATGAAAATAATTGGCCAAATGGAAAAGAGGAGACCCATACACAACCTCTGCAAGAACTCAGGCTGAAAGTGGGGCTGTGACACGACCCTCCATGTTATTGTGTCCCCTGACACCCACCCTAGGGGGAAGAAGCTGTAACACTTCAATGGGAGAATGGTTTCAACACCTCATTGGGCTCCCCTATTACCCAAATCCACCCCCTCTCAGCAGCCCTAAAGTTCAAGTGATTCCTTATGGACATCAGGAGCATGCTCATTTTCAGGGCAGGGATCTACAGACGTGGTTTTGCTGGGGACCTCAGGGCTTCAGCCCTTGAGTCAGCAGCCAGCTAACCACGCTCTGCTGACTCCCTGACCTCAAATGCCCGCTGGGCAATCGCAGCCGGTATCTGCAGGGAGAAGCCATTTGTGGAGGTGAGCCGAGTGTTGGGCTGGTGAGAGGGGCCGAGAAATGACAGATGTGCAGAAAAATAAAGGGGAGCAACAAAAACAGGGCAGAAAAGAAGAAGGTCAAAACTTCGGTCTCACTCTGCAAAACCTGTAAGAAATTTCTGGTATCGAGTCATATGAAGGGAAAGTGGGTGGCTCTTGAGACACAGTAAAAATGAGATTAACTCACCTACTAAATTCTCAGTCATCCTCCTCTTATAACCACTGCCAGGAAGTATGAATAACCAATCTAAATTTAAATAGAACAAAAAAGAAAATACTATACAGTATGACTAGTCCACAAAGAAACCATGAATTTGCTCTTTTAATAATTAAAAGCAATCCACCAAGTTTTCCAAAGCACTCATCTCTTGTTCATGAAATAAAGCACTATCTTCACTGCCCATGTATGCCAAATGTGCTGCATTATCTGCCCAGATAATTGCATTATTTTTCCCATTTGGATGAAATTGCATTTTGTGAGAGTGACAAAGTAATTCCCCAAGTGCCAGTTATTTCTCTGCTTAGAAAATACCATGTACAATGATTCCATTCATGGAAGAATTGAAATGCTTTAACTACCTACTTGCTCATATTTTGTAAATTATGGAGAAAAAAATAAATGTTCATTGCCACTACCAGCATGAGACAAATGTTTTACTGCATATGACCAGGGCTGGCAACATTTCCACCCCAAGCCCATTTGAGTTCAACTTGGGACAAGCCTTACTGACATTTTTTGGGGCTTTTTTAATTTTTGCTGTGCAGAACCAGTATACTCCTGCAGCTCAGCTAACAGGCTATGTGCTTTGACCTTCAAAACCAGATTTCTAGATATCTTCACTCTTGGATATTTTTAATGTGTTTACTTCACTGAACTTTAGAAATAATATCTGTGTCTCAAGAGCTCTTCTCCAGATACTGCCTGCAATGTAGTTCTCTGGGACCCATTTGGAGAGAGACCATTTTTAATCCCTTCCAGCAGAACTTTTTCACTCAAGTCAGTGAGTGTCAGTACTATGCAAAATAAGTAAAAGTGGTAGGAATGAGTTCACAGGCAAAACTCTCCATGAGTCAAACTGTCCCCCGTTACCACATTAAATTGTGCTGATAAGAGGTGAGATTGCCAAATGCCATGAAGAGGGCTTTGGCACATTAGCATCTGATAGTATTTTTCCCAGACATGAGTGTGGCCCCAGATCTGAAGTCCATTAAAGCCTTTTAATCACTCTGGATTTGGCTTTAGGAAAGCAGGGCAGTTTCTGGCGTTGTTGAGTTAGAGCGTTGAAACGACCCAAGTCGTTGAACTGTCGGTGCTGCTACGATGGAAACAAAGGAGGAAGCGGAGCTGAAGGGATTTCTGAGAAACGTCGCAAACCAGTTAAGTGGGCAGGAACTGGACAACCTATCAAGCCATATGGAAAGAGGCTGCTTTCCAGAGATATGCCACCTACAGCCATTTTGTCTTTCAGTGCTCCAGTAATCAGATTCATACATACGGATTATGCTACTGGGCAAGAAAAAATACATCATTCAACAGGGTCCATAAATTACAGACATAATCAAAGTTTAAAAAATGCATCTGTTTCTGCACCACTATGCACAGCAGCTCCTGACTAAAAATTAATAATGTATTGCTTACTGTGCCTACATACTGAACCTCAACAAGTCTGATTTCGTGTTAAAATCACAAACCTTTGCCTTTTATCAGAGAGAGAAAAGAGAAATTAGCATTCTCTTTTTCATGTTTCAGAACAGAAGTATGAGCTTTGAAGTCCTGTATTTGTGAAAGAAACCATCGTAGCCTGTTAAAATGAGCTTTTGGTAGTGAAAAGGTTAACTAATTTGGTTTCCCCGATAAGTTTATCTATGATCAGAACTGAGTCATACAGAAAATACTCCTACAAGATTTGACCTTTTACTTGTATCCCACACTGAGATAATATACTTAAAATGGATATCAATAAGAACTTTGTTTTAAAAAGCATATTTAAAATAAATTACTTTTAAATAACAGAAACTGTTTTCAATTAGCCCTGTTAAAGGAAATCAACTAGAAAGTTATGTATGCTTTTTTATTTTCTTTATATAAATTATACCCAGGAGTCCTATGATAGCAGCACTGTACAAACTATGCACTACCTTTATATTTATTTCTTATCAAAATAAACTTAACAAATTAGATTTGTTTTTACAGCACTTTATATCCAATAATGACAATGTTGTATTGGTCCCAGGATAAAAACAATGAAAGTAGCAGCTGAATGGTATTTTTATTAAGAGTTAACAAAAATGTCTTGTGCAAACAGAGTATATAAAGAAAATTAATTCCATAATTCCTCATGATGAAGGCGTTCTTCTCTTTTTTCTTTTTTTCTCACAATATCAATCTCATTTGGAAAGACCATTTTGAGGAGAAAACTTTAAGTTTTAGCATGACTTACTCAGCAAAATGATATGGCTGAACTTAAACATTGCTGACTGGTAGGATTTAATATTAGGACCTGGCAAATGTTTTGATAACTTAATACTTTTAAAAAGAAAACTTGTTTGTTACTGAAGATTTTGGGAGCCCAAAAGAAATATAATCTAAAAAATAACAGATAGAAAGATCCAAAGATTTTTCCCATTTTTTTCCATTTCCTCTACCTTAAACTGGTTCCTCCATGCTAGCATTTTAGAAGCCTTTTAACTGGTGGTAGATTCAGATATATGCAAGATATTTACCATACAGCTCAGCAAGAGTCCACATTTTCCTTCAGCAGTGGAAAAATGGCAGGGCTAATAGTCTGGGGTTTGTTACTAAAAATGAGTCCTTATACAAAAAAACAAACAAAAAAAAAAGTAACATTGTTTAGAACATGTGGTTTGCTGCTATTGAGTTAACAGTGGGAAATCTCATTACTTTTCATTTTATTTTGTGATGGGATTGTTCTCTAGACTGAAGCAGATTTTGTCTTGAACAGAGACTCTAATTCTATTTTACAGTCTTCTGTTCAGCAAGTCACTCTCTGCATAGCTTGGCTAGATGCATGTTTAAAGTCAAGTGATGAATTAAAAGGTAAAAAGGAAGAAAAATAGCTTTTCCCCACATGTTTCCCTGGGGCTGCCAGCAGGCACTTGTGTGCCACCTTCTCCAGCTCTTGTTCTAACTACAGGAGTTGCCCAATAAAGATCTTGGGTTAAAGATGCTCTTTTAGCAATGCTAACAATGTTTCTGCTTCTAATGCAAGATTAGAGTGCTCTGCTGGGACAAATTAGAGGTTGGGCAAATTCTAACACCAGCTCCATGCAGGAAGCACCATGGAGAAGCAGGGGTGTAAGAAAAGTGTAAAGTGGTCTGATGGCCCAAGGGCTCTGAAAATCAAAGGGGTGAAACAGAGAAGAAAGTAGTAGCCTGTAAAGATTTCTAGTCCAGGTTTGTTTTGAAATTTTGGAAGCAACTAAGCTGACTTCTGACTTTCAATTGAGGCTATAATGATTTACAGTAACAGTGAATGAAATCTGCAATTTGAGGGAAAAATGACCCCAAGACAGAAGCCTTGTTTAAAGCCTGCATGCTATATATGCATACATATATGTGTGTGTATATATATATATATCTCCTACTTACAAGTTATGATGACTCAGATCTAAACTCTCATGGTTTAAAATACCAAGTGAGATTCAGTCACATAATATTTGTGTTCCACCAACAGTCCAATGTTTTGGGGCTTTTTTTGGTAACATGTGATCATACTATAAAAAATTCACTCTTGTGCAAAAGTGAGCTATTATATTGTAAATTCCACTCACAATAAGTCTTGTGTAGCTCAAGTCTGTGAGCTATATTTCAAAACAGCCTTAAAATTTTGTACTCAGCCATTCCCCTCACACTTTTCTACACCAGCTCACCAGGAAATTTTGACACATCAAAATACATGCACACAAGATCACTGATTATTTTATATTAATTTTTTTTCTGAGCATTACTCTAGCTCTTCTCAACTAAGTTGCCAAAGTGTGAGAGCTACATCTAGAAGCTGCCTACCTTAGCCTCATTGCTGCTAAGGTCTTGCTTCTCCATCAGTGATACTTTAGAAAACTCAGGAGTTCAGTCCGTCAATATTTTTGGGGAAAGAAAATGGACCAGCTGCCCAGCAAACAAAGGAATTCTGACCTGTCTGAACTCATAAGTACTCAGCAATGCTCTGTTGAAAGTGTCTCTGTCTCTCACAGTTTAACCCCAGATGGCAATCAAGTACCACACAGCCACTTGCTCACTTCCCCACCCGCACTGATGGGGAGGCGAATTAGAAAAAAAAGTAAGGCTCTTGCGTTGAGATGAGCAATGATTGAAACAAAAGAAAATATTAAGATCATACCAATTGTAATGAAAATACACTGGGGATTTAGGGAATGTGTAAATAAAACCCAGCAGAAACAAGTGATGCTCAATACATTTGTTCACCACACACATTCAGCCCGCCCCCAATCACTGATAGCTCCAAACTGCAGGAGTTTGTAGACTGGGCATGATGTTCTGTGGTATGGAATATCCCTTTGGCTACTTCAGGTCAACTGTCCTGGCCATGCTCCCTCCAGATGCTTGTGCGCTTGCCCAGTGGCAGAGCATGAGACAGTGAAAAATCCTTGATTCAGAGTAAGCACTACTTAGCAACAACTAAAACATCAGTGTGTTATCAACATAATTCTCATACAGAATCCAAAACAGCACTGCACCAGCCAGCTGAAACCAGTTCAATATCAGTGCAGCATCTGTTTGTTGTGTTTCACTAAAATTTTACAAAAGCTGAAAACAGAGCAGAGGACTGCTCACTGCCCCTCTGAATAAGAGCAGCTCAAGATGAGGGGTCTGATCTTCACAAGGGCATAAACTCCTGCAGCTCCCATACCAGCTAGGAAGAGCAGCAGGTGTTCAGTACCCCTGAAATACCAGGTTTTGAACTTGAAGCACATGAATGCTTGCATGACCTCCAAGTGGTGAAGTGTCTACTCTCATTTTGAGACTAGGAGCCATTTAGACCATTGATAAAGATTTGGGAAATGTGTTCTCAGTGCTAGATACAACTATGAAAAACATACAAACTGAATTTGAGTTTTACCACAAAGTCCTTGTTCTACAGATGAACAAAAGCTCAATGTAACTAACCTAGGACTGAGAAAATTTCATTTCTTGGCAGATGTCAAAAGTATAAACCAAGACAGAGAATGAGAGTGAGACCTTGATTGAACAGAAGGTGAAGTTTTAGAGCTGTGCTGTTTATCTGTGCCATGGGGTTGTGAAACCAACTCATTTTTGACATCTCACACATGTGCAATTGTAAAGTGAATTTGCAGAAAGGGGTTATTTCAAGAGCTGAGTGAAACTAGCTTGCTCAGTTTGCAGAGCTTTTGTGTTAACTTTCTTATGTTTTGCTTCATACAGTTCTATACTCCAGAAGTTTTGTTTTGAGTTTCAGCTTCTAACAAAGCAAAACTGATTGCAAACCTCTGTATTTTGACTTTTCATGTTGAAACTATATCTCGCATGGAAAGTTTCAAAAGCCAAAATGCACAGGACTGGTAGCCTGGGATAGTTCAGCCTGTGTTCAAGCTGACTGGTCAGAGACAAGATCTCCCTACATGCAGTGATGCCGATACCTGGCTTTTCTGTGCAATCCCATGTCTGTATGAAACTACCCAAACCCATCAAATTTTCTGTTATTTTCTTCCAGGAATAATAGAAGAAGCTTATAGGCAGAATTGTCAGATTAAATTAACATTAAGTAGTGGCAAATTAGTAACTTTTTATTATTAGATTTGTTTCTAGTTAGGTCCAATAGGATTATTATAAAGGCTTTTTCAAACAGAAATCCAGACATACAGATAGCACTATTTTTTGCTAAATGAATGCTGGTTGTTTACCTGTATCTTATCAGATATGATTTGCCAGAAACAGCATGGCAGTGTCCAGAAACACCTTCTTGACAGAAGCTTTCCTTTATTTTCCACATTTATGTTCTTAGCAGCCCTTCAGCCCAACTGTTGACACATTGGACTATTTTGAATGGACATAGAAAAAAATTTCTGTCTGATTTCCAGCAGCACTTATTATCATATTTCCATGATCATCATTTAAGTTTCCACTATATCAATAACTAAGACAAATTTTACCTAGCAAGCAGCAATCTAAACCCTCTAACTTGACAAAAATATCCTGTGCTTATTTCTCTTTCTAACCATCAAAGAAAGTCACTACAACAACCCTGGGTATCAGCATTTTTCCTGTGTGATTCACTTACACCAAGCAAACCCTCTAGACCTACAGTTTTCCTCTTTTGAATTTCTGCTTAACCAATATGATCAACAGGTGCCCTTCTCTGTGGGTGGTGATAATGTCAGTATACTACTCCCCAAATAACCTTTCTCTATAAGGAAATGCTAACATTTAACTCTTTAAATTTAAACCACATGTACTTTAGTCTCATAACTGCACTCTATTAACTACTTTTGTTATTAATTTGTATCACTAAAAATCTTAATGAAACCAGTTATTGGAAATGTTAAGTGCAGTAGACATCTAAAAATTTGTGTATGAGCTAACATATTTAAATGGTGACTAAATATTTTCCTCAACTATTATAAACACGTTTTCAGAATTGCTGATGACACCACTCTGCTCATGTTCAGTGTAAATCTGTGTCTCAGAAGAGCTGTTCTTTCCAGCCCAATCCAGGGAAGATAAGCAATGGCTTTCAAATGGTTTCTATGTCTTACCTTCACCTTATCCAGAAACAAAAAAATGTCATTCAAGTGCTGCCTACATGAGACCTCCACCAAGAAGAGCAAATTCTGTGCTTTGATTGCTTCCAGTTTCCCTCCCGGTATTCCCTGTGAGAGGCACTTCTGCTGCACAGGGTCTTTGCATGCATTGCCATCAGGTGACCACAAATATACAGCTGCCAGTGTAGGAAAAATACTGGTATTTGGGACAAATACTAGGGGACTTCTTGCTCAAACAACACAACCACAGATTCAACCGTTTCCCCAAACTAAATTGTTCCTCAGTAAAATTTAACACAATTGCAATTGTTAAAAAGCTAATACATGGATTAGCTCAACAACTGCAATTATATTAAAAACTAGTGGGGGGAAAGGGGGAAAGACTGTATAAAATCTTATAAAAGTGTTTTCTGTAACCTCTAGAAATGAAGCAGTTTATTTAATGTTTACACATATGATTTAGGTAGTATTTACACAGTTCTATACTTATAGTCATTGTTTTAATTATACATTTAATGTTTCATCATATAGATGTGTTATTTAATACATATGAAAATGTAAAAAAAAATATCTTTAGAACAGCATTTTTTAAAACAGATACCAACTTCCAGGTACAAATTAGCACTGTCTTTTTTTTTCTTTTTTTAATCTGAATTCTGTAGCAAGCCCCACAAACTGTATGTTTCATTGCCCAGAATACCCTCCAATCCCCTGGAGTAATATTAATAAAAGGAATGTATTTTCCCAGTCTGTCTGGGGAAGGGTACAGGGGCTTGCAATATATATTTTAAAACAACAGCTATCTGAGATAGTTCCATCACCTGAAGATATTCTGTGGGTTTGGTCACAAATTTCAGAGTGCTTAGTTTGTAGTTCTCCAACTCTTCCCATAATGTGAATTCTTTCCCATTTCACTATCTTTCAATCAATTCTCAATCCATAAACTGTTATCACATGTCCTGATATTTGGTAAAAGCTTTAAAAATGCTTTAAAAATTATATCCCTCTTACGAAACAAATGATTCCCAGTTCTCTGCAGGAATTTTCTTTCACCTTCCTTCAAGCTCCAATTCCCAGTGATCAGAGATGAATGACACCAAGGGTATCTGTTTCTTGTTTCAAACAACCATTGCAGCCATGCCTTGGGAGTCCATCCTGAAAAAGATTGATAAATACTTTAAAATAAATTTTAAAAAAACCCAGAGTACATGGAAACAATTTTCTCTTTCCCTCCCAAACTATAAAATTAATATTGTACATCACTAAATTAGATGCTATGATTGCTCCATCCATCATGACCTTTTCTGTAACAATTTCTTTTCTTTAACTTCTACAAAAGTAGTACAAACTCCTATCAATCATAATGCTAGTGAGTGATTTTAAAAAGTTCATAGGAAAGTGTTCTCTGTCTATGCAATCCTAATTTTTAGGATTATGCCTGTGGTGGACTTTATCCAGAATTAATGCCTGTGGTGGATTTTATCCAGAATTCACTACTTTCCATTAGTTTTAATTTTATTTAAGGATGAGTTATGTATCTTTATACATATACAATATATAATTTCTATGTATTATATACAACAAATTGCTCTTGTTATAAAATAGCAATTCAGAAATGTTCAATCCCACATTGTACAATTTATATATAACTATACTGACTAGTATAATCAAGATTTTTAACTTCCCTCTTATTCAACAGACCATCAAAACTGGACCTGATTAACAAAAGTGTCTAATTATGTATGTAATTAATGCACTCTTAAATTTAATTTCTTTAATTAAAAAAGCAATTTTTTAAATTAAAGAAGTATTTCTTGTGGCTATCCGAGTGTCTTGCTACCTGAAATTACCACTTTCTTCAAGAAAATTAGCTTGCTGCATCATGCCCAAAACTGGGAATTAAACTTCCTCTAACCAGAGTCCCAAGAGTTTTGAGCCTCACACCACTATGGTCCTGAGGAGAAGCCCCAGGCTCCTGGCCAGGACCTCCGTGGTGCATTTGCTCAACAAGAGCCACTCCCAACTCACACACAGGTTCAGTTCAGCCACTGGAATTCAAAACAGACCCTTGACAGCATCCCATTGATTACAGCAACTCTGTCCTTGCTAGATATGAAAGAGCTCTCCTGCCTCTATGCCTTGTTGACCTGAAATAAAACACCTTAGAGGGAATTACCTTCCCAGATGTGATATTTTTCATTTTCTTAAGCATTTGCAGAGGCATATTTCCTTTTACAGCAGTTTTCTAAAGGGGAAATTCAGGTTCCTGAAAGAAGGTACCTAATGCCCGCTAGGATACCCTGGAGTACCAAGGATATATGTGCAGGGCTGGCGTGTTGTGGGACCTACAGGAGACTTTTGACCTTTGACAAAATCCCACACCTTTGAACTGGCAGTGAGAGGCCAGATGGGATTCCTATGAACTCTAAAATGCACAGGCCTATGTTTAGGCACATGTGTTTTTTCTAAAACTAGTAAAATAAACCACTAAAATTAAAAACCAAAAGAGACTAAACATAATTTTATACAATTTCACTTAATTAAAAACCTGGGAAAAAATTGTAAAAACTTTAAAGAAATAACTTTGTCTAAATCTCATCCTTTACTGTACAAAAACCTGCTGGAGATTATCATGGCTTGTTATCTTGATCCCATAAAGGCCATAATGAAATAGTCATATTCACACTACTTTTATACTTTCTGACTTCAAATTTTAGAATTCCACTATATTTTCAAAGTTAAATACTTAAAAAGTCAGAAAACATTAATACAGGCTTCATGCAAACCCAAAAATACAGCTTTTAGCTATTTTAGAGTGAAGTTTTTAATTCTATGTTTACATACTATTTTTCTCACTCAGCGACCGAGTGCTTGGTACCGTTCATAAGAAAAGTGATGTTACATTTCTAATTAAATAACATCTTGGAAAAGACATGGCTGCCAACAGGACAACTATTTTACATCCCTTCATTGCAAATAAAAATTCTAAAAGTGTAAAATTAATTCCTACTCTAATGTGCTCCTTGCGCCCAAGCCTTGGAACTTGCTTTCATGTTTTCCCTCAAGCAAATTTCCCTTTGATTCCAGGAAGAGTTTTGGCGGGCCATCGTATCACAGTGGCGCACAGTCCTTTGTAGTCCCTCTAGAAATGGCTGAGAAGGCAAACCTGGCTGGACTAGTCAAAGGGAGGATGAGTGTGACGAAGTTACAAGGAAGAAATTAGATACAGAGCTGAGATGTAGCAAGTGAAGTGTTTCCAGAGGGGCGTGGAAGCTCTTGCATTAATGCTGCCTGCAAGGCACCAATGAAGGGAGCACACTTCTGTGTGCTTTTATTTAAAGCAGATCAATTTAACTTGAAGTAATGCCAGAGGATTGGAAATGCAAGCTTCTGGAAGAAAACAATGCAAACTGTGTTTGTTCAGGCCAGGATGCTCAGGTCCAAATCTCTCAGCTACATGCCAATGCAAATGGTAGGGGGAAAAATGTAAAAGGACAACAGAGATACAAGGGATCTGGATAAATGCAAAAGACAAGACAGAAAAATATTTATAATCATCAGAGCTGTGATGAGTTAGAACACACTTCCAGTAGCATAAAGGATGGTCAAGGCAGCTCCTGCATGGATTTCAGAGCAAGTTTGGTTTTAACAGCCAAAGACTAGACTTGATAGACCAGGAGCTTTCAGCAATGAACCAGCAGGGTCTTGGTTCTTTACAACTCTGCCACAGCTTTCTCACTGTGATCACGAGACATCAAAAACAGTCTCTGCATATTAAAGAAGGTTGCAGCTAATACCCAGATGAGCACTTAAAGGAAAACATAAACACTATGAGAGACATTAAAATTATTATGAGATTATTTTCTGCTTGAGGCTTATTTATGGAGTAGAAAGTAAAATGCTACTTTCACTTATTTCAGATCAAATTCCAAACATTTCTGCTTTCAGTTGCTTCAATGAGATTACTTAAAATTTACCTTGAAGTAAATGAGATCTGAATTCAGCACTTGAATTCTTTGTTTCTTGTGGGAAGGTTGATGAATATTGCTGATTTCATAGTCATGGAGAAGGGCAGTGAGTAAGCAGTGGTAAACACATCACACAAAACAGTAAAAAGCAGAAGACAGCTTTAAGTAGACATTGGTTTGCCTTACCAATCTGCCCTTTGTTATTCATAGGTCAAGATTACACACTGCACAAAGATTATTTAAAAATGCAGACCAGACAGCTTTCTCTTGGTTTTAGTTTGGAGTAAAGTATCCTTCAAAAGCTATATTTTAAGCAAACTTTTTATTCTTCTTTGTCACAGCCAAATTCTCCAGTTCAGGAATTTACAATATTTTCCTTTTTCCAGAATGACACCTGCTGGTGGGAGAAGCATGGATGAATTGCAGATATTTTAGAGGTTTGATTGTTGCTAACCAGACATATTCTCTGAGCATGCTCATCACCCATGTGCAGGCCAACTGTGGAAAATAAAGATTTGGAAACTGCAAAGGTGCTATAAGGAGGTTTTTTTAGAAGTAATATCGTTTTCCAATATGATTTAATATTTGTTCTTAATAAACCACATAGCTACCTACTACTAAGACAGTGCTTCCATGGTGTTTCAGTGCTGGACATTGGCCCTGTTTTGGGAAGCCCAAAGCATCATTCTGTCAGACCCAGGTAACACCCAGAAGGAAACCCTCCCTACCCAGTGCAAAAAGCTGCTTCAAACTCTCAACTGCAAGTAAAACCGGTTGCTAATGCAACTATTTGTGCTTGCCATCCCAAAAGGTTAGATCTCAAAGACAAGTATTGTGCACATGTTTCTGACTCAGTATGGGAGGACACAAGTATGAGAGACAGAAAGCAATTTTGCCAAAACTGTGACAGATACTGCTCAATGCACCAGGCAGCGTTAGGCTCTGTAATGGGCTTTCATATTCACAGCTCCTCTGCTGCTGGGTCTGTTGCCACAGCTTCCCCTACAACTAAACCAGAGTCAGACCTGAGCTTTTGAGACTTCCAACACACTATTTCCTTTTTCTGAGCTGCAAACCATCTACTGTCTTCTATAAAGGCAAGCTGAAGTGTAAGGTGCTCAGAACCCTGAAGAAGACTCTGAAGTTGTACTCTAAACTGTATGTTTTAAATACAACTTCTGAAGAAATTTTTGTGGGGAAAAAGAAAACAGTTATAAAGAAAACTATTATATATTAAATTCAGGATTAGAATTCAAAACAATCTTTCAAAGTATTTACAAGACCATAGGCAAATGTACACATTCAAATGTGTTCCCCTTGGACAAATACCAAAGTGTTGTTATGGCACACCTCATTGTAACATCAGAAAGCAAACTTTACACTGGCTTGTTAATGGCATTAGATAGCAATTTAGGAGACTTGTCTTCTACACCTGGATTTATCATTGGCCTCCTTTACATCTTTAAACAGGTAACTTCACAGCTGTGTTCTTTCAGTTCTCACATTTGTGAAGAGAAAGTAGCACTGCACTATTCTGATGGTTAAAAGGTTGATTTCCAAAAATGGATTTTATTTTGGTAAATGCAAACACATGAAGAGGGGGTACCTTTCTACAAACTCACTCGTGAATATAAGACACACGAGACATCAAAAGACAGTTTCGATCTGGAGCGGTTTTTTGAACATATTTTTTGCAAAGTTGATTAGAGTTTCAGACCTACCCATGGTTGTACGCACTTCTGTTTCTAATGTTCTTGTTTGTCACACATATAACTAAGACTATCAAAATCTGGAAACATGGTTACTGTAGTTTATCTTTCTTAACCTCATTAACAAAGCAGTGGCTTCACAAAAGGCCCAGTTGCACCTCAATGCTTTTTCAGAATTTCAGCCCAAGGTAAGCACTTTGCTGCAAACAGTAGCAGGATGGAAGCAGAGAGACTCATCACCAAATCTGTGCTAGCCTGGACCTCCTCCCAAGGTTTGAGCTAGCTGAAAAGCAAAGAGGAAATAGCAGAAAAAAATGCTTGTGCAAATATGTTCCTACTTTTTAGAGCTAGAGCCTGAGGAGGTTTAGTGAAACAGGTTTTCTAGCTGCTTCCACTTAGCTCAAGGAGTGTGTCCTTGAGAACATCATTGTCAATGATTGACCATGACCGTCTCCATTCTGCGCTAGAATCCAGCAAAAAGACACTTCTAATCCCAAAGGGATAACACAGCTTTTTGTGTCGCATTAGAGGTCAGCTTGAGTTTGAGCTCAGGTTGCTGTTCACCCTTAAGCAGTCATTCCAGTTTTTATTGCCATACATGGGGAATGAAATGCATGCACCGGATACAAATAGCCTGAGATCCAAATAAACCTCTGCACAAGGGTAAGAGCTCGGAATTTGGCCACATTTTTCTCCTCTCTACTCTCTACCTATCAAACTCACATTGCATGGAATAAACTTGGAGTTGGGAAAACTTTCATATCCCGTTCTCTTTATTTTGCCTAGGACACTCTTAACTTCAACACTTTAACTCTTGCACTCTGAGATGATGCATGAGATCTGTGTGATTGCTATAGACCCCTCCAGCTTCTTATTCAGCAGCTATTGGGAAACTGGTTTGGACCAGAGCACTGCAGCTGCAATGTTTTTAAGCACTCATCCCTCCTGGCAATGTGTTTCCAGCATTATTTCCCATAGAAGTCCTTCCATCCCTTCCCCCACCAAGCAGCATATGCCCTTGATGAGTCATGGCTCATCCAAGCTCCCTTAGCTGCTAAACCACACTATGACCAAGAAGCTCTTCCTCAAAGGCATCCTGGCTCCAGCTGACCTCCTCAGGGACAGCCACAGGCTCTGCAGAAGTGACCTCTAACATCAAAGTTAAACATTACTTCAAACTGATACACACAGAACAAGACATAACCGTATATGATACCATGGCTTCATTTTTTCACTAGTTTTGCATGTGTAGCTTCTCTTGTGAGTGATGGACACCCTTTTCTTCCCCCTGTAACCAGGTGCCTCCAACATTAGTTGGTTCTGTACTTCTAAGACTACTTTCTTCCCTTCAAAAAACATGTCCTTACCTTCCTCTCTTTTGTCTCAAGCGTTCTTTACTTGTCTCACCCACATAACTTTTGTATTTGTATGGATCTTTATCAGCATGTACTTTTTCATTTGCCTCAGAGAAATTTGTCTCCTTCCAACCATAGTCCTTTGCAGTCAAGTCAGAGGGAACTGTTTATCTGTAGGGTGCAGTAACTTCTTTGGGCTGCACACACAGACTCTGTGCAGCCACTTCTCTTCAGCGCTCAGGTATTTGTTCCACGAGGATGAATTCCAGGTAACATATAAGGTTTGGGAATGCCACTCTATACTGGCCTGAAGAGGTCTAGAACACCCAGTTTTACAACTGGGGAAGTGAGTCCATTTCTTCAGAACACTAAAGGCTGGTGAGCACTGAGAGTCTCCAGTGTGCAAGGGGGATGCAGGGGCAGCCCTGGGAAGTGAAATACTGTCTAGGGAACCAGAGCTCCTGGAAACCTGAACCGAGCCATCCATCTGCACGTCTGTCTGTGGGTCAGATCTGATTGTAGGCACAAGTATGTGCCACCCTCAGCACCCTGCTGTGCTTTTTTCTGGGCAGAGTCTCCCTGTCCAGACCACAGGGCAGCAGAGGAGGTGTACACCACTGTTGCCATCCTTTTAGGAATTGTTAGTGCTATATGGGAGTTTGCCTGCCAAAAGTGATACAGATCCAGAATCTCAACATCTCCCTGCACAGTGGATGTTAAAAAGTTCCTGAGTGTTACATATTTTTGTATTTCTGCTTTTTTGCATTGTCTTCCTTTCCTTTCCCCACAGTTTCCCTTTCTCAGACTTGTTTGGCATTTTACAATCCAGCCCTGAACACCAGAATGACACCCACAGTTCTCCATCTAAAGACAAATGCCTCCAGCCAAAGTGTCATGTATTTTACACTCTGGTAAGAGCAAAGCAAGACAGAATCCACACTGTGAGTACCTTCTGCATCTGCACAAGACTGCTAAACGCTGCAGACTGCACAGGATATAATGTCAATCCATGGGGAAAAAAAGCATTACCTGACCCAAACCAGCAGATAAACTCAATCAGAGAATTGCTATTTCCGACTTTACTCCACCTTACATTTCCCCTACTTCCATATTTGTCTCCTTCTTCTCAAAGATATATTTTATGGGGATATAGCAAATATGTTACTGTACCACAGAAACCCTTTACTGAGATCCAGAAAGGTTAGCTTTTATAAGATGTCACTTTTCCATTAAATCAAAGATTTGCATACCAGGTACAAGAGGTGGGGGCTTTTTTTAACGAATTTTCCCCCTCCTACCCCACATTTACTATATAGAAATTTCTTTCCTTCAATATCTTTTAAAGCTTTGCACCCCTGAGGTCAGAATAATAGGTCAATCTTCACACCAGTCTTTCCTCCCTTCACACAGAGAAACTGTCTTGTCATATGGTCCCTTTCCTCTTCATGAGATATTCACACATATGTTTTCATATACCTGTTCTGTCTGAATTTTGAACAACAGTTATCCCACTACCCTGACTGGAGCCCATGAACTGTCCTAAGCTTTGTTCCCTCTTTAGCTAGTTATCTGCTCTTTCCACACCCTCCAGACTTTGCCCTGTTGCTAGATCATCATTAGTTTATCCCACACAGATTATAGTTCCTCTTCACAGCACAAGAGTCTTTCTCTTTCCCTTTCTCACATTTTTTTCTAGATAAGAACTTTTTTCTCAAATGCTGCCTGAATATTTTTCTCTCACTTTCTCAAGCTTTTCTCACAAAACAAAATGCTTTGTTCCTGCATATCCTGCCTCTGAGATACAACTTTATATTCTGATCCCTCTTTTTCCTCAGTCCTTGCATTATCTACCAACATCTTTTCTGTGATGATTACTCATCAAATTAGACAAGGTGCTTTTCCCAACTGTCTTTTGTTTGGGATATAAGTTCTGAGTAGCTTTCACATCTGAAACTTTAAAAACTTTACCCCTCCTCCACATTTCAACCCCGAGGCTCCTCAATCTGGCTGACTTGAGTAAGTAAATCATATAGTTTATGAAAATTTTCCTCTTCAAAATCAGGAGCCTTAATTGCAGTCCTGTTTCTATTTAGTCTTATATTTAGTGTAAACACAGCAGACCTGTGAACATTTCAAATTTCTTTTATTTTTATTCTTCCACAGAAGTCAGAGTAGTCCTCAAAACTAAGGCAAAACAGGATTGGCTAAGAGGTCATTTGAAGAAGTATTTCATTTACCACGTTCATAGGTTCCTTAAGAAATAAATCCCTACTTCTGCACACCTTCCTCCAACCTCCATCTAGCAAGTTTATGTCTCACTTAGACACATAATTTCCAGTTGTCATTTATTTCTCTAATTATACTACAGAGATCTCTGTCCATGTCTAGACTACAAAGATGAACTAAGGGCTACAGCAGCCATCTGGAATGGTTCTC
Organism: Peucedramus taeniatus; assembly: GCA_013400575.1. Classification (NCBI taxonomy): domain Eukaryota; kingdom Metazoa; phylum Chordata; class Aves; order Passeriformes; family Fringillidae; genus Peucedramus; species Peucedramus taeniatus. Next base: position 78,671 of record WBNO01007076.1, on the reverse strand, counting down.
TTTTACTAACTTTTACCAAAGTAGTTTTGACACATACAAATTTTGTCTTAGGCCAGCAATAAATCCTAATAATTTTTTTTTTTTCCCCCTGAGGAAGAATTTATGACAGGCTGGGTTTTTTGAGAAAGACAGTATACAATATTTCCAGGTCATTCCCAAAGCAATTGCATCACTGGGCAGCAAAAGCTCCAGGGCTGCTGGACTCTTGGCTACCCTCACACTGGGATACCTCAAAAAAAAGCAGCCTCCAGTGAAGCCTTGGGGAAGGATAACCAGAAAGGGCAGCGGCCTGAGGACTCAGTAGGCTTGAGGGGGCAGACCACAAAGGTCTGATCTGACACCAGCCTGGCAGGAGGCAAGGGAGGAAGCCAGAGAGCTGCTAGCCCACTGCATGGACAATGTGGGAGGGGGCTACACTAGGGTAGGGGAGACTTGGGGTCTGGAGGTGACTTTATCCATTTCATTATTTATTACCGTGCCATTGGTCTGCTCAGCCCAGCAAAGAGCCCAGGGCTGGCTGGGGGGGAGCAGTGGGGACCAGGCAGCAGCTCCTCAGCTCAGCTCTCTCTGAGGCTGCAGTGGAGCTGATGCACCCCAGGGACAGCGTTTCCACCCTGCACAAGTGGCATTTTTCAATTGAGCATGGCCCCAGCCAAATACTGGTGGTAAGCCCTTATCTGCAGCTCTACCAACTCCAGTTGCCAACAAAATATCTACATCTTTCACAAGTATCAAAAGTGTGAAGCGAGACCGATGTTTAAGCCACCAAATGAGTAATGTCTGAAGCGGACTCAGCAAGAAGCTTGTGGGAATTTTTGTCTAGCATTATTAACTACTACAAATTACTTACCATATCTAGCCAGTTCAGACTGCTGTGCTCGTTACACTAACACAAAAAAAAGCTGAATTCTGGGAGTCTTTTTTTTTTTTTTTTTTTTTTTTTTTTTTTGTGGTGTACTGTCACTCACTTTCACTAACACAATAAAAAAAATGATGCCTGGAATTACAATAGCGTGGTGGAAACTTTCTACTGCACTGCAGTGAACTTTCAGGGAAAACACGTACATATGTGCTACAGATATTACATGTATTTCCATGAACCTTGTCAAAATGGATCACATGAAAAAAAAACAAAACAATTACGAAGAAAACTGCTTCATCAACTTCTTCCATTACTCACACCATAGGACAGATGTAAGATCAAAACCAAAGGTGTAATTTTCAAAAGCCTTTTGACAATTTGAACATTTGGCTGGATTTCTTACCTTGTCACCTCCATGAACCCCGGAGAAAATGAGTAGCCTGCGATCTTTCGAGAAGGAAAACACAACCTAAAATATCAACATGGTTCAGGATTAGGTCCAAACACTGAACTGTTTCATTCAAGAACAAACTGCATTGTACTTTGCAAATGCATTGGCAAACAGAATAAGGATACAATGAAACAAAAAATTCTCCTTGTGGTTTTGTGTATATCATTCTTGCCACTTTCATAATTAGAGGGCATAGGCTGCCATTAAAGTCAATTGCAAAGTTCCCATTGACTTCAGTAGATGCAAACCAGGCTTTAATATTATGCTTTTCAGTTTTCTTGAGGTTTAAACACCTCATAAAATAAATTTACAGATGAACTAGTAAATGTACACTTACAAAGAAACCTCCTGAGGAGTCCCTGAAGCCATATTTTTAAATGCTGCTATTCATTCAGGTTATATCAGACAGATTAAGCGACTGTCAAACGCAGATCAAGAACAGCAATAAGAAATGCTGAAAATATACTCCAGAAATATAATTTTAAAAATATCATTTGATACATTTGACAAAACAGACTTAGAAGACGGTTTTATATTATGTTACGTATTTCACAAGCCCAGAAAACCCTATCTATTTATCTGCCTATCCATTTCAGTGATCTGTAAATGAAAACGTGTACCATATATACAGCAAGTTCTAAGAACCATTTCAAAAAAAAAACCCACTCACATAAAAATGCAAGAAAAGCTAATTGAGAAAGAGAGAAAAAGTGTGGGAGTAGAGAGAGTCTAACCGATGAGAAGTCAGAAATACTACCATCTGGAGCTGACATTTTCTACTATAGAGCTATGTGCCCATTGGGCATAATTTTTGGTCTTGCAGACTTTCCACAAGTAAGACTCCAATTGACTACAGTGCAAATGAATGAACTGCAGGATCTAATTAATCCTGCTGAGGTTTAAAAAACAATCTCATATGCTGCCTGAATATTTCAGTGAATTTCAGAGATTTTCATGACAGCTTGCCCAATTCATTGATAATTATTTATAAATATTTATAAGTATAAAGTAGAAATACAAACAGAAGGTGAACATTAGATGATAAAGAGATGTAAGGAAGTAATAATTACCCAACCTGACTTGATGAGGGCTTTATTAGATGGAACGTCATAGATGACATTACCAAAGAAAGAGTTGTGATTGCTGGATGACATTTGCACCGTCATCCTGTTCCTGGAGTCATCTTCTTACTGGAACAAGCAGAAATGGTCTTTTGGCAATTAATAACCACTGGGGAAATGTCTGCCCATTACCACACAGGAGGACAGTAGAAGAGGCAAGGATACTGTCCAGCTCTCCAGAACAGACTTCAAATACCTAAACCTGGAGATCTTGTTTTCTTTTTCTACCATGCCTTGTTTCAATCAGAAAATACCTTACACCTTCTCAACAAGTGAGCTAGAGTTCTGCATCATCAATCCTTCTCAGTGCTGCTTCATCTCCAGAGCAAACCCATGCTAGATAAGAGATGAAACCATATGAGTGAAAACACGGCGCAATCACTGTGTCTGTTTCCACACAGACACATGTTTGGAAGTGTATTGAGGTTGCAGAGATCATTCTTTTAATCTTAATTTTAGGATATCTGTCCATGCATCTTGATTATCTTAATGAGGTGTTTTGAATACTCTTGTTTTTAAAAATAAAGTAATAAATATTATTTCCACTGTGTGCATCACGCCTACAGAAACCCACCAACCAGGAAGTTGCCTGTAGGCCTACACAGACTAGTGGAGGAATGGTCAGTAAAGAATCAGAACCACGGCCTCACTCAAAAGGGGAAGGACCCTCGGGATGTTGCCTATTCCCACCCCCTGCTCAAAGCAGGACTCCTTTCACCATTCAATGTGGTTGCTCAGGGTCTTGTTGAGGTTGTCCAACTCTCTGTGCGCATTCAGGCTAGCAGCAAAGAGAAACTATGCTGGAAGCTTGCCAACAGCATACAAACTAAAATTTGTTAGCCCTAAGATGCATTCCAGCTCAGGAGGGACTGGCTCCCTACTCCCAGTCCCACTGCAGAGCATCACTGCTGCTCAAAGTAACGCCCAGGGACAACATGACAGGGGTTGCCTCAGTTTTGGCCTCTGGTGCCCCCAGCCAGTGACTGTTCAGTCATCCTGTGAGGACGGTGTATGGAAAGTCTGATCATGGGAAGGAGCTGTGTGAGGCGGAGAAGATGAAATCTCTGGAAATATTTGCTGTTAGGCTTTAGTAAACCTCTATGGGATATTTGGTAACTGTGGTTTTTTCCATGTCTTTAAACAGTCGACCAAACTTGAAAGGTTTTGTGAGGATGGCAAAAAGCACATACCGGATTCAAAGGCAGAGAAAGGCCTGTCTTTGCTCAAAAACATAGGGGGCAGATATTTATTTTTTTTTTTAAAGCAAAAATCTAGCTTTCTTCTTATAAATAGTTCAACCACTTTTCAATTCAAAAACCTGAAAACCTGGAGACTGGCATTGGATAAAAATTAATTTAGCCTAAATACATTCACCTTAGCAGAACTCTGGGAAATTAAAATAAAATAAAATAAAACAAAACAAAACAAAACAAAACAAAACAAAACAAAACAAAATAAAATAAAATAAAATAAAATAAAATAAAATAAAATAAAATAAAATAAAATAAAATAAAATAAAATAAAATAAAATAAAATAAAATAAAATAAAATAAAATAAAATAAAATAAAATAAAATAAAATAAAATAAAATAAAATAAAATAAAATAAAATAAAATAAAATAAAATAAAATAAAATAAAATAAAATAAAATAAAATAAAATAAAATAAAATAAAATAAAATAAAATAAAATAAAATAAAATAAAATAAAATAAAATAAAATAAAATAAAATAAAATAAAATAAAATAAAATAAAATAAAATAAAATAAAATAAAATAAAATAAAATAAAATAAAATAAAATAAAATAAAATAAAATAAAATAAAATAAAATAAAATAAAATAAAATAAAATAAAATAAAATAAAATAAAATAAAATAAAATAAAATAAAATAAAATAAAATAAAATAAAATAAAATAAAATAAAATAAAATAAAATAAAATAAAATAAAATAAAATAAAATAAAATAAAATAAAATAAAATAAAATAAAATAAAATAAAATAAAACAGACTATTGAAACAGGAAGCACTAGAAGACTTTCACAATGGCCAGAGCTGCCCGTCCTGCCTGTAATATTGTTTGTTAAGCACTTTGGAATTTTTAGAAGTGAACAAAATCATATCTCTGAAGATGCTGGGCTGCATTTCTCTGCTCCCCATTTTTCTGCTGCAGTATCTTGCTGTTAATTATTGCCATTATAAACCACAGCTGGCTCATGGGAGCACTGGTCAAGTATGTTTTCCTCTGGAACTGAACTCCAGGAAAATAAAAATCTCTGAATATACATTGCATCAGGATTAAAGACAAATTTTGAAGTTTGCTTCCAGAGAAAATGCTGGTGCATTTAAACTGTATTAATGTACAGGGGAGGTAGTGCCAAGGGACGAGAGCACTCCACAAATACAGCTGCAGTTCCGTGAAGTCAGAGCAAGCAGCTCCTTGCCCACAAGATGAGGTAAGTATGGGATGTAGTGTAACAGCCTACAGAACACAAGCAGATCTTGCAGTTCTATCTGGGTTGTGAGGCCTCAAAACCAACAGTGTTAAATACATCATAAATACAGTTTTTGTATTTAGCTTGGGTTTTATTTAACAGTCCTAAATTTTGACTTTTGAAAGAGTATTCTTTCTATCATTATTATTATTATTAAAAGGTTGTTTTTTTCTGAGCTTCCAGTATGCCATGTCACTAGCTGGTAAGAGATCTCTGGTGGACTCTCCATTCTCTCATACACAGCAGATGTTCGCTACTGGTTTCAGAGGAGCAAGATTTCACCCCACAGGAAATCAAGGTTAATGGGAAATAGTACTCATTTCATTCAATTAAATAGTAAAGCTCACACATTTTCAGGATCTCAGTCCACAGACATTTCCTTTTTCTGTCCCAAAAATGCAGTTGGGAGGATATGTAACATATAGTACAAAAAAAGGTGCTGTAGCAGAGTGAGACAAGGGGGCCAAAGCTGTAAATTCCTTCCATCTACATGGTAATCTGTATTTGTAAAAGGCCAATATTGAGCAGGCAGTGAAAACATAAATGCATAACCACATCACATCATTCCACTGCCAGAAACATTCATACTAATTTCCACCATCAAACACACAGTATGATTACTTAAAAGCTTTTTTAACTTATAAAAACAAAACCCTCAGGATGGTATAACTTCTCATTTTCATATTCTGTAACATGAATATACATCAAATTGGCAACAATCTGTACCTTGTGTACAAGCCTCCTTCAGGGTCATTAACATGGAATCAACTCCTTGCAGTAAGTAAACACTTCTTTTTCTTGAGTTTTATGTTAAAAATTGAAAATTAATCTTGCAAGTCATTTTGAGCCAGCAAAACAGGATTGACAAAGCAAGCACTGTAGTATGATATCTTTTATTAGGCCAACTTAGAGTTCAAAAGTATGCAAGCCTCCTTGACCACACACAGGTTCCTGTATGCAGAACTCCAGGCTGGAGCCATAAAATATATTAAACTACTTGCTTTGTCACTACCTATATATATATATTATATATATGTATATAATGCATATGCATACACATTTGAAATGCTTCAGAATAAACTGTTCATTGACACAGGTTTAAAATAACAACTCTGAAGGATTTCTGTGGGTTGGCATGTAATTTTGCTATGCATTACTGGGTTTAATAATTTACCAGTACACAAAACAAATCCTGCTTCTGATTTCTAATGAGGTCTAATTCCTATGAAAAAACAGCCATAGTAATAATGTTAGCAAATATACATTGTTTGCTGTTTATAATAATAACAATGAGACTACCTGGCAAAGACACAGCACAGTGTTTCACATCAAGTGTTTTACAGGGAATAATACAGAGCATCACTAACCTTGTAGTAGCTACGATACTTCAGGATGCTTTATGCAGGTAAGACCCATTCTAAATGGAAATCTCTTCTGCATAAGAATTCAAATGTTTCTAATGTTGTTATGTGCCCCAGCGAGGTGTGTGCATTACCTGCTCAGCTCTGCTCTCCACCCCACAAGCACATAAACAGACACCACCATGTTATTGAGCAGCTCTCAGTCCACATGAGAAACCTTACTCCCCTGGAACAGAAGAACCAGTGGTGGGAGCTACATGCAAAGAATGTATCAAAGAATGGTGACAGAAACAACCCCTCTTCTTCCTTCAAGTTCAGGCACCTGTGGAGCTCTTTCTGGGTGTTTCATTAGGAGTGCTGTCACACCAGTAAATGAAAGCCAGTCATTGTTACAAAGACTGAAGAACTGGTGTCCCTCAAGCCATTGGGCTACCACATAAAATGCTTCATAAATATAAGTATCAGTGACTGCATGGTGTCTCTACAGCCCTCAGCTACTGCCAGCACAGGCTGTGGCACTGCCTCGTGCTCTAGTTGTACGTGCCTTGGGATGGGTTGGTGGGTCTGATAGCATCAAATGTGCCTCTGATAAAGTCTCCTAACTCACTTTGAACAAGCCTGAAGTTGATGCTACATTTTCTTGGATTTGATCCTGAACAACAAAGGCTGTTTAAGACTAAAGAACATCATAGATTTGTAGAAGATCTTTGCCTACAGCAGTACGCTCACAAAGGATCAGCATTTTGATCCTTCTGCTGGTGAGCTGGGTCATGGGAAAAAATATTGGTAAGTAGATATACTGATTAATAAGAAATCTGAAACCACCTTTAGAATAAATTTAAGATGTGGCCTCAGTGTTACCCTATCCACCTGAAAATAATATGGAGGATTAGACATAAAAGCTAGAAGTTCATTTATCCCTGAGCTGAGGTAATGGCTACTAAAAATGTGGATTTCATTGGCAGATGATTTAGTGAACATGATGACAGATGCTCAAACATGGCTCCATTAAAAATAAAAGCAACATACTTAAATCTCATGAGGAGGCATTTTTTCTTATTGGTAGAAAATGTATGTCAAGACCTTTAGAAACTTAGGAACCACATAATGAGAAAATAACAAAGAATCAGCACTCATAAGTGTCTGGCTGAAGTTCCCACTAAACAGGCTTTGATAGATCTTTTTTTCCTGACAACAAAGGCACCAGAGAGATTGGCTGGATTCTAGTTCTCCACTACAACCTATGATGAAAAGTACTTCCTGAGGCCAAATGAAAAGACAAGGAGAACACTTTCTCCCTGAAAATGTGGGTTTGTTTGCAGTTCTAGAGTGAATCTAGTCCAGGGATATCATCCAAGGACATCAATACCACCAGGGCCAAAGGGGAAGATGTAGTTATAAAAGTGTCCCAAATATTGGGACATTGTGTTCTTTGAAGATGAGAGTTCTATCAATGACCGAGAAGATACTGAAAATCTAGAAACTAAAATTGGTTATTCTTTTGCTTCTGAGAGTTCAAACTCCACTGCCAGCTGTAATGCACTGCCTCAGTGTTTGCTGTCAACGAGGGTGACTCAAAGGCTAGCCCAGAGCTGTCCCCCTTTTCTCTGTGGCCTCAGTGACAGCTGACTGCTGCTACAGCACTGGAAACACTGGTCTTGAGTGCAGCTGAGGATAGTGGGTGGCCTCAGCCCTCTCGTTAATGGACACAAGAAGAGAGAAACAGACACTTCTAATGTGGTTCTTCCCACCAAAAAGGAAATGTCAAAAATAGGTAAGATGGATAGTTCCCCAGAAGTACCCACTCCTCTCCTAAGGTGACACAGATACATTCACTTTGCAGACATCTGCAAACAGACTACAAGAATCCCACCTCAACATCTGCATTTCAGAAGAGGAAAACATTGGAGCCTTATGGCACAAATGCACCTAAGAGGTGATATTATCATCGTAGTCTTTCTTACACATCACAAAGACTAAAGTTTTGAGTCCCAGGTCTTCTCTGGGCATTCACAAAGAATGTCAAACTGCACATTGACAGGAATGTGGCCTGTTTCTCAAGAGGAGAACATAAATAATGTCCATCATGTCATATACTTTTCACGTATGGCTTAAAGCCTGAGAATTTCATAAGCTGACTATTAAAGGAAATTGCACATATATTAACTACTATTTTACTTATTTGACAACAAACTCAGAAAAACACCTATGACAAAAATATAGTAACTATGAATTACAGTAATAATAAACTATCCCAAATTAACAGATCCAAGTAAACACTAGAACTTTTCCAAGGAACAAAAAACTAAAGATTTGTAAAGTTTGGGGCTGCTTTTTACCTTTGGATAAAGTCCTTGTAGAGAAAGTATACATACTGTGATTTAACAGACTCAAACAAAAATAAGCTTTTAATCTTGCTCTATAACAAGATTCCTCCATAATATTTTCATAATTAAAAACTAGGAGTAGGCAGGTGAGAGGCAGAGCTGTTCTATGTGAACAAAGAGATGAGAAAGAAAGGCGTAATTGGGGCTCCTACTTCCAGTTCCTAGTGCTCAAGCTATAAATTTGCTGTAATGCCTTTCTAAGAGAGCTTTATGATGTTTTTTCATAATGTCTTCCAAGCTAAAGTAGACCTAAAGGGTTCCTTTGATATGTTTACACTGAATTAATATTAATTAGAGATAAAGGGTAAAGGGAACAGATGAATGATCTGTTCAGCTGACCAAATGTAGATGTCTAAATAAGGGTGAGACAAATCATCTCTAATCTCCATCGACTCTATTGACTAGTCTAACTACCTCAGGGGAGGTTCAGGTTGGATATTAGGAAAGATTTCTTCAATGAGAGATAGATTAAGCATTGGAACAGGCTGCCCAGAGAAGTAGTGGAGTCACCATCCCTGGGAGTGCTCAAAAATGACTGTAAGTGGCACTTTGTGATATGGTTTTGTGGACATGGGGATATTAGATCTAATGTTGGACTTGATCTTGCAGGTCTTTCCCAACCTTAATGATTCTGTGATCTATAATTATATGACTACAAAGAGCATTTAGACACTTAAGTCACTTGTGGACATCTGCAGTTACCCAAAAGGTAAACATCTAACACCTCTCCCAGGCCTCACAACTCTCACTGACAGATAGGTGAATATTCCAGACTAGCTTAGTGATGAATGAAATTGCCCTAAAAAAGAAAATAGAAATGGTCTTAAAATAGGAGACAATTCTATTGAGACAAGAATAGAATTCTGCACTTGGGCAGCCCTTGAAGGATATTGGGCTAAGGAACAATTCTGAGGAAAGAAAAGTAATAAATTGAAGATTAATCAACAGTGTCAATTGGTTATAAAAAACAAAACAGTCATAATATGATGGGATGTACATCCAACAAGGCATATGAAGGGATCCTTCATTCTGTTTGTCACAGGTTATACTGCATCTAGGAATGCATGAGGAAAGATGGAAAATAAAAGTAAAACTACAAGAATGGCTGAAGGTCAAGAAAAATAAGTTATCCTCAATCATTTTCGCATCAAGAGCCAGAAAAGGTAGCAATGGTCTTAACTTGCAGCAAAATAGACTCAGGTTGCAGATCAGGCTTGTATGTGTAATTTGCACATCAAAAAGGACAGTTTTCTAAAACGCTTGAACACTGGATTTAACTACCTTGAGAGGTTCTGTAACCTCCATTCTTGGAGGTCTTGGAAAGCAGGTTAGTCAAATATCTGTTACAGAGAACATAGAATATTTAATGTGACTTGATCAGAAGGAAGGAGTAGATGACCTCATATCTGCTCTAGCACTGCTTTCTGTAATTCTGTGATAACAAGTCACTTTAGAGACTCTTTGAATACAACACTGTGTCATATCCAGGATTAGAATATTTTGTCTTTTCTCATAATTTTAAATAACACCAGCCAGTAATATTGGCCTATTCTTCAGACAAAAAAAATAAAAAAATCTCTTTTAAACAGCCACATAAACAGGTATTAAAATCATACAATAGTTTGGATTGGAAGGGATCTCCAAAGACCATCTAGTCTGATCTCCCTGTCATGAGCAGGGGCTTCTTTTACTAGATCAAGTTGCTCAAAGGCCCATACAACATGACCTGGAACACTTCCAATGATGGTACATTCACAGCTTCTCAGGAAACCTGTGCCAATATCTCACCACCTTTAGTAAAAAATTTCTTTACATCCAATCCCAAGCCGTCCTCTGTCAGTTTAAACCATTGCACCTTTTCCTTGTCACTACAGTCCCTCTGTGTTTCTTAAAAGTTCTCTTTCTATACTGAAAGGCCACAATAAGGTTTATCCAGAGCATTCTCTTTTCCGGACTGCACAGCCCCAACTCCCTCAGTCTTTCCTCACAGAGGAAAGGGGAAAACCTCCCCTCTGATCTTTTTTATGATCCGACTCTGGACCCACTCTAACAGGTCTTGTCCTGTACTGGGGAGTCCAGAACTGGTTGGTAACTGCCAGCATCCTCCTTTTTACCACTTTAAAATTGGGGGTGATGTTTCCCTTTTTCCAGCCACTGGTGACCTCACAGGATTGCCATAACTTTTCAAGAATGATGGAAAGCAGTTTGGCAATGCATCAATCAATTTCCTCAGGACTCTGAGATATACCTCATCAGCTCCCACAACCTTGTGTTCAGGTTCCTCAGGTGGCTAGGAACCCACTCTTCTCTTACAGTGGGAGGGACTTTGCTGCCTCAGTCCTGGTCTTGATATTCAGGGTTTTGAGAGAAGTGGAAAGAACATTACCATTGGAAACTGAGCCAAAAAAAAAAGCAGAGGAGTAACTGAACCTTCTCCATGTCTTCTGTCATTATCAGGGCAGGGGTTGGTGGTGTAACCCTTGCAAATTTAAAGAAGTACATAACTACATTATTGTTGAATCTTAAAATATAAACTGAGCAATTTCATCATTGTTATGTCCAAAAAATCACACTCACATTTACAGCCACATCAATTACATAGCACAATAAACATATTACGTAGCTGATACAAAACTGAGCATGCAATGTCATGCAGTACTTTTGTACTTTTTTAAGTTCCCTGTAAAATCCCTGAAACGAAGACACCAAAGAAAACTCTGAAGACTCTGCCATAGATAAACATCACTTTCATTTTCTTCAGCAACTTCCCTGCAGAATAATGTTATCACAGACCCAGAAATATGACCTCACTCTTTGACCTTTTCAAAACAGATGGGTTGGGGGATCACATGAAAACTGCAACTTCATAATCTTCTAACACAACTGTTAAAACCTGTGCCTTCTCAGAAACATGCTGCCCATTTGCACTGAGTTAAGGCAATTTTCTGGCATTATATTTTAATGACCTTATCCCCAGGGCTGAAAAATTACTTTGTCATTTGTTCTAGATGGTCCAAGCATACACCCACCACTTTTGTGAGGTCCTACAGCAATAATACAGTGCCTTCCAACAAAGTGATGTTTGGGAGGAGAAGTATGAACATGGCAATTAGCATTTTAAAGCCAAGTGTTCTTTTACATTTGTGGCTTCACCTGCCTATGCTTCTTCATTCCTGAAATTAATTATTATGTTACTGTTATCTGTTTCTTAGGATTTTTTACCAAATTGTAGAATTGAACTGAATTTCCCAGTTTAGTTTCAGGATGGACATTCCTATTTGCATCACAGAACATCAGGGGGAATTTCACACACAAATGTTGTCTCATGATCCACATACAGCTGTAAATTGATACATAAAATGTCTCTTCTCTGTGCCTTGGCAAAACCCCCTTAAAAACTGCTGTTCAACATCTTGGTTGTTTCTATACCAAGCTTAAAGAAAGTAGAAAACATGCTACCAACTTTTAATACTGTGACCCTATATATTTAAAAAGTCATCAAATCTATCAGACAACAATAAAATTCCAATGCCATTATTCTGCTTGTATAACCTCTCAAGTAGCAGCCAGTGGCTCTGGGACAGGCACTAACCTCTAGAACCAGTGACACTTACCACCAAGATCCACAGATACTGTAGCACTGGCAGTTTATCTCTGTTAGCAGATCAAAGACACTCAGGATCTGTCTAGACAAAGCACTTTGAAAAAACTAATCTGGATCAACCAAACAAAGTGAACAATACATTGGATTTACACTCTAAGTGTCTGCACAGGTGTTTATTACTATTCAGTAAATCTGCATTATAAATCTATTGAGATTAACTTCCATGTCTCATAGATAATTCAGTGGCAGTTTCTTAACAGGAGCTCCCTAATGTGAGCCATAAAGCCATCCTCTTTCTTAAGACTTTTTCAGCCAGGAGAGACTCGATCTAAAGCTGCAGTTCTTAACTAGGCAACAAGAGGAATCATGGCAGCTGTGACAGAAGTGATCTGTTAAGCTAACTAGAAGTATTTGGTATTATAATCTGATCATTTAGATATTCTATATTTAAATAGTGCCCTGTTGCTATCAAGCTTTCCTAAAATTCAAACTAATGGCACATTCCAAATGTGGAGGTATTGCCCCTCTTTCCATAAGAATTCAGAGAAGTGATTTGTTATGCACCTGACACAAGAAAACAAAAAAACCCTGCATAACTTAACATTAGACACATAAAATACATATGTCTCCATCTTACCTGCCAGATCATGGTCTGCACAATTGGGTATTTATGGGTGCATCTCCTCTCTAAAATAGACTAGATGAGTTATATATTCAAAGTACCTCCTTCTCTCTACTGACCATAAAGAAGTGTAATGTGACATGGTACACACTGTGTATCTCTAAACTACATTAATGTGTATCAAGTTTTCCCTAATATTTCTTTCATCTTGGCATGCCCTGCTAACAATGATCAGGTTAATGACTGCAGGTTTCAGATCTCTGGCTGCAAGCTGAAGCTGTATCTTCCCTTCTCCTCTGCAGGTCATCTTCCATGCATTTTCACTTTATATCTGAATGAAAGTAATATTTCAGTGTTGGTGGGTTTTTTTGGAGTGTTCCAATGATTCAACTATTTTACTTCAAATAGCATCTGAATTTTACTTGGCACAAGCACTGGTGTTCTAAGAAACCATGCTCACCTGTAGAAAAGACAGATGGAAAATGCTCAAGGGCATTGTCTCACATCAGATTGCTCTAGCAGTCCCACTGCTGAGACTGTGACACCACAGTAACCCTGGCAGATGCACGTCAGCCTGTGAGCCCCACTTCTCCAGTCTGATTTCAGGCAGGTTGGTGCATCCCCTCAAAGGCCCAGCCTTCACTTGAGGCCACAGTTGGGAACTGGTGCTCCAAGTCTCATAAAGGCTTGAATTAAGCATATTCTGGATAAGACTAGGTGGAATCTAGTTTCCTTCTGTAGCAGGATAACAGATGGGAGAAGCAGGAGGTGTCATATCTTGACTGTTTTTGACACTGACATGTATTATTCTTCTACCTCAGACACAGAAACACAGTTTAGAGGAAACTGATAGAGGACGAGTACAAACTGGCTGGGAAATCATTCACTAGAAGTATTTATCAGTGGTTAGTTACTGAAATGGAAGCATATAATAGAGTGGAATTCCTCAGGAATCCATGCTAAATTTGGGGCTTATCAATATTTCCATTAACAACCTGAATGAAGGAAGATAAAATATGCTTATTCATTACTGCCGATAATCCCATAGAGACCGCCAGCTCACTGGAAAATAGAACTGAAATTCAGATTATCTTGACAAGTTGGAGAAATAGTCTTAAAAATAGGTGGCAAACTTATGTAAGGACATATGGAAAGTCCTTCACTTTCACACTACACAAATTAGGTCTAGGGAAGAAGTGGTAAGACAGCAGACCCATAGAAAGGAGTTAGGAGAGCACAGCCAGGGTTTAATCAACAGTGCTGTTGCAATAAAAAAAATATTGAAAAAGCGTAAACCCCACAGTGGGATAATAAGAGTAAAGAGTAAGATAGCCTTGGGAGAGTTGAATTGTGGCAAGGTCCTAGATGGAACACCAAGTCTAATTTGAGATACAGCAAAAGAGAAATTGGACAGAGTTCAGAAAAGAGAGAGAAGAATTGTGAGAGGTAAAAAAAATAGCGCACCAGTGAAGAAAATGCAAAAGGACTGGCACGGCTTAGTCCACAGATGACTACAGAAGACGCGCCAAGAAAACACTTCCAGCAGGAGGGCTGGTTAAACACTGGCATAGATTGCATGAGGAGTGTGTAAAGTCTCCATCCACAGATATCCTTAGGAACAGACTAGAGAAATGGAAAAGACAAAGGGTAGCAGACCATCGGGGCATAGGGAGAGGTTCAATGATCTCGGGGTTCCCTTTTACCTCTGTTTTCCAGCATGCAGTCATTCTGCATCTGCTAAACTTTTTGCTGAGAGCAGTTGTGTTTAGAGTAATTGTGCAAAGACCAGCATTTCTCATTCAGCATCCTTGGAACTGAATGAACCTGAGCTTTTTACTTGTTATAAATTCAGTAAGTTCGCTACTGCTCAGAGTTCACTGCACTAAAGCTAAGGCAGTTAGACAGCCTGCTTTTATAATGCTTTCAGTGAATAAATTTGCACAGCTGCTACCTACAGTCTACATTATTGCTCAGCACCACTTTGTTAATTTGGAATCCAGATCTGGTGACTGATTTAGGAAAACAGTTCAGCTAATCCCTAGTGAATAGAAATCCTCAGCCTAAGATTGTACGGCTCACCAGATTCCCACACGTGCAAAAGCAGCAGCTGCCTTGCAAAGGGAAGTTAAAATATCAAGCACAAACTTTAGGGGGTTTTCATATGACATGCTTATTTTCCTTCCTCAGAGACCTAGGGCTCCAAAAGGAATGAGTAGAGACAATCACAAACTTTCCCAGTAGATGACTTTCATAGTAAGGTGGAAAGTGCATGTATGTGTTCTAGAGAGCTCTGAGAGGGCAATGATAGTGGCAGAACAACATTCAGGGCTAGTGTTAAAAATAATAAATTCTGCTAATTAGCCTTGCCTTGTTTCTTCAATCAGCCAATACAACTAGTGGGCATAGCCATGTGATATCAATAACCCATATATTTTAAACTGTCTCCGTGTAATTGCCTTCTGCATGATAAAACACATTCAGGCAGAGTACTGTGAATTACAGTTCCTTGGTGAGAGTTTCTGGGCTAGAATTCATTGTTATGGGGAGGCTCCTGTGCATCCTTCATGCCTGATAGGAATCCCTTGACTGACCCACAATCTGTTGAGCTTTGGGAGACAACATAATACCCATTACTTCACTCAAACTTGGCATGAGGTAGCCAGGCAGCTGGGATGTGGAGATAGGCCAATCAGTCAAACATATGTTATGTACCATACCTGTTCCTGCAGTAGCCATTCAAACTTAGAAATAAATGAAAAAAAATATAATAAAACCAACTATTTTAATTACAAAACTGGAAGTTCATTTCTTCCTTGAAATTATTGTTATAAAGACATAATAACTGCTCTCAGACAAGTCCTTCTGAGTGGCACTGCATTAGTGAATGGTTCTGCTGCAGCTGGAACTAGCTTCTATTAAGCACAAAACTTCCACCTACCCATATTCAGGAGAATGTCCCCCAAATATGATTCTCTCTATTCTCATATTTATAATACAACCTTAGAGAACATTATGTAAGTTGTGTAGCTATATATTGATTTGTATATGCCCCTGGATATCTCAGACACTTGCCTCCCTTTTCTCATTCTTGCTGTGCTCTTGTACTAATTCATTTTTCACTTTCCCCCCATACTTTCTTATGCTGTTTCTGAGATTTTTTCCTTCCAAATTAGGATGCATAGAATTAACCTTAGAGGCTCCTTTTCAATATACTTATACTTCTCTCCTGTTCTCAAGAGCAAAGAGATTTACTGATGAAATACTCTCACCTCCCGCCAATTACAAAATGGAGCCCAGTGCTGTGCAGGCCACTAGAGCAGAAGAGCTGAAATCTGTTCATTAGAAGTAGGATATTCTTGTCCAGGGTTATTTTCTAGCAAGTGTACGCTTACAGGTGCAATGAGAGCTCTCTGATGTAATGCCTAAGAAAAAAAAATGAGTCTCAGAATCTAAAGCTATTCAGATACTTACATCCTACTGCCCAACAAAAAATATTTAAACAGTAGTCAGATGCCCAAGGACCCCAGATGACCTTTGGGGATCCAGGCCTATGGTCCCATCTGAGCTACCCAAGCACCAAACAATTCAAAATGCTCTCAGGTGAATAAGAGTCTCATGTGGAAAATTAGGAAAAGTTTCTGAACTAAATATACCTGGGAAGTGAACTAGGTGTTGCTGATCTGTTTTCTGAGATCTGTATTACAGATAGCCAATGTGTACCAGAAATGGTTGTGTGTAAATCATGTGTTGATTGTGTTAACTTAGAGTTTTTGTAGTGTCACACATTGCTGAGCCACTCACTTGACCTGTAAAACAATTTTTTTAAAAAGAAAAAAAAATTCAAGCCATATTTACTAAAATTATGTAACTACCTTTTGATTAGCAAATACTTTCTAAATATCATTTTAGACTGACAAGACTTTCTTTTCATATAAAATTTTTAAATTTTTACCTTTAGCCAGATACTGACAGATCAGGGATCTGGCACCTAAGGTAGGATACAGACTTCCAAATCAAGTGCTTCAATTTGCTGTGCAATACATGAGAAAATCTGGACTCTCAGAAGAGTGATAAATACACAATTGCACATTAAACCATGAAGAGTCAGGTAATACAACAGGCCAGACATGTGAAGCTGCTGAAATCTCATTTCTTTCTGGAGCTTGCATACCTTGAAGCAACAATTCAAACTAGTTTGAATTCTAGACCAGTACCTAGCATCGTCCTGAAGCACTGAGCATTGCTAGTATGGGTGAGCACTTCAGCAGGAGCAGTACTATTACATTTGCACGTTGCAAATCTCCAAAGCCACAAACACATGCATTTCATCGCCCAAATACTTTCATTTCTATCTAAGCAGATGTACATTAGAGATACTGAAGGTTTCTCCATACATTAGCCATTTAATACACTAATCATTTTGGTTATTCTTCCTTCAGTTCACTCTAGAACACTTGCTAATTTATGACTGAGAAGTAATATTAAATAATCTATTAAAATGAAGAAATATACATTCAGATGTATGCAGGGAAACATTTTTTTCCTCTGTTCACTCTTAATTTACATCTTGATGAGTCAAATCCCCACTGTTACACTGCCAAGTCAAATAACATTTCATCGTCGATTAAAATTGTCCCACGGGACTGTAGAATGCAAACTTCATTAATGAATTTGGTCCGCTAAATTATTATGGCCAAGAAAAAAAACTGCATTTTACATCTCTAAGCAAAAGTAATGAAGAAGACATCTTTTCAGAGCCACTAGCTTTTGAGAGGGCGAATGATTTGCAGTTTCAGTAGAGGAGTACCGGCGGAACAGCTGCATTGCCCTGGAGGGGGAATGGCCGGCGGTGCCGCCCCGGGTGACCCGCATGGGCGGCCCGGCGGCCCGGGGTCACCAAGGGGGGAGGCAAAAGAAAAATCGAACGAGCGGGGAAACTACAAGGTGTATTGGTGCGGCTGTACAGAAGCCAGAAGGGATTGATGTTATCAACAGCCTTTTCGAGCTTTAGGCTAACCATGTATTTTTACAGGGAAGAGATGCGGGATGCGGACACTTTCTGAACGCCGCATCTCGGCAGCCCCGTGTTACCGGCGGCCAGCTGTAGGGAGCCCCGGGCGAAATGTGCGGAGAGCCCGGGGCCGGCTCTGCAGACCAGCCCTTCCCCGCGGCCGCAGAGAGGCCGGGCCGGGCCGGGGCCGAGCCGCGAGTGCCCGGGGCTGTCTCCGCTGCGAGCGGCAGAAACCGAGGCCGAGGCT
>WBNO01007076.1:2776-50634 GCA_013400575.1 Peucedramus taeniatus | reverse complement strand
CCAAAGTTAAATCCAACTCACACACGCTCCAGTACCGGCGTGGCTTATGCCGATGGGTTTGAGTTCGTGACGTTCTGTGACGTTTTAAGCGCACGCTGCTGAAGGAATAGCTCGTGAGAGAAGCGAGGTGTATTCGCAAGCGTGGGGTGTCTGTGAAGTTACTCCGCTCCCTCCGGGAGCGAGCGGGGACGCGGGGGCCCGTCTCTTACCGGGGAGCACGGTCCTGATGGGACTTTGGGACAGGGACGCCGTCAGCGTAGAAGCTGTCATATCGATGGCCCTGGACACTCCATTGTCCAGAGTGGACAATAAAAATATTACTTTTTTTTTTTTTTTAAGGGACTTAAGTACCGAGGAAAAAGTCTAAATTTCACACATCATATGCTTTCCCCAGTGTTACAAGTGTAATGTTATAGGGTTAGAAACTTGTTGCATTATGCTACTGAGTTGGGAAAAAGTGTCTATGGGGTTTACTCAGCCTGTGAAAATATTGAAGTAGTACTTACCCACTGCAAAGTCAATACAATTGTATCACACTAAAACCAACAAAAAGTGCTTTGCAAATTGATATTTGTCAAGAATTGTCTGCCAGAATACAGCAGTGTAAAAATTATTACCAAAACACCAGCATCTACTTGCTGCAAAATTCAAGTAACCACGAAGCCCTGTTTAATAGTACACACAGGTTTTAATGTGTAAATGGTTTGGGGTTCTTCAAAGAATATTACTTTTTGAAGTCTGGGTGTTTCTATTTGTGCAGAAAATAGACTGAGAAGCTTTGAGCTCCTACTGTTACAAAAGTTAAAAGGAAACAAAGTTGAGCTGCTAAGTCGGCAGTCTGGAATGAGTCAATAGTATCTCCTTTGTCCTGCTAGCTTTCTCTGCTGTGGTGTATCTTTGCTCTATTTCCTCTGCAAAAGCAAATGAGCATTTCTACCCTCAGCATATTTAATAGACTCAGTAGAACTCCTGACTTCTAAATATTCTAAACTACCAGTAATATTCCAATGTGTCTGCCTTTCCCAGCTGTATACAAGAGTCGTGCTACTGTTAATGACAGTATGCTCACATCTTTAACCACAAAGATACTTCCACATTTTCCATTATCTATAATTAATAGAGCAAATTATTCTTGCTTTGTTGCAGTAAGCCTTCATAAGAGAACAAATATGCCTTTTTAAAGTACTCCATTATCTCTTGGGTTTTTGGTTGGTTTTGGTTTGTTTGGTTTTTAAGGGAAAAAAAAGGATTGGGCTGGAGACATGAAGGAGATGTAAATAACTCCCCTCTTCATTTACTTGGGGATTCCCTGGGAGTCTCAGAGGGCAAGGAGGTAACATAGCTGGCTTTTACAACAGGATGACAGGTCCTGACACAGGGTCACAGAGAATCTATGCTTGGCTAGCCCTGTGCTCCAGTTTTGTTTAGCTGGTAGCTAGTCCCTTGAGGGATCAATGTCAACTTAAGCATGCTAACTTCTACAAGCAATGGGCTGGCCAGTGACCGAGAGCTGTGACTGGCTCCTCCAGGGCTCCCTGCTTCTGCTGCACTTGGAGCTCGAGTGCTGCTGCCAGGCTGCTTCTGTGGCTCTGCAGCTTGTCACAGAGAGAATTAAAGTGGCAACAGTACAAAGCAAGCCCCAACACTCCCTGTTCTCTGAAAACAAAAGGTGGCTAGATGTATTAGGTGGATAGGAAAAGCAGCTTGGGAAGGGACACGGCTTCATGACTGAGGCACAGAAACTGGAGCCAACTCCCATCACCATGAGCTAAGTTTCTGTGTACCTCAAACCCACTTTCCCCTTAAATTCTGGCTTTGAATTGCTATTAGTTGTTCCACAGACCTGTTACACTCCCAGAGATAATAAACAAATGTCAATTCAATATCCCACACATAAAGGCATTAGATATCAACCTACTTTCTCTTTTAAGATATTTATATCTTAAATTTATCGATTAGGGAACAAGGTATATGTGTGCATGTGTTTATGCACACACATACACACACCTCCTCACAATGACAGTCCTTTCTGGTTTAACTTTCAAAACCTATTGGAGATTACAGTTGGGTTACTAGAGTTCAAAGAAGAGTGAATTTGTATTAAGTCACTGGGGTTGAAACCTGTATTTTAGTATGTACAGTATATAGGTTTTATTCAGTTTTATGTTACAATATGAAGGCTTTTTGAGTCTGCAAGATTGAGATAATTTTTTAATATAAAAAATTGTGTTGATAAAAATAAGGCTTATTTGTTATTAATTTATCTAACTCTGCTTTTCTTTTGATACTTGAAGTACATAAATGAATAATTTAGCACATGCTTAGCTGAATGACCCTTCCTTTCCTTTTTTCACATTTGAAAAAGATTATCAATCAACTACTGCTGTATTACTGTATATGTGACCAGTCTGTCTGTACCATTTGATGTCTGATACTTTAAAACTTTTTTTTGTTGACTTATTCGGTACATAAGATCAGATCTTTTTCTTCTTTTTTTCTTTTTTTCTTTTTTTTTAATGCAGCCCTATAATTCCTAATGATAACAGATAAGCAGATTTCTCTGATCACCATAAAGGCCTATGCTATGGATTTCTACAGCTTCTGTCTTAAACTCTAGACACATTTCCATCTTTTCATTTGTAAAGGGTGTTACTAACTTACATTTGGAAATTTGACTGATTCAGACAGCACTGTCTTCCTGGTTCTGCAAGCAGGCAGTTCCAGTGTTTCAGCTTTTGCACAGTAGCACTTTAACAAGCAGCAGCCATGCATAACTAACAAGACTGCAAGTCCAGTTACTGCTTTTTAGAAGCCTCTACCCTGCTCTTATGTTATCCAAAATGTTCATTTTATGTTGTTGCAGCCATACGACAGCACTACTAACAGCAGGAAAATGCAGTGGTTGTTTACAACGGATAAGATACAGGGGGAGAAAAAGAAGTTTTAAAAAATGGAGCCTGAGGTGCAGGAAGAAAGAAGAACAGCTCCAGCTATCCTTTTATAGTAACTGGTGTTTTATGGAAAGTGGTTAAGAAAGGAAGACTCTTGCTTCCTTCCAGTAGTTAGCCAGTGATGGCATGATACTTCTAACTGAAGACCGATAGCATTCTTGGATAAACCCTTATACAGGTTTCATACCTAGTATCTAGCATTGCTCAGCTCCTTCTCTTGAACCTACTTTTAGATTCTGGGTCTTACCCAGAATATTGATGGATGCCTAATAGAACAGTTTTCAAATCTGGCATTAATGCTACATAAAAAGTTAGATATTATTGTGAATATTCTTAAGTACTGTTGCAGTTTTCATTAGTATTTTTTTACATGTACGGTTAGCATTGTGAATACAACATATGAATAAATGATATTAGCTAGACAGGGCATCACTTCAAAATATGTAAATAATGTGTACACAAGATACACCTAGCACAGACTAAAAAAAATGTTCTTAGCATGGATTACAGGTACAAATGAATACATTGATGAATGGAAACTAGGCATTCTGTAGTAGTTCAACAGATGAGATATATGCCTTTAGACTCCAGAAGGAAGTAAAAAATAAATATGCTGAAAACTAGGCAACACTAGTTAGAAAAACAGATTATCAAGTCCACTGTACTTTTTAAGGACTCTTGGTATACTCACTTCTGTCTGAATGTGTTATTTCCATGAACATCCTTTTTTATAAAATAATGAATTTCACAAAGATTCCACTGTACAACACTGTACTGATTGGCTGTCACAACTACTGGCTAAGCATTAATTTTGGTAGTCTTTCTAAGTTAAATCTATAAATTCCTCTATCTGGATAACTTTTAAAACCCTACACACAAATGAAAACTCAACAAAACAATTTCTTGACTTACACATTGTCCAACCTTGTTTTTAAAGATTTGGTTAGTAATTTACATTAGTTTGTCAATTTTACTTTTATTAGCTAGATAGAGAAAAAATAGATAGTCTCTTTTGTTTTGAAGTGTATTTCATCTTAGTTTTATTACACTAAGGAGAGAGATAAACACTGCAGGCTAACTAGGAGCTCCACGTTAGTGCAATCACTTTGGTTTCATAACTCCTACAGATTTTTATCCCTTACAAGTAGTGATTTACATACCATTGAGGGAAAATGAAAATAAGGGGGAATCTCATTATGACACTGCAAAGTGTTCCTAGTTTCTCCTAACATAGACTAGATTAAACCTGGCCTATGTCACAAGAAATGTGAAGGGTGAGAGCAAAGGGTCCTTTCTCATAATAGTCATGCACAATTAATGTTCTCTTCGCTCAATAAAGAAAACCAGACCCAAAATGAGAGAGGATATGGACTCCTATTCTTTCACCTTCACTCCCCACCCCCATCCTCTGAGCTGTAAAGGAAGGATCAGGTTGCACTATTTTAAAAGCTGGTGCAGTATGCACACTTCCTCACTACACTGGCAAGCACTGGGAGAAAATATCTGTCAGAGCTCCCTGCAGGAGTTCCTACTGCTTCATAACATCCTTTACTCAGGACTGTGACTTTTCAACAGAGCTAAGTCTTCAATAAAGTGATGAAAACTTCTCCCATAAACATACAATATTTTTATATCAGTGTTATTGAAATACCTTACCTTTGACACACAGCTTTGAAAGCTTCATGCTTGAGCAAATCATAAAAATCAAACTATCTCAATAGCTCAGCACTACAGGCAAAGTAGATCTGTAAATAAATTAAAAAAGAAGTTAGCAATTTACCATAATTTCCTGAATATGCTTAAATAAACAGGATTGATTAACACATTAAAGAATAGAATTGCTCTGTCTTTCATCCTACTGTCTGAGCACAGGTTTCTGGCTACTGCTCTTATAGACGCTTCAAGTTAAATCACACTGCTGATGTTTAATCTACATCAAGGTGGAAGATGGATAGTGCTTCTGCTAAAGTTTGGAATGGGAGTCTAAACAAGGGCCATAATCCTGTCCTTGACCCAGAATTTCACCAATGGCTTTTCCATTCTAAGATAGGGACAGTTAAAACTGTCCTGCATCTAACTGACTCTAAGAGATAAAATAATGCTTACAGGATGTGCCAATGCTACACATACCAGGGCTATAAAAGTCAAAAATAATCCAAGATCTGAAATACGTGTTTAGCAACATTTTTCCTGTTGCTAAACACTTAGTGTTTACCTGTACATTTGCATTTTTCAAAACATAAAACTCACAGTTCCCAAGGCAAGGTGCCTAGTTAGCAATGCCTAATGGATGTCAAAAGGCTAATCCTCTCTCTTAAGAGAAGTTCCCATGCCATATCGTATCTCCACATAAAAAAAGAAACCCAAAATTACAGTGATTGAAATTCTCACCAGTCTTCCACTCTCTTCACATTAGAAATGAAGACCTGACTGGGAAAGGGCACTAAAAGCCTCATATCTCACCCAGGAATCCCCCTGCAGGAACTGTGGAAGGAAGCCATAAGCCACCTCCTGTTGGCATAGGGCAACTTTGGCACTGGGAGAAGGAGTCTGCATAAAGCACTGCATAAATGCTGGGCTGAGCCAGTGGCACTCAGGGGCTAGAAGAGCTGTATCAATCTGTCAAATGGCCTATCAGTGAGAAGGAATAAATCCTGTTTAGTCTTGCTTCAGCCACTATTGCCTGAGCTCTGAGAGTTTTAAAGGAACAAAATCTCATCCCAGGCTTAAAAGAAGCTTGAGGTCTATAGATAAAAAGCTGTATATTACATCTAGGTACTACAATTGTAGTTGTTAATAATACACAGTTTCAACATACAGACTGGGAGATATTTCATTAGAAAGCAAGAATGAAAATAATGACAGGTTGTGTCATATGACAACAAATTTACAAGTAATAGCAAAACTGTCTTTTTCTTATGCATGAGTCATCATTCTAGAGGGAGAGCCTGCTGGAAATACGAAAGAGCCACATGAAAATGGAAGGAAAGAGAACAAGTTTAATGGAAGATGCTGATCTGGATGACTGAAGTCTTCACCAAATAAGAAAGCAGTCTCCTATTTACTTTCTGATGCTGTGTAAATGAGTGAATCAAAGCCCACACATTCTCTTGCAAATCATGTCACAAGGATTCTACGTCTCTATGTCCCTGAGGTCATGAGTGACCATGTACTGACCCTGACAGGCTCCTGCTGCCTTTCCTTTAATACACCTCCCTAACCACTCGAGCCCCTATGAGCGCTATACATTGCATGCTTCCTACACTTCCTTTCTTTTATTTTAGCAATCTATGCCCCAGAAAAATTTCCTATAATCTTGTGTGTTTCTCTACAACCTTTCTTGTACTTGAGAAGTTTCTCAATACTTAAGCAGACATGTTAAGGAATACGGAAAAAACATAAAAAGATTAAGATTATTTCAGGGAGAGACTTGGCAAGTTTTCAGAAAAAAGAATACTGTATTTCAAATAAAGTAAGATTGTTTTCAACTGGAAGAGGCTCACATTTATATTACCAGTAAAACTTCTGCTGAAAGGGGAGGAAACAGTAACTGTAGACAGTAGTTTAAAAGGAAGTTCCGTTACAGTACAGACCCAAAAAATTAACTTCTTCTTACCGAGTATAAAATATGTAATTAATGCTGAAGTTCTGCATATGCCTTAAATACTGAGCCATGAGTGTGGACTTCTCTTTATTGTGTCCAACAGCCTTAATGCTGAAACCTATACAGGGAAATAATTATGACAATAGGATTCACCAAACAAAAACTGAGATATTCTTTCATTGAAACTCCTCCAGCTCTAACAAAGACAGCATTCAAAAAAAAAAAACAAAACCCAAAACGGCAAACAAACCACAAAACAAAACAAAAACCCTGAAAAAACAAAAGAAAACGAAGAAACAACCCAGCATTCGAAAGACCACTGTAGATGCTGGACATACTGGACATAGACTGATTCTTGAGTTAAAGACAGACATCCTCTAGCCAAAAGGAGTAACTCAAACAAAGAAGAGACTTTCAAGTTTCACACCTCTAGTTTGAACTTATCTATGTTTTCACACATCAGTAGGTTCAGTGGAGTTAGAAATATCCAGTATGTGTAATGAAAACAATCTCTATCAGTGGATACCGCATGAACATGATAACGTATGTTTCCCAAACCTACAGCAATTGTCAAGCAATTACTGTTTGTCAAGACAACACACTTGATAGTCAGGGTCATCTAACCCCAGGCCATCTCCTTCTACCTCCCAGTGAGGCGGGTCTCAGTAACTCAGCTGCCCGGCTTTCTTTCATTTGCTCTGAAGCCAGGCTGCAGACGCAGGTTTCCCTCTGCACGCAGCCAGGAAGCCGAGGGAGGCGCGGTGACAAGGGCTCAGCTCCCGCACCGCGCTGGCTCCAACAGCAGCAGATGCCGGCGTTTTGTTCCGAGGGAAGGAGGGCCCGCGCGGGTCAGAGGGGAACCCTGACAACTGATTATTAACCAGGGCTTTCTAAAGCACTTGCAAGGCCCATATTGTGTTTGTTTAGGACCCAGAACTACAAGTGCATGTTATCAGCAGACTGGGTGAATTGGTTTGTGTCTCTGAGTTCAATTACCAATTCTAGCTACCTTTTAAAATAGAAAAGAGAATAGCCCTGTCTTACGCAGTCCATTTTGGTCCAGTTATAGATTTCCTTTTTTTTTTCCCTTTTATTTTAAAGACTCTTATTCAATTAAATATATACTCTTTATAAAATATTATTCTTTTTGCTATCTAGATTGTGATTTCGTGCCTGCACAATTTTTATTTAATCATTTCTATAAGGAACTTCTTATTCTTAATTTTTACATCTTATGATAGAAAATTTAATGGCTTCTCTTTACCATGACTTTGTCTTCCAATTATAATTTATAAAAGTGTGTATGTAGATGGAAAATGGAATTCAATTTAAATGTAGCAAAAGAGCCCTTATTTTTTTCTTGGTTAAATTAAATAGCTAGACCTGTACACAACCTGTAAGAATAAAAAACTTATCAGAACATATTGTATTGAAAACTGATTTCTTCAACAAGGATGAATCACTGCTAATTGGTGAATTTAGGTGACTGTTTCTGGCTAGCATGACCTTCGAGATTGTACAACTAGTACATCTCATCATCTTACAGATTTCATTCATGGACCTAATGAGAAAAAATGAATTACCTGCTTTTTCATCTCCCAGTAGATTTTTCAATTTTGAACATACTGGTCATTAATATAAAGTAGATGAGTACACTAAAAGAGAAAAATAAAAGGTATCAGAAGCTGGTTCCACATTCTGCAGGTTATAATCCCAAATGCCAGTGACTTCCACCTCTTCAGTGGTTTGACTTTATCTAAAACTTTGGCATGAAAAAATGTGTGGCATGGTATTTTTATTGTGTTATTTTAAAATAATATAGTAAATTTAACCTTAATACTGGCTGCTCTATTTTCATAATTAATTTAAAGTGGTCTTGTTAAAAAATAAACTTTTAATTTAAAGAAAGCATACATAGAGAACTCATTAAACACATATTAATAGTTCCAGGAGACCACACAAGTAAGACAAAATGTGATTTCCCTCCTTTCTCTTATAGCCATTTAGACTATAATATGTTCAAACCAGCATGGGTCCCTACTGTGCCTGCTGGTGCACATATGAAGTTAAAGAGACAGAGCCCTGACACAGAGAGTTGCCTTCCTTTCCTCAATACCTGAGCCATTAGAAGTAAGAAGCCAGTCAGGATAGGCTTTTTCTTTAATGTTCTGGCTGTTCAGGTGCAGATCTATCAGCAGCAGGAGGGAAATGGTGAAAGGATGCTATGAAGAGCTCTAGATCCCTCCCTGTTCCTCCATCCATTCTTCTCCTTCTCAAGCTATAGCTGCACCTCTGCCTATCTACTGAAAACTGAACAGACTTCGAGCTAACCAAGGAACTGAACATAAGAATTCACCATCTTAATATCTGCTAAAAATAGAGACTTATCATTAAACTTCCTTGTCCTTGCAAAGTGACTTGGAAGGATAAACCTACTGTCAGGATTTCTTCCCAAGTTTTAAGGGAAAGGAAAGTTATTTCTGAGAATTTCCTATAGTTGTGATCCTGGCTTGCTGCATTTTGGAATATGGCTTACAGATTTGGTATCACAGATCTGTGGATATTATCTATTCACTTAAGGTGGAACAGAATGAAATTCCTCCTCATCCCAAATTACTGTGATGGAAACAACACTATCCTATGGATTTTCCATTATTTTTCTTGCTCTTTTCATTGCCAGGCTCCAAGATTTTCTCTCTGCAAAAAAGAGAATCTGAAAGCCAGTATAAGGAACAAGAAAAGTCACTACACAGAATTACAATGGTAGCAACAAGTTTCTAGAGAGAAAGATGAGTAAAGTTTGATTTAAGGAAGGGCAAGATTAGGTGAGAAAAAAGGAGAGATAGAGGCATTTCATTAACATATGTTAAAAAATCTTTGAAATACTATAGACTGGGAAGTTAGCAAAGTTGAGAGTGCAGTAAAAGGAATAAGAATGACTAAGGTTGACTCTAGTTGGTTGAATTCAAAGAGGGGAAAGTCCTGGAACTGTTTTGTTTCATTTTTGCAAAGACTGGGAGTAGGTCATGATTCATAAACTTTGTTTTAAGAATACTAGAGAGGTCAGACTGGTTCAGGCCAGGCATACACTTGGCCCATTTACCAATCTCCAACAGCTGAGAAAAGCCAATTCTTATCCAAATATTCCCTCAGTGAACAGCAGGACCAGGACAAGCACATTTGATAATGCCCATACATTCCAGCATCCAGCTTTGTTTTAGCTTGGAGGGTTTCCTGAACCTGATGTGGTTTGTCCGGTCAATGACTTTCCCTAGATCTCTCTTCCAGGGCCTTGTGCAGTCTCTCCTTAAACTGTTGCGCACTTTGTTAATCTAGACTGTCTTTAATAAAAGAATGTTGTGAGCATAATACCCATGAACATATAAAGTAATATAATTTATTATATTATTTACTTTGAACAGGCCTACTGCTGTCCTCTGACACACCCTTATCTTTTTATTGATAGAGAAGGTGAAAAGTTGATCCCTGTCCATCCTTTTTGTTTGTGACTTTAAAACATTTATTGCTGTTTTGAAAATGCAAATTTTGCTGTTTGTTAGAGGGGTGCTGTAGTTACAGTCTCTGAAGAAGACTGCATTGCCCCAGGGCTGGATATCTATTTCTTCTTAGCTCTGCCAATCAACCACCAGTCTGCCTGCTATCTGTGGCAGATGCTGAAGCTGCTATTGCAAAGAAGTCCTTCCAAGATCCTGGGGAACTGGAAGCCTAGATGAGCACATTCTGAGAGAGCCATTCTTTTCCACTGTTAGGGAAGATGCATTAGAGGAAAAGATGCAGTCATGCATATTGTGCTCTTAAAACCCTGCTGGTCTTTCTGCATGCAGAATCTAAAAGAATCATGGGGAGTGGAAATAAAGAGAAGAAAATTTGCCACTGCACAGAAATCGGCCCCATTTCAAGAAAATTACTTGCTAATAAGTAAAGCTCAAGGAATCAATGTAAACTTTATCTAAAATTGGAAGCAGAAAACTGAAGCTAAAGTAGTTCAAGCCTCCTCTAAAGGAGGAGGACATTGTTTCTAGAGTAGACCTTAAGTGGGCACAGTTAACATCATAATGAAAACCACAGAAGCTTGTGAGAGTTTCCTATTATTTCAGTAGGAGATTCTTAACTCATGCAATATTCTCCCATTTTCCCTGCCATGTGTTTTACAAGACACAAAAATATTTCTCTGGCAGACAGGAAAGCACAGTTTCTATTAGTAAAAAAATATACAGACAGGTAAGACAGGTCTCCATTGTTAGGTAAAAGTATAAACAAAAGCCTTCCTTAAATCTGACTACAAGTTAAGGTATATTGTATCTCTGTACAGAAGAAGATAAGCAGCTATTGCACTTTTAGAGAAATTATATAAACTCCACTTAGTGTCAAAATTATTTAACAGTCCTTTACTATTGAAGTAGAAGAGGCTAAGGGAGACTGACCATGCCAGGATACTCAAACAGAAAGTCTTTTCATTCAGGTTTGTGAGTAACTCTAGTTAAAGTGACTCTATTTGACACAAAATGATCTTCACTGTTGCAAAATAGTTTCTGTCAGCAAATTTCATTTAGGCAACGCCCTGTCTATCAGCTATAATCATACCAGGTTTGGCTGAAGGATCTGATTGTTATTTCAGAAGGGGATGTCTAGTTAAGCAGGTAAAAAGAATGTACTGAAAGTTTCACAAGACACAAGGAAAGAGAAAAATAAAGGCACGCAAACCCACGCTATAAAAAGGTAAACAAAACATTTTGTCAGGAGCTCTCAGCATTCCTCTAGTTAGAACAAGACACCTATTTGAACCTGTTATGAACAAGCACACATTTAGAAGTCCCCATTTGAAAAATGTGACTCTGGAAGACAGGTCAGTGCTATTGACTCCCTGCTATGATGGCTAGATATGCTGAAGGTTAGAAAGACTCAAGGCTCTAACATTGTCAGCTCTAATCCCAAATGTTTCCTCGTTCTGACTGGCTTAACTTAGAGCTGTATGTCACATAGAAGCTCCTAAGGATGGTCTTGCCCCTCATCGGCTTGTTGACAAAAATATATGATTAATTATCATGTTGACTACTGGCATTTGTTTGGGAAGTCCCCAAATAACAAACCCAAATTTATTCATTGCTCAAGACAGAAAGTGCTGACTGAAGTATTTATACGGAGAGCAGGCATCTCCTGAACTTCACAAAGATTTTAAATGTGAGCAAATCTCTGTCTCTGAATAGATCTGTCTGTCCCCCAGACCCTTGGTACTTCAAGGTAAGAAGGCGACACTGTAATGAGCATAATTTGTTCAAAGTTTAATGAGGAGAGGACTCCTTTGTGTACCCCAGACACCTGATGCAGCAAGTACCAGGTCATCGCTAGGCTGTGCTTTCAGAATGTAGCTAAAGTACAAAATGTTTTGGGAGAGACTATAAATGCTGAGAGGTTTTTACTGATCTTGAATGATGACCTAGAGGCTGATTTAATTGACCTGTTGCTGTCTACAATCTCTCCTCTGGGAAGTAAAAAGCTCTTGGTAATATGATGTATAACAGTAAAATCATAACAAAATGTTTTAAATTGATGTTGTTTCTGTAAGTCTGAGAATTGTTGATGATATAGTTTTAGACCTGTGTGAACTGAATCAATGATCTCTTGTGGTACTACACCTCAACGCTTTATCTTCTAAAGCAGGCTGTGGTGATGGCTACTTTTTCTGGGAGGAGGCAGGGTGAACATCAAGTCAACAGAAAATTCCTGTTTGGTTCACAACAAAGACTCAAGGGTAGCACTCTGTAACGTAATCCAGAGTTCCTATGAGGAATCTTTTCTCTGCTGCATGGATCCCTATGTAAAAATAGACATCTTGCAGGCTGGCAGTACAAAATCCCTGAGGATTAGTGATTGGTTAGGAGATTATGGATACTACTCCAATCTGAATTTGAAATAGCAAGTGAAATTGCTGAGGCACTGGTAGCTGACACTAAACTGCTAACCCCCTCACCCTTCCTTGTAGAGACAGAAGGTTCTGTCACTGATTTGGAATGGTACATTTACTTCTGCAATCAGTTGTAGAAACCACCCTGTTTAAGGTGTCCATTGTTTTTAATAAACTGGACATCTTGTTAGAGAATGAGAGAGACAAGCCACGAGGCCAGCCAGTCACTCAGCACTATGTCTGACACCGTGCTGGAATACAAAGACAATCACTACTATTTGGGCTATAAATACATAAGGCATTTAACACAAAGCCAGCCACTATCAAGGTCCCTGCGGAGACTATGCAAGTAATAAAATTAGTCTTTTCAGGACCTGAACTTTAAAATACATGAACCAAAGACATGTCATATTGCTGAGGAGTATTTTATACCTTCTACATGCGTGGGCAGCAACCTGTACTGAGATTCCCATTCCTCTTGCCTCCATCAGACTTCCCTGCCAATACAAGTGGATCCTGCTAATGGATATGTTCCAGATGATCAGAATGCCAGCTTTTAAGACACTGAAAAAGAGACAATGTCTTAAATCATAACTATAGCTTTATTTGTAGAAATTAGAAATAAACTGATCCCTGTTTAAGGGAAGTCTAGTCTTCTCCCCTCCCTCCCTCCCTCCCTTCCCTGCTCTCTGTTTCATCTCAGAAAGAGGAAATGTTACTATGGGATATGTTGCTCCCTGAAGAATCACACTAGGGAAAATGTTAAGCACCAGTAACCTATGACTCCATTATCTGTATACAAAGAGGTGTATCTAGTATGTTAACTCAAACTGTATTTTGCTAATGGTCATTAGGGGACCTAATTTATTGTATGAAATTAATTATACTATTACAACTAAAGTTAAGTAAATCAAACAGTACATATACTGCATGATTTCCATCTCTGTGGTATGATGGAAATAATTAAATCATCCATGTTTGTATTCACATGGCTATTTAATGCCCTGAGGTCAGTGGACATGAGGGTGCTTCAAGTATCTGCTGATACCATTTAAAGGACCTTTTCATCCAAATAACTTTTCCTTGCACTCATGGGACACATGCACACCAGCAATGAAACACAACCACTTAAAGAAGCATCCAAGAGCATCCCAGAAAAGTTATTCACGGTCTTTATAAAAACTGAGCAATTAAAGTAACTGTGTTTTGGCCAACTTAGATGGAAAACTGTGCTATATAAATTAACATGCACACAAACTGAATTAATTAAGTAACTATCTTTTTATGCTGTTGCTGTACCTCACACTACTAGTCTGGAGAGCCAAAATTGCATAGAAATGCAATTTCTAGTTCTTCAAATAAAATATTTTTTTCTTAATTCTGACATTTTCTTATTTATTTCTCAAAGCTGGCCAAAAGACCTTAACACTTCTAAATATTAACAGTCTCCAACCTATATCTTTCTCATGTGAAGTTTGTGCTACTTCATTCAGTCCAACTGCAGTTATGTTAAATATGGGGATTACATTACATAATTAAATCTGCTAAAATAAAATAATTCAGAATAACTGCACACCATGTATTCTACTGCAATCATATATTCTTCTGCCAACTTAAATAAATATTATAACATTCCAGTTTCCTTGCATGTGGCTGTTTACCTCACTTAATCAAACTGCATATATTTTTTCTTCCTAACCACCTTTTCGTTATTCTGGTTTTGGATGTCCATATTTAATCTGCAAGTCAAAATTATTAAATTATAATTTCATTAACACCTTTCAAAATGGGGGTTATATTCATGCATATATTATTAACTGTATGTTTCTGAGTACCATAATACTCAAAATAGATACAGTCATCTGCTGGGAATTGATTTCTGTAGTAGCTGCGCTGGACCTCATGCAGGAAAACTAAATTTGTCATCCTAATAAATCCCCTCTGGTTACATAAATACTTTAGTCAGCATTTTTTAAAATGTTCAATAAACTATTATATGGGAAAGTTTAAAAAATACAGTTTGCATTTGCAACTTCAAACTCTAAAAGTGAATGTTCCATTACAAAAATCTGTAAACTAATATGCATGTTGAGAAGCAAGTTCTCACAAGTAAAACCAGACAACTGTAGGTTTCAATTGTAACTAAAAGAAGCTTTAGTAATTTTTCTCAATTTGTTTAACTGATTA
This sequence comes from Peucedramus taeniatus, assembly GCA_013400575.1. Lineage (NCBI taxonomy): Eukaryota > Metazoa > Chordata > Aves > Passeriformes > Fringillidae > Peucedramus > Peucedramus taeniatus. The sequence continues at coordinate 35,966 of WBNO01007076.1, read as the reverse complement.
AGGCATCTTGCAATTAAAAATCATTATTCTCTCTTCAGGAAACACCTTTGATCAGAAATTACATTTCTGACTTACATGGGAAGTCAAGTCACACAACTTTCAGAGGCCTCTCAAAAGCAGTATTCACTCCTATCCAGGAATTATATTTTTCTATCTTTGTAAAAAACTGTAACTTAAGAATTCTAAAGTTATTTGCTAGACATGTTCCTCTAAAAACTTCTCTGACCTACACTGTTTTCCTTCTATATAAACTGTATTAATATAAAGATGCAGTGTTATGTGAGTCATATTTTTGAATAATTCTATTCAAGATGACAACAATCTTCCTTCAAATAGGCTTGTATCATAAAGGTTTTAAGATTTTGGTGGTCTCTTTCTAAGTTAATTCTCAAATAGCATAAGAAGAAGCCTCCTACTTCAAAAAGAAACAACAGAAAAACCAATCAACAAACCATAAACTAAAGCCAGGTAAATCTAAATGGTTCAGCTGCATTATTAAACAAAAAAGTCATACTGAAACCCCTTGGTGGTTCCTTATCCAGATAACAAGATCAATGAGCCACAAAAGTGAAGGAGTGCTACTTTTCTTTTTTTCTCTCTGAGGTGTTAGCTGAGTGAAAGCTATTTGATTCTCTGTACAATACTCACATTTTTAATACAGCTGCTTCTAATAATTGAAACTTTTCTAACACAATTTGAGGGAAGAAGGTAGAATAAAATGTCCATTTGTAAATGTTCACAGCCTTTCCTGTTGCAGACCCAGTACAAGAAAAACCACTGGAAGATGAACACTTTAATTTGAAGACTTTAATTACTGTTTGATATAAACACATAAGTTCTCAAGCATCTAACAGAGTACAACAGAGTAATAATGATTAATACTTTTCTCATCATCCTTCAAGCTGAATTTCTAAGAGAGAACAGACATGATAGCCAGTATTCTGAATAGATTGAATTCTGTCAGTATTCTGAATAGTCAAATGATCTTATACTACATATTTTATGCTCTAACAAAAGCATATACATGGATTATTCCCATTTTAATCAAGGCTATGAACGTTGGTAACATGAACCATACATTTTCTTTAATATTGTTTTTGAGTACAGGAAAGTAAAATAACTTGAGGTTTGGAGCAGAAATACAAGTGATACTTTCTAATATCACTAACTAATTTCACTTTAGGGTTCCATTATCACAGCATAGATACTAGGTTTCATTTTTATTACTAACAGACTTTATTTGTCACTGTAAAAATAGCCTGTTAACCACAGAAAGTAAAATTCACCATTAAAGTTCTGGTTTTGTTTAGGAATCAGACTTTTTCAGATATTCTGTCAAGTAGCAAACCCTAGTTATCTATATGTGACTTAAAGAAACTACATGTGTTTTGAATTCAGAATATTTTCCTGTAATACCTACAAAGCTATACATACCTGAAGAGCGTGTGCTAGAGAGAATTAGAATTCAAGAAAAAAGGGCATTGGCAATGCTGAAATTAGCTTCCTGACCAGAAAACCAAGCAGTGCAAGCAGAATAGCACTGCTTGCATGAACAGGTAACATACTTTACCCTAACTGATGATCTGTAAATAGAAATTAAATATAAATAAGCTTTAAAATTAAATTAGTGAAAATTAAAATACACAAAGGCATGAAAAATTCAAGAGCACATCTACTAGAAAAAAAAGAAACCTGCATTTATGATGATTTACCATGTGTTCAGACTACACAATTTTATCTCCATATTCTGAATTAATTTTTCAAGTTACAACTTAATATTCTTGGTTATCTGCTGTGTGGAGCTGACAATTATGGAAGAAAATAGATGTAACAGCATTATTATGACAGAAACATTTTGTCTAATCTGTTCTAAATTGCCAATGAGGAAGATGCTGAAGCATCACCAGATAACTTGGTTCCAGTCCTTCAGCAATTGGGTACAAAAGACCACTGGTGACCATCTTCTTCACTATTATCTTCAGATGTCCTACTATTTTCCCCAGTCTTCTCTTCTCTAGACTAAACAAATACAACTTTTTTGAAATATGCCTTATAAATCTCCCTTTCCAAAAACATTTTCACTCGTGTTCTGCTATGGATTCCCCTTCACCTGAAAATTAAAATAATTTTCCTTTTGTAGACTTTATTTTAACACAGAGATCAAATAATTCTAGTCACTGATTTTTATTCTGGCAATTTTGCATATATGTTCTTTGATTTTGTTTCATCTGTAAAACTAGGTAGTATCCATATTACTTGAAATTTTACACAACTGTAGAGCAGTAGGCCCCACAGAGCCTTGAAACAAAATACACCTCTACATCTCTTTAGTAACTATTTTTGGAAATCAGTAATGACAATTTTCTTTGCATACAAAGTAAGTCACTTTTTCTTATTTTTTTCCTTTACTTTAAAAAACTGGATACACTGGGGATTTTGTATATCTTCTTAGTTATACATTTAACAGCTGAAACAAGAATTATAATATTCTTAATAAAGAAGTGGACAGATGGATGGATGGACAAACAGGCATAAATCCAGTTTTTCTTTGAGAATCAAGCATCATAGAAGGGAGACGACTCTCAGCCTTTATCTCTCTCTATTGTCTCAAAATAGGTAATGTCTGCTGAAACAGAGTTAGAAGGATGTTGGTAATTGAAGTACACTAGGAATCTCTTTTTGATGATTACACAACTACTAGTTTGTGGTAAAAATATGTCATGTTTTGCATTATTTTCAATGAGTTTTGTGTGAATGAAGAAGAAATACTGTGGACCAAGAAAAGTAAACCAGAGGATTTAAGATAATAACAGATCAGTTCTGCAGCGACTATCTGTATTTGCATTTACTCCCAAATGCCTGCAGTTAGAGAACCCAGTCTCTTTACTTTTTTTTAAACCACAGATGGTTTATTCCAGGAATCTTCAAATTATTTCCTTGGAAAGAAGGTGGTGGGGAGGCGAGGGGAGGGGGAGAAGAAGTGATAAACTGCAGAGCAGTTTATGACATTTAGCCCAGATTTTCTGTTTCTTTGCTCTACTTCATAGTCTACTTGCGCAGACTATGCAACTATACCTTAATCACATACGAAAGTTCTTCTCAGAAGTGGTTTCTACAGTTTGGTTTGGCTTTTTATTATTCATATAGTTTATTCATAGAGTACTTTCATAATTTCTGAAATATAGTAGCTGTTCTTTGTAATCTAGTTAATCTATCAACGGGCAAAATATCCCTGATATCTAGGTGTGCTCTCAACAGGCTACATGAGCAAATAGGCTGAAGGATTCCTTGCAGCACTACACTCCTGCTCAGAGCCCCCAATCTCAATCTCCAGAAAAGCCTCTACCCTTCAGCCAAATTTCTGATCCAGTTATTTCCTCCTTCCCATACTTCAATTCAGCTTCCAGCAGCTCCTAAAAACTATGTCCCCCCATTTCCTCAGGAAACACAGACAGGCAATTCTTCAACAAGTGATTATTTACGCGGGAGTGATGGGCACTGAATGTAAAGCACAATGAAGAGAGACGCAGTCTATGAAGACTTTTCTAGCAGACCCATCCTATCTGCCATATGATTTTTCAGAATCTCTTTTTGCAGAAGTCTTGAAGCAACTCTTTACCTCAAAACAGGAACTACCAGTTCTGGCAGTTCAGACATTAGGTTTAGCATATATAATGTACTCCAGAGAGAAGTGGGTAACTTCAAATATTTTGTTTGGCTGTTTGATGTAATTTTCTAAAAGTACACTCAAGGGCATCACAGTATTGTAATTTTATATAATTCACCTGCATTTCCAAAATACAAGGTCATTATAAGAAAGAAAACTTCTTTATATGCAGCTAGCTACAAATGTAATATTTGTGACAGATCTGCTTTATGTTGTTCTCTATGTGCATCTAATTCCAGTTTTTTATATTATTCATTGATATTCTCTTCCTTCTTTTAATGTAGTTTCTAGTATTGGCAAAAACATAATCCTACTGATGTAAAGCAAGCCAAATGTACAGATTCGTACATTCATACTACAAAAGGGATTTTTCATAATGTAGTTCCCTACTGTGTTTCACATCCGGTCGATGGCAATACGGTAAAGCCAGATCAGCCAGTTTGTTCCTCCAGAAAAGCTGCCTGCATTTCTGCAGAACAGCTTCTCCAAATGCTAAATCTACAGGCAAATTTACGCTGAATCATTGTTATGATGGTATATTTTCTTACCAATGTTCCATTAAGAATAATTTCATATTAAGAACTGTTTCCAAATCCATACTCCTAATCTTACTTCTCAAACTCTTGGATATTTTCCTTTGATCTATAGCATCCTACAATTTTACCCAATTTCTTTCATTTATGTACTTTATGTCCTCAGCACTCACCAGAGTAGCTGACTGCTTTCAGAATATGTATTTGTTTTTATTTGAGCAGTTTATTTCCTCTCTTTACCTCTAAGAGACTTAATGGACAATACTCAACTGAATGCTAATTGATCATGGTCCAGCATTGTCTGATGTGCCACATTTTCCTTTCCTTTTTTATTTTCTGTCTTCAGACTTAAGCAGTTAATCCCAGGTCACAAAGTAATCTATGAAAGTAATTTCATTTTCCCTTTTTGTGCAGTTTTTCCTTCACATAGTTTTCTACAACCTGTAAAATTAGAAATTATCATGGAAATAACTGATGACCTCACAGGTCAAAAGGTGACCTGGAACCTAATGGTAATTATATCACATACTGAACACCTGTCCAAGTAATACAGAGATTGCGCTCATTCCAAGACATTACTGCATATCGTTTTTTTTGAAAATTGTATAAATATTCAGTAAAGCCCTTATCCCATCTTGTGCATGATGAGGCGACTATTTTATATTGAAGCATGCCCACTTCAGCATCAGCTCCTTCTCAAAAGTCGCAGAATAAAATATCACAAGCATATTTCAGGCTTTTATCCTACAAGGTAGACAGGACCCAAACTGCATTTTAATAGTGAATTAAATCTATTTACCAAAATGGTCCTATGCTGAGTTCTTTATTGCAACCTTGCTTATCTGAAAAAGAATATTCAGTCATCTAACTGGCTTTCAAGTTTCCGTGTTAAAATACTTCCACATCAGATAAGTACTGTTTTCCCTTCTATTGTCCTCTGACTTTCTTAAAATTACAATTTTTTTCAGATTTTCTATGGTTCCTTCCCTTTTAATTGTCACGTATTATATCCAAATGTAATACATTAATTGACATTTCTGGTCAAGAAACGGTCATCTGTAAGATTACTGGTTTTCATGCCATTGCATTTTTCATTTAGAGCAAGCTAGTACAGTTGTAATTACTGCCAACTGGATGTAGTTCCTAAGGTTCCATCTGTGTTACTGAGCTGAAGAGGGCTCAGGCACATGCTTGAGCTCTACCATGTGACAATCCACACCCTTTACCTGTTAGCCTGCCCTTTGGTATGCTTTTGGCCAAGGCCAACAAGCACTCAGAGAAAATACTGCAGGATTTGAGGAGTAGCATGGGTTAGGGAATCTTCTAATAGGCAGTACAAATGAAGCTAGCCTGGCTCAGGAGAGCAGGTGAGTTAGTCAGGCAAACGTGAGCTGTAGTTTGCCACCGTCTCTTGACTGGGTTGTGGTGCATTTTATTTTCTATGTGACCTAAGAAATTAAATGCACCCAAAAAAATGGTAGAGAGATACTTTCATACAATGCCAGTCCCAAACCTGCACAGAGGACAGAGCTGTTGGTATGGGTGAAGGACAGACCAGTGTTAGGCTGACTGTGACTTCCCCAGAGCAGGCAAATTCTTAGCCTGTGAGTAGGAGTGGATCTCGGCTACCTTGTGCTACCTCCAGTGAGCAGAACAGGGGTACAGAATCTGGAACCCTTCATATTTTCAGATAATTTTCTATATTCTCAATTACTATTTTTGTTCACTGTTTCTTCAACTATATTTTCAAATAAACAATCCAATTCATAGACAGTGGTCTTAAGACTTCCGTTTATTCAGTATTATTCTATGGGGGAAAAAAAGAAAAAAATAACCGCTCAAGAAACTTGAAAAATTTGCTTTCTTGTATTCTTTTAAAATTTTAATGTAATTTCTTTTAAGATTTTTTTTATACTTTCAGAATATATTAGCAAAATTATACTAATTAAGTGGATAATTAGGCTTTCTTAGATAGCATCACATGGTCTGAGCTTTCTTTCTGTTCTTTCTTTGCATGATGGCAAGTTTAAAGTTCTCCTTTCCAGTTCCGTTTCCTTTTCTCCAAATTTATACTTCACTAAACATTTTTTTTACAGTGGAATCTCTCTTACTCTATGGCAATGTTACTCTGAACCAGCTTTTTGCTACTACTCTTCAAAATCATTATCTTTCTGTCAATGATTTTCACAGTATGTTTACACTTTTTCTGGTCTTTTTATTAAACCAGGAGTTTTGTGCAGTCATAAGGTCTTAATTTTAGATCTAGTATCTCCTTTTTTTCCTGATCACTATCAGATCCAGTACTGAATTAACTCTCATTACTTCTTCCAGTTGTTTTAAGTACCATACAAAAATCCTGTAACCTATTTTGAAGCACCTCTTGCAGGTAACCCAAATTCATCTTTTACAGCTTTTCATACATTTCCATATATATAGCAATATATGTATGTATAACAGGAATATAATACATCTGTGAGTGTGTGTGTGTATATATATATGATAATCATGGAGACCCTCATAGGCCTAGAGAAAGTCAAATGAATCAAACCTTCAATACAATCTTCATGGATTTTGCTTCTTCCATTTTCATTTGTGAAATTATTTCTGTGTCTGCCAGCCATGTGATCTGCAGAATCTGCAAGCAGGGTGATTGTTTTATAAATTGTTTCCCTCACTTTATATTCCTTATATAGCTACAGATAGTTATATTCTATTTATGTCTTAGCCAGGCCTGTTTCTAATGCAATCAAAGAACAATTCTTGGAATTTGTAGTGGTATTGCATCTCTCAAGACCACCTGTACCTAAGCTGTAATTATGAACAGAAAGACCTATTTTTTTTCATTATTATTTACTGCAAGACTTTATAGATTAAGTATGTTTTCACATCTTAATGTAGCAATTCACTCAAATTTATTCTCCTCTGGCGAATGTTTCCCTATGGTTACACTTACTCATTTGCTGAGATATCTTTCTTGTTTTGTTAGTATTTTCAGCTATGCTTTCCTTACTGTTCCTAGTAGATTTAAAAATACAGACATTTTAACTGATTTTTTAAAGAGAGATTTTATCACTCAAAAATCTCACATCAAAAATACGCAAAGTTGAGTGTAAAAAGAATCTTATCAAACTGTAAGTCTGAATTTTAGATTAGTAGTATTATCAAAAAAGCAATAGTTTTGTGATTTAAGCTACACCAATACAGTACTCTCAAAACTAGTTTTCTAAAACTGTGCTAAGTCAGTTTGATGTACTTCCTTCTAACAATAATATGCCATTGTTAGAATTGTATTATTTTTCATGACGAGCAAGGTCTTAGTCCATAGCAACTCTGCTGTAAAATGAATACGAGCATTAAGTCACGGATTATTTCAGGATCTGTATTGCCTTATATTGTTAATAGAAAGGACAAATCTTAAGTCACCAGTAGTGATTTAAATATATACTGTCAATGTGCATCATTTGAGGGTATACTGCAGAAAGACCCATTAGGTTTTACATGAGTTTTAATATTCTTTTGTTTTCTATGGAGAATTTTCTTATTGTTTTTCTTTATAAATTTAATTGCAGTCAATGCTACTTAATTTTAGCAAAAACTTACTGCTTCTACTGTTTAACACAAACTCCTCATTGATGTAACCATTTTAGAGATTCTGAATTTTCTCTGCTTTCTAATCATTGCCTGTAATGTCATCCTCATGCTTAGTACACACATCTGGCAAAGGTGCTTTGTTAATGGCCTCAAAATTATGCAAAGTCCTGCAGGTAACTACACTAGTTAAAAACTTTTAGGCACTGTAAATGACTATCACTCACACCTCCAATAATTTTCTAGTATATTGCTATTATTAGTGCCATTATTTTTACCTATTATTGTAGGTATCAGAAGAGGTTATAGAATAATATTTTACACATATAAAACAAAAGTTCTGAACATCACGGTTTATGTTTTATCATGGCATTCATTTTACTGCAATTCAAATAATTTAGATTATCTAAAGAACATTTAGTATACCTAATAAAATATGTAGGTATCTATCCCATAAAAAACATTAACTATTATTCAGTATTTCTGCTGCAGCAGAGCATGATTTTCAAAAATTCTCCTGGTTTTATGCATGTATACCTTTTAGTTGTCTTTTTCAAAAAATTCTATCTCCTTATATTGCTATCAGGACAAAGCACTCTTTCCAATAGCATTTTTCTTTATATGCAAACAAAACTGAAAATGTTTGCCATACCATTTATGAACACAGCATGGTTTCATTCATGCTCTTTTTAAGTTAGCATTCCTATATTGAACAAGTACCATAAGTCTTTATTTTTACAGGAATGTTTATCTCTGTCTATAGTTACTATTCCATTGATGTAGGAATCAAGGTACTTTGATCCTCTGAAGGCATACGTATCATAAAAAAACCTAAAACACTGTTACGAATTGTTAAGTTTCTTCTCTGCTTTACTAGAAGTCCTAAAATAGCAGATCCATCCAGCATTTAGAAGAAAATATATTCTTGGGTATATATGATCATGTTCAAGGCAATATTCTAGGCAAATGGATGCAAACATATGAGAAAAAAGGGATCAGTATTGAACCAAAAGAGTTAGGAGAGACCAGAGTAGAAAGAAACCACAAACTTAGTTTAACAAAAGAAACCAAAAAAAAAGGGAGAAGACAGAACTCAGGAGAAGGAGAGATCTTTAACATGTATAACAAGAAAATATTACCAGAGAGAGAAAGAAAATAAGTTGACCTTTTAATAATTACTGAACAGAAAAAGAAATTTCACCTTTTAGTAAGTCGGTCTTTACCAGTACACAACTTTGTAAGTCTACCCCACATTTTGCAAGTGAGCCATGTAGGACTCAGTTGTTAAAATAAAGACTAATGCTGTATTTTATTAAACTTTTATGTCTTTAATATGGATTTTATACTATTCACATTTAATTTCACATTTCTACAAACATCTTTAAGTTACAATTACATTGGGAAACCAACACATTTTATATGAAGGCAGAAGAACAATATTTTTGACTACTCAAACCATAAAAAAATTCATGAATACCATAGTCTTCTTTTTCTATGTCTTCATTACAATACTATCAGTCAAGAAAATACTTGTATCAGCATCAAAGGAAGGGCCAGCAATCTTCCACATCAGAAGTTAGGATAATACTTTCAACATGGAAAGTAGGATTGTCAGAGAGGTAGCAAATGAAAAGCTTCAGAAAGGATGGCAGCTGTAAAGAGTCAGGGAAAAAAAAAAGAAAAAAACAACAAGGAAAGATAAGATAACAAGATTGAAAAGGACAGGAAAAAACAATACACAGGAAATGGCAACAGTAACAATCGTGTTTATTCATATTAGAAACAGTAAAGAACACTGACAGAAAAGATGAGGAATAAGGCAGCCATTCTTAGAGAGGTCTAATGACAAGATCTACTATGGTATGAAATGCTCAGTTATTTCTCAATGAAGGTGACAGGCCAGTCACTTAACTTTTAGTTTGAACTAGTCAATTCAGAGAAGGATTCCTGTGAAGTCAGCAAACTAAAATGGGCACCTCCAGAGGGCGATTCATCCCATCCTAAGATCTGAATCTTAGACTCTGAATCACATATCTGAAATGTAATTAATTTCGTGAAGTTCACTAGGTATTTATGAAGCTAGCATTTTATCTTAAAGATGAATATTTATGGATAACAACACCTGGATTAAAATAATAAGTGATTCAGCATATTTTCAACTTCTTTTAATCTGAACAAAGAAAATTTACTAATGACTTTCATCTGCACAGAGTATGTAATAGGTTTGTGCTGCATAATATTTTTTACTACTGAACAGTACTTGTGTGCACTACACTGAGCACAAAAATGAAGTCTGACCCAAATAAAAGGAAGTTTGCTTTTCTGTTAGAACTAATTATTTACTACTGGGCTTTAAGTTTATCTGCTGTTAATAAAAATTTTAGCTTAATATCACTGGGATTCTCTATTCCAAACTTTAAGACACAATTAATTAAATATCACATTTAATTGATACTTAAAATGGCACAGCTGTTATTTCAGTAATTTGTTACTAAATACAGTAAATACTGCTGTGAAAAATGCTGAAATCCAATGTCAGGGTCATGGAGACATATTATAATGGTTATTTTAAACTAACTATAATTAAATGAAAGAGTCATGGGTGAAGGGCTGGTTTTAAAGTTGGTATACAGCCCTGTCTGAGCAGCAAACCTGTGGAGCTGGTCTGTGGAAACAACCTCTTCATACCACCTTCACCAGCTTGCCAGCCCAGATGCAAAGCCAAGACTATGTGCTTACAGAACAGCAGTACCAAAGCATAAATAATCAGAGAAGGGGATGGGAAAGAGAGCTTTCCTCCTGGGCAGTGATCTGGGGGCTGGCAGACACCAAAAGGACAGCTCACGGTTGGCACTTCCTTGTCAAAATGGAAAGTCTGAGAGACAGTCCTGGGACTGGAGTGGTCTTCCACTAATAACTATTTCAGAATACTGTCATCTTGATACTGCCTATTACATGAGGACAACACAGAGTTGCCAGTTACAATGCAATTAAAAAACATCTTTAAAATCTAAATAAACTTGAAATGGGATTTTGTACTGAACAATTTACATGATCTAAACCATTCTAGAATCATGCAACATTAAATAGTGTAACATCAATGCATAACAGCAAAGGCTTAACCATAAAATAGACCCAAAAGCCTCCTATTTAGAACTTCTAAAAATTTTATCTGCATTTAATTTCATTTTCTTTTTAGAATGAAGAGTACAGTTATGTTAGTTTTTCTGTATTCTTACTGGGTGCCCTTAAAAACTGCTGCCCAGTGTCACAGACATGGCATAGAAATGGGAACCCTATCACACAGCAATTTATAGCATAGTTCATATGCTGACCTATCTCTATCAGCAGAAATTAATACACTACATTCCAAAAAGTAGATGTTACCATTCCAAAATTAATTGTGAACTGGCACCATAAGACCTCTCCCTGCCCCACCCATTTTCACTCTCTGTCCCCTTTTAGAGGGGATGTTATTCTGCCATACTTCAGCTCAGCGCTCAGTTACACTGAAGTGTTGCTCAGGTGAACAGTTAAAATGTTTTATGTGCACCACTGAATCAATGTACGAAAATGGGAGATGCTTATCTCTGTAGTTAAATGGGGTTTTTGCATGGTAATTAATGAATTACAGTTATAGTCACTGTATGAATATTTGTTAGTTGCTTAGTTTAAAAAGTATAGGATTTCCCTAAACATATACTCTTGCTATTTTATATACTTATGGGAATCATTCATAAACTAAGCACATCCATGAACAAATTACTGAATTAAACTTTTTTTTTGCAATTTCCTAATTTATTTTATTTTATTACAGCTTATGGATGAAATCCACACTGATGTCTAACCTGTAATGAGTGAAAATGTAAGTAATCCATTGTTCTACAGCTACATTTGGTTCTGAATTGATTGACTTTGCCTAGTCCTGCTGAGTAACAGCTAATTAGCAGGTTTTATTTTCAATTTCAGTACTATTACAGAGTAATTTCTCTGTAGATTTTACAGAGAAATTCTGACACTCTTTACTGTTACTGCATGCCTGCTTGTGCCTTTTCCCAAATGCTACCAGAATTAACAGAAACATATATTTTTTTAATTGTTTTGATTTTTTTTCATGTCTAATAGTGGGTTTTTTAAGAGCTAACTTGGGAAGACAAATATTGGGGTAGTCATCATTTCAGCAAGATAATGAATTTTGTGATTCAGGTTGGCCCTGAAAGTCAATTTAAAGCCTTCCTTAGAAGTGACTGTGCTAAAATAAAAATGCACAGGGAGTAAAGTACAGCTCAGAACAGGAGTTAGAAAGCTGAAGTCTCACTCTGTTTTCCATGTAAGCGCAAAGCATAACAAATCTGAGCACTATATACAAAAATATTACTAGAAATACTCACCTGAATCCTCTCTTTCGTTCTATTATTTCCCCTATGCTCATTAAGTTTTTTTTCATATTTCCTTCTCTAAAGGACAATCATTTCCTTCTCCCCATTTCAGTTTCTTCCTTTGCTTTTTATACTCACCTGCACAGTTTCTGGAATTCCAGAATTTAAAAGGGCTATGGATCCAATCCTGGAGTTAAATAGCAAGTTCTGAAAGCTGTAGCATGGCTGAAGATCAATAACTTAAATTTTAAGTGTTTGTGTTCTCTTACTTCCAGCAAAGATATAAAAACACTACAATAAAGTTCAGTAATGAATCTATTTAGATAACTGTAACCTTAGGATGAGATCATCATTCTTTAAAGAGCTATGCTCATATAGCAGAACATAACAATTTCTATAAATTTGAACTATATAATTATCTCTGCTACCTTATTTTCATGTTTAGCTGTTATGAGAAGGGCATGTCCACTTCTCTCCTTTAGCGCAATTCCAAATGATGCACATAATGCTTCAACAAATGAAATGATTCATATCTTTAAATATTTATAGCCACCTTATTATAAGATATTTAGGAGATAAAAATAGAGAGAGCTAAGACTAGTATCTTGTATACAAATATAAGTATTTTCTATCCTGCATTAATTAATAAACAACATTTATTACCTGCATTCATGACATACATATTTAAATGCCAGGTCTTGTAAACACAAAAATCCATCTGCATAGTATTTTTTCAAGTAGCTTTACAGCCATAATATCAAATGTTGTTTCACACATAGTATCAACATTTGATGTTTCATTGACACAGTAACAGGAAGCCAGCTCAGTGTAAGTTACTTTGTAGAAGATAGTGCCAGAACTTCGAGGTGTTACTTCTCAGGAATCATGAACTCCGGCAGTCTTTAAAGATAAAATGACATATGACAAACAATAAAAGTAAAGCAAATTTTTAGGGACCAATGTTGACTAACTAAAAGAATGATCTCTATATCCAGTATAGAAATCCGAACAAGAGAGAAACACAAAAATAGTTCCTTTTAAAATAACATGGCCTCTTAGAAAAAAAAACAAATCAACCAACACCCCCACCCCAAAAGTATGCTTTTTTTACTATTGTTATGGTGATCTTGGTACATAATCTATTTGTATAATCATGTGCTGACAGGATTATTAATTACTGAGTTCCAAACTTGAGCAGAAATCTTGTATCTCGTTAGCTAAGTTTAATCATAGACATAAGCACGCAATCATAATCAATATTGAGAAGGAAAACTGTTAAATAAAAGCTTAAGACTTATGAAAATAGCTGAGCCAAAGAAAACCTACTGCATTAAAAAAAAACCTTTTCATTTAAGGGGATGTCCTATGACATCCTATAACATTGCTTTCAGTCTTTCTGCAAACTCTTTAGTCTTCATAACAACTTTTTAGGGATCTGCAAAATAATAATTAAGAAAAGCAATCCCACTGTCCATAAGCTTCAGTTTAACTCCAGTAGGTGTAATAATCCACTGGATTAATTTATTTTTAGGAAGTCCATAGATCACAGAAAAATGTAAATCAAAGAGACCAGGCTTTAGAAATCCAAGACTTCTTTTCCACTGCTCAGTAAGAAAAACATTATCTAAAAGTCATAACTCATCATGTGGAAAAACTCCGTCATGTTCTTATGAGTTACATAGGAAGGGGAAAAAGGAATAAATTAATTCATCTACACACAGAAGATTTGGAATGATGGGACATGTCCCACTTTGAGAAGATGCCAACTGTACATTGTAAAGGAGAAGCATTACTACTGTGCAGCCAGCTTTCCACAGCATCTCATTTGAACCCTTTTGTATTCACCGGTGAGGCCATGCTGCCAGTACTGTGCCCAGTCTGAGGCTCCTCACTACAAGAAGGACATGGACGTGCTGGAACATCAGAGGAGGGCAATGGAGCTGGGGAAGGGTCTGGAGCACAAGTCCTGTCAGGAGCAGCTGAGAGAGCTGGGAGTGCTCAGCCTGGAGAAAAGGAGGCTCAGGGGAGACCTTATCACTCTGTACAACTGCCTGAAAGGAGGGTGGAGCCAGATGGAGGTCGGTCTCTTCTCCCAGGTAGTAACCAGTGACAGGATAAGAGGAAATGACCTCAAATTGTTCCAGAGATTTAGATTGGATATTAGGAAACATTTCTTCACTGAGAGTTGTTAAGCACTAGAACAGGCTGTTCAAGGTATTTAAAAGACACGTGGACACAGCATTTAGGGACATAGTTTAGTGGTGGACTTTTACTGTTAGGTTTTTAGTTAACTTGATGATCTTAAGGGCCTTTTCCAATCTAAATGATCCTATTCTGTAATTCATTTGTCTGTCTGCATCTGCAGTGCACAACTCCACAGACAGGAGGCTGAAGAAAGTATAGTGGGACAGAAGACAAGCTTTAGATGTAAAAGATTTATAGGACCATTTGTACCTTTGCATGTAATTATTCCTGGAGTAAACAGAAAAGTAGGTTTTCCATTTAAGAGGGTCATGTGCAGAAACTGGAGAAGAAGCTGAGGTTCCAGAAGACAGATAAGGGTGCAGCTAGAACAAGTGTGGCATGAGCTAGAGTCAGATAGAGAACTGTAGCTATGTTCTCTAGTAAAGTGACTTTCAGCTGACTCCAGTGTATTTATCCAACTGTGATCTTTCACACTCTTATTGAAACCCGTTCTCTGACACCTATTCCAAATTCTCCATTCTTAAGCACTTATCCTCAGACCTAACAATACATCCCATCAATGCTTCTATACCCATATGCCTTGCCTGGACTCATAAACCCCTCTCTCCTGTCACTCACAGGTAAACTCAGGAAATCACCTTTCCCCACAGTACAGCAGAAGTCACTCTCTCCTTTCTCATAAGCTGTTTTCTGATACAAGGCAAAGATACCCCTCAATCTCATATTCAGCTTGTAGCTCAAGCCTGAACAAAGACAACATCAGAATCATGTAAGCTAGCAACAGGTATTTTACAAGATAATATAAAAACAAGCACAACCCCCCTTACTTCCACATTTGTATCAAAAGACATGAGTAAGAAAAATGGAACACAAAAAGGTTAAACAGAGCACCTGCCAACTAGCTTTATCCTTTTAAAAAAACTATTGTCAGTATTTGTTTCTAGTATTTTGTTTAAATTTAATAAAATACATTATTTTATTAAATAAATAAAATTTATTTAATTAAGTTTTAGATCAGTGATTCTTAGATCAGACAAATTATTGCTTTAAGATATTTCTTTAAGATAAACATATTTATACCATTTGAATACAGCTTATAGTTTAGTGTACCTCAAATTTGACACCACCACAATTCCTAACAAAAACAAGCACAGAAGGCTGGAAAAGCTAACATCTCTACAAACTACTTATGGATGTGCTTGTATGGTACTCAGGACAATGGGAAGTAAACTATGTCAAGGGCAACTAAAAGCACTGACAATATAAATATTTTGTGACACTGGATAATTTTCAATAGTAAGAAAAAAGTATTAAGAGATATGATATGAGGACAAAGAATCTTTTCACAATGTAAAATTATCATTCAGGGAAATAAATTAAAAAAAGTTGGTCAAATACAACAGGGATTTTGAAAAAGCAACAAGCAGGTAATAAGACGCGTTAATAATTGTAAGGAAAGTTTATGCCCATTAATAATGACAGAATGGAAAATTCTAAAATCTGGTTTTCTCGCAATGAGAAATCAGGCTTTAATTCAAAAAATTAAATATGTTGTAGTCTCGAGGAGCTGACAAGTTTATTTTTGTCAGATGAGGACCCAAGACTTGAAAAATCATACTTACTTATCAGAAAACAAAATCTACTAGTTGGGAATACATATGAAAAGTAGGACTAGTGAAGAATTTCAGAGATAGTCAAAGACAATACAATGATTCAGAACCCCATATTTCTGTTACTGGGGAAAGGGAAAGTGTGATGGGGAAAGAAGGATTAATGCTGCCAGACTACTTTTCCTGGCTCCTTTCTGGGCACCTCTTGCTGTTGCTTCTTGTGGAGAGACACACAATTTACCTAAAACTGAAAAGGTAGGAAGTGTTCTCTACTTTTTCCTACACTCCAGAACATCGGTTCCCACTTTGTTTTGAGCAACAGATCACTATCAGCCCTCAGCAATTTTCAAAAGCCACCACACACCCATCTGATCAAACTTTTAATTGGAAACACTATTTAAAGCACTGTTATGGTTTAGCCAAACAGATGTTCGATTCACCAAAGCCTTGGAGTCCACTAGGGATTTGCAGACCACAGCTTGGAAACCATTCCAGCTGTTGCAAAGGTACAATGGTATCTTCTACACCACCCCTCCCTCCAGACCTTCTGGTTGCTGCATGAAATATTTCTGCTTCTTTATCTGATTTCCCCTGGGATTAATTTTAGGGCCTGCAACTGCTTTTAGCTTCCGACGTAGCAGCAAACTGGCATTTGCCATTGCACACAGGTTTGTGAACAGTAGAGGTAAAACTGATCTGCATATCCATAATACTGCTAATGCTAGAAAAAGGAAAAACTAAAAAAAACCTACAGATTTAAGAAAATGGGAACAGTGTACACTTGATTCATATTTAAAAAGTTATCATCAATCAATGAGTACAACAAACTTATTTACGCACCCAGAATGATTTTAAGAAATTAACAGGAGCTGCTAAAAATCCATGCAAACAGCAGTAAGGTGGCTTGAGAGCCCTGGCTTCTCGCAGTAGCAAGATATTACCTATCACTTTAACAGTGATATTCCAACCCTGTAGCAGGCAGGAACTCCAAGTTCAAAATCATGTACTTTAAGCTGGCTGGGGTTATGAAACTCTGAGAAAATGGGGAGAAACAATCTTCTCTTCATTTTGCAGCCCCTGCTGTTAAAAAGAACAGCTACAAGTCCCTGCCTTCCTGAGTGGCAGGACTGGTCACAGCCTGCTGAGCTCACCGTTTATGGGCTGATGGCTGCTGTAATCCAACAGCCACTGCCTCTCTCTGATGATGGATTCAGCTGAACAGTGGGGTCAGCGATATCTGGCCACTGTGACAGCCACAGCTCCTGGATCACCACAGGTCCTGCTGTGAGATCCTTCTGCAGCTCTTCAGGGTCAACATTAGGTCTGCCTCCAACTGTGAATATTTTCCTTTTATCATCTGCAATGTTTACAATTGCACTTTTTCAGACTGTTTAGGAACAGGTGGACCAGCAAAGGTGCCAGTACAAGCCTCTGTGAGAGGGCAGTGTTAAAACTGCCTATTAGTCTCCATACTGTTCCTTATCTTCTAACCCTTTACTAATCCACAAAGAATTTTAAGTGACTCCCTACTTCATTTTGTTAACAGTCTTCAGCTAGAGAACTTTTTAAAAACTTTTGGGTCACTTTTTCCTGTGCATCTGGAAATAACTAGCAAAGCTCCAAAACAAAACTACTTGTACAAAAGCTATGAGAGTTGCTATTACACCTATCCATGTTCCTATAAACAGTATGCTTTATCACAATCACTGGCATTTTCTCTGTCATGGCAGCCTGATTTTTTTGTCCATTAGTCTATGACCATCCTTAAAACCCTTTTTAAAACTAGGGTCACATTTGTTACTTTCCATTCCTATGTTATCAAGGCTAATTTAAGTACCAGATTACACAACACTGTTCATGGTTTGCTCACCAATTTAATTTCTGAATTTTTCTAGGACTACTGAATGAACAGCATGTTATTGGGCAATTAATTAATGTATATTCAATCAATTTGTTTAAAAACCTTTTACTGAGATATCAAATCTAACTATTCCCTTTAAAAACAACTCCTATTTGGAGATGTCCCTAATTATCCTGTCATAAACCCTGCCAGCACAATGAGTTCAGTTTCTTTCTGTAATGGCTTTGTCTTTCTCCTTAACCACAACTATCTATTAACCTCACTTCTCTTCTAGCAAAATTTACACTGGAAAAAGATGGGGTTTGGCTTTTAGAATTTTAGCCCATTGCATTTCAAAATCTTTTTGTTCTGCCTCATACTAGGTCTACACTTGTCAGAATTGTGCTCTTTTCCGCTTTGCTTGCTTGGATTTAGCTTTTTTCCTGTATTTATTTCTAGTAGCTTCTATTACTGCTGAATTGTGTTGGAAAAGTCTTACTTAATCAGGTTAGAATCAGAAAATGAAGCCCCCATATATTTTTAATATTTATTTAAACTGTCTTCATTAGTATACAGTTCTTTTTTTAAACAAGACTGGAATTTAAAAAAAAATATTTTAATCTTTTTTTCTCCTACAAGTACAACAAACTTGAGTATGATACCTCACTACTGAATGGTTCTTCCAGTCATTTGTTGTATCTTGATCTAGACTATATCAAGGGCTGTCTTTCTCCTTCTGGATTCCCTATCTTGTTTGCTCAAAAATTAGTGCTCAGTGATACCTAAATACACAGCCTGTGCATGATGGCCTAATGAGGCCTACCATTAAGTTTATCCAGTCTATACACCATATAACCAAGAACTGTTGCTATGATCAAGCTTTTGGGTTGTACAGACTCCTCAGGCTCCCACAGTATTTCACAGAAATTGCCTCCATCTCAACAACTAGCCCAGAGCTTTTACTAAAGTTCTCCTACTCAGCCATAGAACCACATAGAACTACATTTTGTGGTTTATGCTGATAAAATTAGACTACTGGACTATATTTTCCTTGGTACATACTGCACCATTTGTCCAATCTACCATCTCTGTAATCAGCCAGGCACTCAACATTCCATCATCTCTATATGATCTAAACACTGACATTTCAGTGTGCCTTTAAAAGAAAGGGTTACTTGCAGACCCACTTACAGAAAGAGGGTGACACACCTGGGGAATTCCCAATTGAATTAATGCTTACCACTTTTCTGAAGACTCATTACTTTTGAAGCACAATAGAAGCAGAGCACTATGAGACAGGAATGTGCCAAGATACCAAATAAAAACTAGTGTAGGTTCCTTCCCAACAGAGGTCAAATGGCATTTGAAAAAAGGACTGATTAATGGCACAATTGGGGTTATTCACGATTTCTGTACCAAGAGATGCTGTGTCAGGAATGGAATACATGAAGGATGCTATGAAAGTATAAGAAGACCTTCTGCATACACTGCAGACATTTGTGATATTCGCATTTACTTCCTTATACGAGAAGGGAGAATCGGAGAGCAGAGGAGAATGCTTTCAGGACACGATGCCAGTGGCTACAGACTTGAGTTTGACAGCTGAGAAGGCCTCTGGTGCTAGCATTTTTCTATTGGCTGCAACTCACTTATTTTCCTTTTGTGAGGCCTCTGGTTGGAGCACCTTCTTTCTGTATTAAATTATGACGTGGCATTAGGCACAACAGAATCCAACAGCTATGCTGCAGCATCCAGTGTATATTAATTATTATTTATCTGTACTGCTGTAAATCTTGGAAGGCCTCACTGTAGGCCACTGCCATGGATAAACACACAACAAAATACAGATATGTTTAAATTCTACATAAAGAGACAACAGAAGAATTATGGCAGAGTCCAAATGCAATGACACAGTACTACTGTGATAGGCATTGGCATTAATACACCTGGAATATAACTGTTGTCTAGTTGGATTGCTTAAAGCTTCACAGTACATAAAACTTTCAAGAAAAAAATAGAGGGAAGATAGTGAACACTTCTGTTTATGAAGAAATCAACCAATACATGAGAGGCAGAAATCAACCAATACATGAGAGGCTAAGGAGAAAATGTTCAGTGTGGTCTGAAAATTTAATGAGCGAACGATGGCAGTTGGCATCATATGTTGATCAAAACCAGAGTCAACCTCTTGTTACTGAAGGAGAGGTATCAGGTAGAAGTAGTCCTGATGAGCCTTGAAAATAAAGACAGATAGCTTATCTTTATTGCTTTAAAATGAAGCAGGAAACTGAAAATAGCAAAGGAGTAGGTTTGGAAAATGGTATTTACAGTAGAGCAGCACTTTTGATAGCTACTAAGTAAGGCAAGGCTGCATTTTGTCAAGGCAAAGTAAAAGATTTTCTAATAAATACTTGATCCATGAAAAACCTGCCGACAGAGAAGAATGATCATCCTTTAAGGATTGGAAAAAGATTCCTAAAATGCAGGTTTAAACTAGATTTTATGTCAAAACCAATGACAGCATGATGGTATCATTCATAAAGAGTCTAGAGAAGTTTTGTGAGAGCATCAACCTAAATACAAAAAAAACTACTAAAAAAGACCAATAGCTGTAACTGTAGATAAGGAACTGAGGGCATTGCTGAAGAAAATTTTCATGCATTAAATCTGCTTAGGATTGGAAAAGAAGAGGTATTTGAAACATATAAAACATTGTTTTTCCTATAAATACTGTGAAATGAGAAAATTCTTTCATGTCACGTTTATTACTTACTTGCTACAGCTATCTATGCTACCATGTTTTGACTTTAAAGGGCTGAAGAAAAAACAATGTTTGTGAAGTTACAATGTGAGGAGTGTCTCATTCGACACAAATAAAGACATGCTACATTCAGGACAGTCACAATACAAGCAGAGTGCAAACAGCAGTAGGGGAAAAGATCTCAAAGACTTACAATTAGCATGCTGAATGTTCAGGCACATTCCTTTGCTCTTCCTTCTCAGTGCACAGAAGGAAACTTACTTTGTTGCTGTAGTTTGGCATTTCAGCTCTTGAGGTATTCTCAAGAGCTGACAAAGTGTAGCTGTGCAGCAAGTGCCCACTCCCTACATTCCAAAATATCATCTCCTTCTCTTGATATCTGTTTTGTTGCTTTGGTCCTGGTTTCAGTCATTTATAGCATCACATCATGAGTTAAATGAAAGAGACCATCAGATCAGGTACTCAACAACAGGGCTAAGAGCAGTGAGTACTGGAGAGCTGGTTACTGCAGGAGACAATTCAGAGCTCCTTCTCTCCTAAACATCTGTAGCAGTACGGCTGCAGGCAGAACAGAGCTATGCCCCAACATTATCTCCCTCAAAGTACTGGGAAGGTGCAATCACAGGAAGGGGCAGCAGTCACACCCAGGTGATCTGCCTCTCAGAGGTGGTGAGAGAAAAAATCAAACAGAGATGAAACATGCAGAGGATTCCTCATACTCAACTCACTGGCATTTCACTTTCCTTCCTTCCCTTCTCTGAAACTAGATCTGTTCCGAGGCACTTCTGATCTAGAGGCACAGCTAGAAGGCTGTGTTTAGGGTTTTTTTTTGCAATCACCTAATCTCATTCTGCTTTTCTTTCTTTCACCCAACTTACTGCAAGTAAAATATATATGTGGCCAATAGGATTAAAAGGTGAAAATGGCAATCATTTAGGTCTAAATGTTTAAAAAATATACACTGATCAGGATTTTTTTATGCAAAATAAACATTCAGTGTTCTGAAACATTTCCGTTTCTGAAATGAAATCATGATTCCGTTTCATATTGAAAAATCTCAATTGCATTTTATATTGCAAAATCTCAAAAGATTAAGTGTTCAGGTTTTTAAATGAGAACTCTGAAAATACCCATCCCATAATTATTATAATGAACTTGTGGTTTGAGCGCTGTTGAAGGTGATACATTTCAAAATCATTAAGTTTTGTGTTTGAACAAGAAATTATGGTTTCTGCTTGGCACTAATTTTATATAGCAACCCATTTTCTTCTCTTCTTAGTTGTAACTGCCATCTTGAATCCCCAATTCATACTGTAATTCACAAGTAGTCACTGAGTCTTCTTTAACACTTCAAAGTTCTTTTACTCCTCTCCAGCAGAAGAAAACAAAAAACTTCAAGAAAAGCATTTACTGAAAAATTTAAACTTAAATCTATCATATATTCAGTGCAATGAAAAACACCAGTAGTTATCCATTTAGTTCTCCTCTCAGGTATATTTTTCAAACCCATATTAAGGGTTTTGGCTTTGTTTTGGGGTTTTTTGTTTGTTGGTTTGTTTTTTTTTTAAACTGGACTCTCTAATCTACTTCTGATCTGAGTCTGATTTCTTTTTTGGTCTTGCTCTTTCTTCAAATTACTTTCATTTCATGCTGCTCTTGTGCCAAGCAATAAAAAAAATCCTGTGCTCCTTAACCTTTACTCATCAGTTATTATCTGTGTCCTTGCTTCCTAAGAAAGAATCTCTAATTGTCCCTACACACAATTCCTCCAGATCTTTACAGCCCCTTGGTAATTATCCACAAATTCAGTAACATTTTTAGTTATTCCTTTTTTTTTTTTTTTTTTGGTATTAAGACACAGCTGAAAACATCCTTGAATTTAAATACCAAAAAGGAAATGCAACATCATAAAAAAAGGCACAGAGTTTACAATGCCCCTTCTGTTACACAGGGAAAACACCAACACGTAGCTTTTGCTCATTTGTATATCAAAACAGGAGTCAAAGCAATGACTGCACCCATAACTACAGGAAAAGAACTTCTTCCTTAACCCAAGCATAGATATTTATAGCTATTTTTGGGTGAATCCACTGACATATGATATGGGCAATATGTAGCTCCTGCCTAAGACTATAGCTAATCAGCATGTATGATCAAATTCACTCATAATGCCAGCTCAGTTTAATTTAACCAAGGTACACTGACACAAATATAATTGTATATTTATTTACATTTCAGTATTCAACCCAGCAAGACAATTACGTTAGTAAATCAGTTTGCAATATGTATACAAATGTTAGTGATATAAACAGTTTTTATAGATCTATAAATTTCAAAAGTTTATCCGTCAAAACATAGAGCAAGTCAGAGATACGCAATTCTGAAAAGAAAACAAACAACTCTGAACTCCCTACCTAATTGCGGTAGGGAAGAACTTCAGGGTCCCATGGTGAATTACCTAAGAATAATAAAATCCTTAATGGGTGTACTGTACATATTTTCTAAAAAGAACTGAAGTAATTTGACATAAGTCAAACCTCTTGATTCACATTTTTATCACTATTAGTTTGCCAACATCAGTAAAGACTAACTATTGAAAAAGTCAATCATTTTAATGTACTTACAGCTGAATTTTCTCATCATGTGAGCAACTATCCACAAAGCCTCAGTGCCATTAAGAAGTTTTGAGGAATATAGTATTTGGTACTGCCAAAAAAACATAATTAAAAGAATGCATGAATATTATACTAATTTTCTAATTAGAAATGTTTTATGATTAATTCACATCTAAAGTACAAGTGGGGGGAAAGCAGGACTTACATTATCCCAACAGGCAGGTTCCAGTACAATCAATGAGACAGTGACAGAATGCACAGTAAGGAGTCACAGTAGGGTCCTGATCTTGCAACTGAACTTTCACAAAAAGAACCCCGCACTACTGCAGAATCTCCTGAATTTCAATAGGGCCCTACCCACACATAATCAATTACAGAGTCTGCCTATGTGGGAGTAACAACAGCGAGAACAGGACCTGTTCCTCCACACACCTGCAAAAATACCAAGATTAAAAAAAATAAAATTAGTAACATGCAGCAAAACGTAGTGATAGCCTGTTTTATTACAGCATTTAGCACATAATAAAGGAGTTCCATATATCTTTAAGTTATATATATTTTTATAGGAATTTTTAGCTCCTTCTTTAAAGAATGTTGGCTTAAAATTGTGTATGAATTTTACATGTAGTGACAGCACATTATGGAAGTTTTTACTGATATTAGTTGAAATATAATTTTTTAATTATCACTTTCTAAAAATTAATTATCCTAGTTTCTTTGGTCTATTGTGCAAGTCACTTTTTAGTGCTTCAACCTTCTTAAAATCTGTCCCACAACATCCACTTTCGGGATGCAGCATAGGCCTGTGAATTTATTGTGGTCTTCATGACTGTGAAAGTATTTGACCACACATAGTAGCATCCACGACTGAAGTCTTCAAAAATACATAATGAAAAGCAGTTTAGAATTAGTATATTTTAGACCAAAAACTGGTAGCTTTTTAAAACAAAAAATCCTTATGAAAAACTTTGCTAAGTTTAAGGACTTTGTGAACACCATTTAAAACACAGGAAGCACACAACACAGTGTTAAACAACACACCACCACTTTGTTGTTCACACAAAACTTAACATCCGTTACTTGACCTTACTCTTCTTATTAAAAATGCATCTATGTTGATCTTTAAAAGGAAAATGTTACAAATTACAATATTTTTATATATTAAAACCATTTAAAAGCTGGTTGGCCATAGGTTCCATTAAGTAATATTTAACTGGTGACACTAGGCAAGACTACTGGTGATAAAGGTTTTAAGAATCAATAGATCCTAGAAACATGCAAAAAACCATTTCTTCATTCCTTTAATACAGATAGCTCTGCAGAAACAACAATACTTAAAAACAAACAAAAAAGCTGGGACCAAATGAAAGGATTTGAGAATCTGACAACCCAAAAGGAACCCATAAAATGGAATGCAGTTTGTTTGAGTTTTTTGGGGGTTTTTTTGTTGGTTTTCTTTTTTGTTTTGGTTTTTTTTTTGTGGTTTTTTTGTTGGGTTTTTTTGGGTGGTTTTTTTGTTGTTGTTTTTTTTTTTTTGTTTTTTTAATGCCTAATTGTTCTCTTCTTGGCTTTGATTTTGGGGAAAAAAAAAAAAAAAATTTGCAGAAAATGGAAAAGAGTATCATAAGCTTTTGTTCCTTGCTGCCAGGTTGATGGTTTTCAACTGGGCAAACAAAATTTGACATTTCAAGACAGTTACCTTATGATACTGAACTGGAAGTGTTTCTTCTCATGTTACTTCTTTCAAATTTTACACTTCATATGGATGACTCTTAGGCTTGTTATTCTGAGAAATTCAACTGGTTTTAAATAATATGTGACAGCACTAAATTGTGCTTAAAGAGCGTTGTATCTTGACCCCTGTCTAACATAACACAGAAAATTTAAAAATACCAGACATATGCCAAGTTGGTGTGCCTACCTGAGCCTGTACAGTGAGTGACACAGCACCTCTGGCCAGTGTAATCTGCCCATTTCTCACTGACTGAGATGAATGGGCAGACAAAACCTTTCAGTATGATTTTGGTGACAAAATCACGCAGCTGCATATTTAGCATTTCCCAAGTTGCAATGCAGTGTGGTAACCTGATGAAGCCTGATCCTAATATTGTTTTCTCTCCCTGTATCTAGCTCCACATCTTTCTTCACAAAGGAAGTTAATTGGAATACAATGCATATTTTCTGCACTGTTCCAAAAGAGTAGGTTGTAGGAGGGGTCAGGGACATATAGCTGCAGCCTAAATTACAGTTAGTTTCTGGAGAGAACTGAAAACACAGTTTTACAATTTTGACAGCCTAAGAAATAACTCAGAGCTAACATACAAACAACCAAAGAAATGAAATACTGAAGCTGCTTCAACCGTTCCCTTCTCTGACATGGACAAGAAAAACATTTTTCTAATCCAGGTATAGAAAACACCATATCATGGAATGATTCACAAGTGTTTTGGAAGACTAGAAGGCCCTGGTAAAACCAAGACTTTTTCATGACTAGCAGAAGTAAAGAAGTCTAGTTACCTACCTGCATGGTTATAGGTGCCACCAACACACTTCTGCCAAAGCTAGGCACAAGTTTTCCCATTCTCTTCTAAACAGATTTCTCTAGATTTCAGCTTCTGATGTTTAGGAGAACAGGAGGCAGCTCACATTGTGGTCAGGTCTGAGCTACACGTGTTGACTGGCAGACCAACCAAGCATGCCGACCTGCAAGGCAACAGGTTGAACAGAACAGAAAATTTCTGAGTCCATGCTGCAGCTTTTACTACCCTGGGGGCACTAATTTGAGTCCCTTCTCTACTCACAGCTGCTAAATTTTATTCAAATTGCAGAAACTTGACTTTGTGACCTCTAACTCTATATGAAATGCAGCTGAAATTAAGCAGTGGATTTGAAAGTTATTAGGAGATAACACAATCCTATATATCTTGTTTTGCTCAGGACCTAGGCATGAAAACACTGTCACATAATCACTGTGACAATAATGATTTTTATGTCACTTATTGTTTTCATTCAGGAGTTACTCCACAACATCAGGTACAACAGAGCACAGCTGTTACACAGTGATAGCATAAACAAATCCAGAGAATGTAGAGACTTTCAATAAAACTGGATTCATTTTGCAAGGTGAACAGGGCCCTGAATACAGATTGCTTCATAAAGGTGAAAATTTAACAGAAATACAGTATTTTTTTAACTTACCACTACTATAGCTGCCTTTCATGCACATCCTTGCTTCTCTTCCAACTCCATACTGTCTTTCCTAAGGCTTAAAAAAAGTTCCATGATACACAGTTCAATAAAACAGCCACATCATGTCTAATCAGTCTATTCAGTATACCTGTACTTTTGTGGGTTTTTTGGTTGAGTTGGTTGTTTTTTTGGTTTTTTGGCTTTTTTTTAGAATAAGCATAGGGATTTTTAAAGCATCACCTTAAAATCCTGATTTTACTGCCTGGATCCTGATATACCAAATTAGGGATATAATAATATGTAAAATCCAGTTCCTTTTATATAAGTAGCATCCACAATGCTCTGTTTACCCCTTCTATTGATATAGCACTACATTTTTAACTTGTGTATTTCTCACTAAAAAGGCATACTTGAAATCAGAGGGGTTTATTTGTTGCTGGATTCCAGAATGAAGGAAGGAAAGAAATTGAAAAAGTAAAACAACCTCTCTAAAACTCCAGTAAAAAATAAGAGAGATAAAGAATAATCAGTGTGGAAAAGTTAATAGAAAACTGGACATTAGAGGAAAGGTTAGCGGGACCCAACCGGTGTAAGAAGAGTCAGGGAAGTGAAAGTGATTCAGCCAAAAGGGGATGGAACAAAAGAAACAAAGTTATATTCTAAGCAGGGTAATGAAAACAAGCCTTTCAAACCAGTTTGACATTGGCCTACCTCTACTTCTGTCGAAGTGAAAGAATCACATTAATTCAAAAAATGCCTTAAGAAAACCTTAAAGCCATTAAACCTTTAGCATTGGAAGTAGCTAAACTCTGCTCAGCTAAACAACTAAAGAAGGGCTTAAATTTGGAAATCAATTTACATCCTATTGTTAACTTTTACTAGGTCTGTAGTATCAAAAACACATTCAAAACTGAGTCTCAGCTCCTTACCCTAATAACACTCAGACTCACACTTTGGTGCTGGTCGGGCTCCAGCCCACTGGTTACCAGATAGTCAAATACAAGATTCAAAGGGACTAATGTGGGTTAAGGCTCTTCTCTCCCATACTCGTGCAAGTATCTTTACTTAAGTGCAAGATTAACTGTTTAATGAAGAGAATGCAGATAGTTAAATGCTCAGAATTAATTCAAGAATCAGCTCTCTAAAAGAAAACTAAAGAAAAAATGGCTGAGAAAGAACAAAGAAACAGATTGTTGAATCTGTATTAAAAATAAATGACCTCTGGGTTACATCTCAATGCACTGTGCCTGAAAACTGCTGCTTCCCTCTGGTTTAAGTATTAAACCTTGTTTTTGAAACATGAAATGGTAAAGAACCTTGGCAAAGGTTAAGTTTAGTGGTTGATAACAGTACTAAAGTAATTCTTAACACAGGGTGTAGCTCAGATGTTGGCATAAAGGGCTCAGCATCTCTCTATTTAAATGCATCTGTGCTTCCAAACCCAATTTAGTAAACAGCTGAGACAGGGTAAATATCCCATATTCCAAGAGGATAAACTGTGGAAATTATAAGCCACTAATAGGATTCTGTCCCTTTTACTCCTTACTCTACAATACAGTTACTAAAGGAAAACAGAAACTGAGTCATTTGTTGAGATACCAAAAAAGGTCTGGGGCATCTTTCAGCATTGTCTGAACTTCCGGTCACTGTGATCCATCTCCAGAACTATGGATTATTCTGTGCACCATTATTTTAAAATGTCACCTATCTAAATTACCAGGAAGTCAACAACAACACTTAACAACTATATTCCTACACAAGCAAGCCCTTGCTACTAATATTACACCCTTTATTTATATCTCTAAAAGAAAGAAAACACCTCATTTTTAAGATCAATGATTAATAAATCCATACATATAAAAATCATTACCTACTGATTCTTATGATTAGGATTAAAGACCTGATTAAGGCAGTGAAATAAAAAGAGAAATAGTTATATTTCTCTGTAGAATAGAATAGTTCCTCTGTATTCAGTCACCTTTTCTAAGGTTAAACAAAATAATGTTTTGTTCTTCCCAGGAGAATTATGAGCACTACTAAAATTTTATAATTGTTGTGAAGTTCAGAGTTCAAAATTTCCCAGAAACTGGGAAACTAGACAAGCAAATTAACATCTTGCATCTTTCAGTCTTAAAAGTTAAAAGAAATAAATTGTACGGCAAAAGAGCAAACAAACTAATAATAGCTAAAAGCACTTCTAGATCACTCACTCCTGCATTCATTTCAGTACCATTTCATTTAGTTGCAGGCATTCACACCTGCAAAATTTAAGCTTCAGTCTTTCAAACAGCTTCATATATCCTGAACTTCACTTTTCTAAGTAGTGCTACTAATAAAAGTATTCATGTGAACAGAGTTAAGTGCAGGACTAAGGCTAAATAAAGTAATAAAGAAATTAACTACTGAATTCAGTGTATCACTAACAACTATTTTTGAAGTTGAGGACAGCAAGGAATAAAGCAATGCTTGAAAAATTAACAGCTGAAATATGGGGTGTAGAGGAAAAATTAGGTCATGGTCCCAGATATTACCCAACAAAATTCTAACTTCAATACCTATAAAATAAAAGAAGCAGTGCTAAACTGGAAAAAATAATAGAGCATCCCTAACTTAATAGTAATGACAACCACACTCTTTTCTCACCATTTGATGAGTCTTCTTCGGTTCAAGGTTGAGGTTCATAGCTGCTGTGGAGATCAGTTGGCCACTGTTCTGCTGTAATTAATCCATGAATAAAAAAATGGGCTTCAGTTTTCACAGATACCAAGCCAGAACTTTTCATAACCATTAAATCCACAAAAACATTAAAACATTTAGAAGTTACAGTTAGACCATTTAAGCAAAACTTTACCACAGAACCTAAGTTTAATACCAACTCCTTTATTAAATCCTCAGGGATAACTTTGTTATTATGAGTCAGGCCTATAGATATGTTGGAATCAATACTATAAGATGCTAACAAAATATAGAAATCCAACCTTTCGATGACTACGCCACTAGTCTTTATGCTATATTGAGCATTTTAGTGGCTTAAAAAAAATCTAAATGGAAGGTTTGCTATTGAAAAATCCAGAAGTAAAAGAAAGCTAGTCTTATTTTTCATGTGGAAATTCATAGGAAATCTAATAAAGTATATGCATGTCCTAAGCCAGCACATACTTCTTGCAGTCCTTACAGTCCATAGAAGCACTCTTAGATCAGATTTATTCTGGCAAATGCAAAATTCTGTTTCCATTGTACAATAGTAAATGCTGTCCACTTTATTCCTTTCTAGATTACAACCTCTATCATTGCAACAGACTAAAACTGCAAAAGCAATGAATTCCAAATCCTGTATTTGTCAGGGTAAATTAGAGACTGAATGGCTACAGCAGAAAGCAAAACACCCATGAAGGAGGATGCCCTACTACAGTCACTAAGTTATTAAACTGAAACTTTAAACTTCAAGTGATAGGAAATTTACAGGGGAGGCCTGAAGGGAGGCTTAGATGAACCTATAACAAGGATCTGGAAGGCTGGATGAGCACCAGGGGTAAGACAGGGCTCAAATTAGAAAAATAAGTAGGAAAAAATTCCAATTTCCACTGGTTGTATGTCCATATACAATACAAACGCTGAATACCAAAGCAATATGTAGGTGTGTAATTATTATAATCATGTGGGTGTACCTTAGTGCCCCCCAATTGGTCTAACTTACCTAGAAACTTTCCAGATGAAATAGAATAATGTGCAAGAGCCCAGGCAAGCCAAATAATCTATCTAAAAAGTTACACAGTAATGACACAATGCCAGTTTTCATTACAACAAATTCCTCTAATCCTCATAGTTGTAAAATAAATCTTAAAAACACATAGCAAGGTAATTTGTAAATTGATACATGCCTGAGCCAGAAGACAGCCTCCAGCTTTCTAACCATCCCTAGCTATGAGCTTCTGTGTCGTTTTGCCACCTCTCAACTGGATCTAAGTAATCCAGTATATCCAAGCACGAAGCCTGCTGCATGTAGGAAACTCAAAGTACAGGAAGCTGGAGGGGATGTCATCTCAGCAATGTAGGTTCTTATAAGCCCTTCTTTACACTGATTTTCTCTAGACGTTTAATTTACAAATTCAGGGGCTCAGGATTCTCCAGGGCATAAATCCAGGATTCCTAAAGAAGTGCCTTCTAGGTCTCTAGGTCTCTAGGGCTCAGTTGGCAACAGTTTCCCTCATCTGACATAAGAAGACCTATGCAAGAAGTGGGAAAAAAAGCTGAAAGTTCTACAGACAGAACTTTCTTTGGGCCAGTGAAAGTCTAATGAATGAAACAGCCTAAGAGCTAAGGGCCATCAGAAATTTAACTGCACCTTGCTTGAAGAACAAAACACATTACTTCAGCTTTACCTCACTAACATAAAGACATAATGTGTATGGAAGAAAAGACAGATACAATAAACTGAAAACATTCAATTGCACATGCTCCTTCCCTTGGCAACAAAAGAGCAGATAATATGACAATGCTGGTCATGTCACTTCTTACTGTATGAGGAGATTCTCTGACAATTTAATGGTACTCTCTGAGGAGAAGAACCTGCAATGCAGGACAGGCACTATGAGGAGGTGTTCAGATAGTGCTGTAAAGAGAACTGCATGAAGAAAGGAGTCGATTATAGAAACTGCAGCTTAACCTCATATCTGCATCTGCTCCCACAGCAGATAAGACATCCACCACTCTGATGAGTCCAATTTGTTTGGGATGGAAATTTGATCTAAAGGATTGACATAATTTTTGGTGAGGCTCAAAACCCCTTTCTTTTCCTTCTCTCCTCAGCTGTGTTCCTGCTGTGACTTTTTGGCTTGGCTAGTCACTGAGGGAACACACTGATGATCCTCTCCCAGATGCTACAGCTAAAGAATGCAATAG
This sequence comes from Peucedramus taeniatus, assembly GCA_013400575.1. Classification (NCBI taxonomy): domain Eukaryota; kingdom Metazoa; phylum Chordata; class Aves; order Passeriformes; family Fringillidae; genus Peucedramus; species Peucedramus taeniatus. Next base: position 4,677 of record WBNO01007076.1, on the reverse strand, counting down.
CCACCTCCTCTTACATGGATTTTTACACTACACCAATTGCCTTTCTTACTTGTTCTAATTCTCAGTTAAATATTTACCCATTCTGATCCACAAATTATTGTAATTGTGCATTATTTAAGAGATATGGGTAGAAGGTGTAAACTAAGACTATTACATTAGGTTTAAGCTTTATGCAGTCCTAAGTAATTCTGAGAATAATGATTGTTTAATGTCACTATTAGCTTTGTAAGTCCAAAACACAAGAGCATAATAATAAAGAGAACTACTCAGTGTGCTTACACATAATAATACACATTTCTGCCTGTGCAGAACTGGGGCCTATGTGTATTAAGAATGGAACCTGAGAGCAAGTATTAGATATTAGGGGATGTAAAAATTTCACTTTCATGAAAAATCTTAATGAAATCTTAGGAATGATATCTGAAAGGACAGTAGTGTCCTATTCATATTAAAGAATACCATGTATCATAGAAACAGTGTATCACAGAATATTGGCATACTATTTTCTACATCTTATTTTTATATTAGGGTTGGAAAATGGGTGAAAAATAATAACTAGAATTATTTTAGGGCAAAGCTATACATAAACTAAGTAGAGAGAAGTGGTATTAGCAACACCATATTTTTTTTTTTTTTTACTGTTTTCACTGCTATTTCTACTGCAAAGTTTTCTTTTCACAGGCACATAACTTTCAGGAAAAAAAAATTAGAAAATATATACTATCATTCTTTCCAGTTGAAAGGCACACTTTTCGAAAATTTTGCTCAGAGTAATTTAAATAAAAAAGCAAAAAAGTAAATATCCTGCAAATAATTTTTATTTCCTCCTTTTTAATAGAATGGCTTTACGATCTGAAGTTTTGTCATCTGGCTCATTTTCACTGAGAACCTGGCTTAAAAAAATTAGAAATCAGTTTCTTTAGCAGCATCAAACTTCAATTCAGGGGAAAATATAATAACATAAATGCATAATATTAGTTATGGGATTACTTACAAGTTGCATCGCACTACTTTTTTCCTTAAGGAGCTCCAGAATTACACATTCTCTGAGCAGCAGTAGTTTTCATAGCCATGATGGTCTAGGCTTTTTGAGCCCAAAAGCTTGGTGTTTAACTACTGTGGCAGTAGTTAAAAAAACAGAAAAAAGAAAAAAAAAAAAAGCGCGAGAGAAATTACCTCTCCCTTTCAAAACTTGTTCTGCTTATATTTTGTCAGTGCAGCTCTAGCAGGGAGCAGTAGAATCATGAAAAGCATTAGGCCCTGAGCCTGCTAGCGCTCGTCTGCCAGCAGTCCAACCGAGTTCAAGAGGACTTGCTCACAGACGTGAAGGGAAGATTTTGAAAGTCAGTGGGAACAGAGCTCCCAGACGCCCATTATGTACTTTTGAAAAATCTTCCCCTAAGTCATGAGGACAACAATTTGCAGGTTTGAGGCCCCTGCTTTCCTTTCTCTTTCTAAAAAGGGCATCAGATCAGGAAAAAAAACCCGAGACACTGGAGGCAGAAAGCTCGAGGAGCGGCTGGCAGGGATGCGCTGGGTCTCCCAGCCGAGGCAGGGTCCGCGGAGCTCCCAGGGAAGGACCCTTCATGAGGCACAAGTCAAGTGCAGGCAGCGAGTGGCTCGGGCGGCACTGTAGCCTGCCTTCCCCCCGCGGCTTTCGGCAGCTCGCTAACCTCCATCTCGGCTTCCCCATCCCTGAAACGCGGGTGGGAGCACTAACCCGGCCATCAGGTATCTTACGATCGGTCACAGCTTGGGGCGGAGGGGAGGATGCGGCGTGAAAATGAAAGTTCGCCTTCTCTCCGAGCGCTCTGCGCGCAGCCGAGGCGGGAGCGCTGCCCGAGTTGAACCTCGCTCCGTGAAGTTCCTCCGAGAGAGCTTTTTGCCTTCTTTTTTTTTTT
>WBNO01007057.1:1224-16334 GCA_013400575.1 Peucedramus taeniatus | reverse complement strand
TTTTAATCACTTTTTTAGAGATTCAGATGGAGTTTGTGCTTTATTTAGTTCAGGCCCCTCTTACAGCTTGCTTTTTTTTTTTTTTTTTTTCTTTTTTTTTCCTTTATATTTGAAAATACAACAGACTGAAACCTGAAGAAGTTTCCTGGGAGGGCTTAGAAGCTTTTGAGTTTTTCTAGCCACCTGGACATTGATATGTTAAGACTTAAGGAAAAAAGGATTGTAGCAGTATGTAAATACTTTGAAGCAGGTAGCTCTTTAAGAAACTTTAAAAAGTATTTTGTAAATATTATTCTAGAAATACTAAAAAAATCAGACCAGACAGGATCTGCAGTGGTCATCTAATTTGTTCATCAGTCATAGGTCAAAATCAGATATGCATCTGTCATTACTGACAGGTATTAGTCTATCATATTCTTAGAAGATTCTGAGGGAGACTGCAATACCTCCCTATGGATCTAATCCATAGCATCTCCTTGTTCTTGGTGGTTGAAAGATTTCTTTTCCCAGTATCTTAACAGATATATTTCTTACTGTGCAAGGGTTTAAGTTGATATCCTTTCTGTCCACTGTGTAAAGAAGACATTATTCTGTAGTGCTGAGCATGAGCCATATGTGTATTTCCCTTTCCCTCTGCTGAGTCTTTATCTTACTTCTGTGTTTGTATTGTTCCTCACATACCTTGTTTACTAATCTCACAATTCCTGCTGCTGCCTTCTGTGTTTTGATCATTTTGGATCTTAGTTCTTAGGAAAATTCTGAAAAGTGCTTTTGGTTTTTGTTGTTAATGTTTTCAGACATTAACATATTCAATATTCTCATCTCTTTGATCACTCTCTATTCACACAGGTAGTTTTAGCAGGTGCAATGGAACAAGTTCTCTAGGCCACAGGGCATTGTTGATGGCAAAAGAGAAGCTGTCCATAATTATTGATTCACATCAGCCTCATCAAGCAGCCTTTTGCTTGAAAATAGGTGCTTATATAATTTTTGATGACATGACAGGATTATTTTCTGCGGCTGTTGAGTTGAGTTGGTCTCAAGCTGGAAGTAAGAATATGTCAGCTGTGATGTTCACTGGAACATAAGAGGTCGAGAGACAAATGCATTTTGTGTCTTTGAAATATAAAATAAAAATATTTTATATTCAAGAGACAAATATAAAATATTTTTTATTGCTATACAAATATAAAAGCTGTTAAGACACGTGGAAAAGGCTGTGTTACCCTTCTCAGAGTACCATTTCTCTAGAGCTTATTGTACTATACAATAAAAGCTAAAAACATAAAAAGACTTGTTCCTACTCTCTTCCTTTATTTATGTTTAAAGTTATTTCTGTTTATTTACTCCAGGACATTTGAAATGGACCAAAGCTGAGGATATTGACATAGAAACACCGGGATCTATTCTAGTGAACACTAACCTGAGGGCTTTAATAAATAAACACACCTTTGCTTCTTTACCTCAGCATTTTCAACAATACCTCCTGCTTTTGCTTCCAGAAGTAGACAGGCAGGTAAGTAGCATCATAAAATATTTCTGTTTTTAATGAGACTTTTTTATAGTGTGTTTGCATAGGCTGATTTGATTGACTAGGAATCGTTCCATGAAAGAATTAGAAAATCTCCATACTTTCTTAGGTGAAAGTGTTAGATGTAGAATGACTGTAAAGTTTATCTGTGAAAACCAGCTCCTGCTTCTTTGCTTCCTGAAAACTCTACAGCTCCCTGATTTGTCTGAATGGAAACTGGACAGCAAATCTTTCAAACCTGCCAAGTCACTTAGCTTTTCTGCCTATGGTGTGGAAGATAAACCTCTCATTCTCAAGACTTTCTTTATTTTGAGTCTCTTTTCACCTGTGATCTTCTTTCTTGGTGCTCTGCCAGCAATGTCCAGGTCAATATTAGTCAATTAGTCAATGCTTGTTCTCCTGCTCTTCACCTTTTGCACAAGCCTATGTACGCTCTCTCAGCCCCAGTGCCCTGAATCCACTCATTCATTCACACCTTTTATAAGGAATATCTTCTCCAGAGCTTGTGGCTATGTGCTCAGATCTGTTGAGGGGAATGATTTGGAGAGTAACAGGCTGGAAATAAAATTTCAGTTTCATGATCTTTCTTAAAAATGTCTGGTCCTTCCTATGTTTGTTGGTCAGATTGCAGGGTTTCTTAGAGAGAGAGAAAAAAATTCTTTCTAGCATGTCTATTAGTTAAAATAGAAAAGAGATTTCATTTACTCATTTGCCTCACTTGGGGATTCAAACAGACTTACCGGTTTCAATGAGGAATACTCATGCACTTAATTCAGACTCATTTACTTACACAAATAGGACATTTTATTTTTTGCAGATGGTCAGTATCCTCTTTTAATATAGTAACTAGAGAATGCAGATCACTTAAATGAGTAATTAAAACCTGCATCTTAAATCAGTGTTTCATTTCATTATTGCAGATTTTATTTCTTAAACTGTTTGTAGTTAGTCTACCACTAAAGCAGGGAGAAGAAGTGCAAGTGACACAAAAAGAGAAAGAAAAATTTATTAATGCACATTTATTCAGCCTCTTAACAAATTAGATACTGTATGTTGTGGACCATAATTCTGCATTTAATAACAGAATGCTTGAGAAAGAACATCAGAACAAGATCCATAGGAGAAACAATATAAATGTGTTTATTCTCAAGCTCTCACAATGGAGTCAAAGTCAATATTGACAAGTTTAAAGAAAACTTTTTTCCCTGCTGTCAAACAAATTTTAACTTAGTACCCAGCAAATATGTTTTGGATCGTTTTGATTTTTTGTTCTCTTTCTAGTTAATTCACCAGAAAAGATTAAAAAATGTACTAGGTAAAATCATCATCAAAGACTCAATGTTCATAAATTACGTTTCAAATATGGGGTCTTTATTTAGAAGTTTTTTACTTTAAAATTTATTTTTAAAAATGGAGTATCTACAATTGACAAGCCACTTACCTCCTTATCACTGTTCTTACAGAAGAGTTTTTTGGCAAGAGAATCAAGAGAATATTTTTTTTACTTTAAGCATGCCTCACTAGTTAAAAGCAGTGCATTTTTTCACTTTTATTTCAAAAATCATTCACATAATGCATATAATATGTTATTTCAGAGGCCCAATGCTGCATAATGGGATACCGTTACTTCACAAGCAAATGTTGTGATGAGACATTTGCAGGTGTCTGTCCTCCTGTCTGTCATCTTCTCACAGCATGCTGTGGGTTTGTGTAGCATCCCAGGTTTTCACCTGCACTTGGAAGGCAGGAGTCACCAGTCATCTCTGGAAGTTTAATGGAAATGTTTGGCCTCTAAGTGTAAAAGTTTGAAAAGTATTTTCCAGTGGAGAGTGGAATAGCCCTGAACCCTCACTTTGCAGAAGTCTTAGCAGAGAAAGAAATGCATCTCTTTTCCTGATATCTGAGAATATGTCCTCAGCTATGCCTAAAGTGTGGCATCCCAGATACAGACTGATGAAAGCAATTGAACTGATGTTCTTTTCCTTCCTGTGGCAAGTGGATAATGCCAGAGTAGTGCTTAAGGATCAAATAAAGGGATAGAGAATTTTAGCCAGGGAGTGCTGGTAAGAGTCTCTGCTATTGGTCACTCTCACTGAACGAGGCAAGGGTATTCAGTTTTCCTCTTTTATTTCTACTTTCTAAATCAAATGGGGCATCAGACAAGCAAAAATTGTGCAATAATATTCTTTGAGTTAGCTGCACATCTCTGGGGGTTCAGTTTTATTGTTGTATATTGGTCTTTCCTTGATTTGTCTGAAAATTCTTATTTCTGCTCTTCTGGATCAGAAGTGTTCCCTCCCTGTGTGCTACTCTGCAGTTGGCTGCTGTTGTCTTCCCCAGAGAAAGCTGCATTTCTGTGTTGCCATGTGGATATAGTGTGTGAAGTACTGTAATAAATGGCACTATAAAAATGTAATAGAGTTATGCTATTTGTGTATATATAGTGATCTGTGAAATAAATTACTAATGAAGTGCAGTTTCATTTAGGCTTTATTACTGCTCCACATAGAAAAACCCCATGATGAATGATTCTTTGTCATTTCTGTCATAAACACCATTTTTCTGGGTGGTATAACTCCTCCTCCTTAAATCGTACTCAGCCAAAACTTGTCATGCATGTGTCAGTTTGAATAAGCATTTTTAGAAACCATTAGTTAAGGGAGTTGAGGTTTTCTGGTTTTTTGTGTGCAAGTGTTTATTATAAATAAATGACTTCTGTCTCAACCTTGGTTAGTCTAATGTGTTCAAGAAAAGTTCAGGGACAAGTAAGGAGCTTGTTGGGATGTGTTTTCTGATCATTCTTTCATTTTCAAGTGTTGTGGTTGCTATCAGGGAGCTACTGGAGTCCATGGAACAGAAAGCCTCAGGAAAAATGTCCCAGAATGGAAGAAGTCAAGAACAATTCCTCTGATGCTCATGCTGTCTCTACTCCAGCTAGATTTTTGATGAAGTGGGAGAACAGGGTCATTGCCTTTTTTTTCCCCTTGGGAAAAGATAAATTGTATCATGAGTTATAATTACAATTTAAATTGATTTCAACTTGCTTATTATTTTAAATTGTATTTCAGTAGCAATGAGGCCTTGTGTAATTTTCTGTATTAAAAATGCCTGTAAAAGAAGTAGGAGCAAGTTGGTAGTTATGGTAGATGCATTTTATCAAGGATTTTATTTGTTTTGCTTTGTGTTCAGAGGGAATAAGTATGTAGACATTGTTCACATCATAGAAACAAAGAATGTCCTGAGTTGGAAGGGACCCATGACAATAATTCAGTCAAGCTTCTCACCCTGCACAGGACAGCCCCAAGAATCAAACCATGTGCATTGTCCAAATTCTTCTTAAGTTCTGTCAGGCTTGGTGCTGTGACCACTTCCCTGGGGAGCCTGTTCCAGTGCCCAAACACCCTCTGGGTAAAGAACCTTTTCCTAATAGCCAACCTAAGCCTCCCCTGACACAACTTCAGGCCATTCTCTCAGGTTGTGTCACTGGTCACCACAGAGGAGAGGTCAGTACCTGAGAAGCAGCCATGTCCCAGACTTGTCTGTTTAGCAGACTGCTCTAAAATCTTGCATCACTGGATACCAGGAATCTCATGGCTGAAATTTAAACATCCAGATTTTCAGCTCTTCATTATTCTGTATGGATTCAAAGACTCAAAATCCTTGAAGCTCAGCTGATACAGAAGCCTGTTGGGTGATTCCCTGGGAGACCCATATGACTGAGCTGGAAATATGCAGCTAGAAAACATGCAGGTATAGAAACTATATGGAAACAAAAGTCTCTGCACAAGAGATTTCAGTTATCACAAATTCCAGCAAAGTCTTTTGCTTTACAGCTCTCATTAGAACATTCTACAGCTAAAGAACAATGGATTTTTCATCAAATACCTACTTCTGACATTGATACATCAAGCTGATAATTACCTGTAGCAGAAGCCTTCTTGACCACCTCTCATCAAATACTCAACTTCAAAGCAGGAAGTTTCTCTGTGTATTTAGATTGCTGTATGGTATCAGTGAGTCTTTAAACATTAATTGAACAATGTATATTGTGCAAGGATGAGTAACAGGTCTCTGCAGCAGGTTGCTGAAAATGAATGGCAGTTGGCAATGTTGTGTCTACACCAGCTTTCCTTGTTGGTGCTTTTGGGAAGTCAGATTTCTGATGTTAACACTGGGGAATGGGAAAAAGGTAGGGAAACACACCCACCTACTTAGCTTCCAAAAAGAGAAGTGTAACATTATCTGAAGAGCAGCAGAAAGCTGAAGTGATTTTACTAATCCTTAGAGAGCTATACAAAATGTTCTTTCCTGAATGCTCCGAAAAAAAGTGTGTCTTTCCAGCCTCTATGATTGCTTAACACCTTTCTGATCTTAGAGAATTTAACTTCGTCTTGCATTTTCTCTTCTGGTAATACTGGGCTCTTTTGAGCCTCTTGTGATTTGCACCTGCCCTGCCCTTTCACATAGGATGTGAATTTCTTCCTACAAAAATATTTCAAAGCCTCCTCAGACGTGTGTGTTAGCACTGCCATTTTATCAGACCAAATCTGTTCAGGAAGAGCGTTTAAAACAGTAGAGGAAATCACAGTAATAGTTATATCTTGTCTCAGCTTTCCTTGTTTAATGAAAGAAATTTAGCAATTATCTGTCTTTTATCTACAGTTTATAGATAGTCAAGTTAGTTACTTAAATTTAAAACTTCCGTATTCTTAAGGAATAACTTAAGGTGTGTAATATTGCAGAAGGGCCTGTGAATATTTCAGGTTTGTAGCAGGTCAGTCTACTGAAAAGAAAAACATGATGTACAAACCAAAGGATTCTAAAATAGGTCAAAACCTACCTTATTCTCTTTCTTTTAATTTCTAAATCAGCTAATCCCAAAATAATTATTGTCTCTTGGGTGAGTGCTAGTATTGATATGCAATCACATCACAGCATCCTTTTATTTTTAGGTCAGTGCAGGTTTTGTGTTTCTCTCTTGGCCTGTTTGTTTTAGGTTGGTGCAGTTTGAATCTGTCACCTTGTAAAGATTCCTTCTCCCCTTGCATTGAGGAAAGGCACAGGGTGATGTCAGCTAGTGATTAACTCTGTTCCATTTAAAGTAATAGGAAGTAATTTTGGGGAAGGGTATCTACAGAATTCCAATTCAAACCTCTGTTTTCATGCAGTATGAATCAGCTTAAAATCTGTTCCTACAATTTGAGCAATGATAGCAAAAGGTAACCATTGTTTTTGATGTGCACAAATTACTCCTGCTCCCAAGCACATCAGTTGGAATTCTGTGGTGGAGAGTGGGTAATGAATAATACAGAATATTCTTTTACTTGTAAAAGGCAAGAAGAGAAGTCTAGTATCTGACATTCTAAACACGTAGTATTTAGTAGGTACCTTACTGTATATTAGTTTTTTATTAGAAGAGAGTAAGTGAAGCTTGATTTTCACAATTTGTTTCTTGTAGCAATGTAACCATTTCCCTGCTTGTTTTATTAACTTCATCAGTGCTTGAGGATTATATGTGCCATTGGTATATTGCAGAAATTCCTTTATAATAAGACCAACTTCAGAAATTAGTGCTGCAAGTATTATTTGCTTCTAGCTTTATTTTACCTTTCTCTCAATGGAATTATTGTGTAGTGGTAGTTAAATGGTTACCTTCTCTTACTTAACTGCCTTTTTTTCTTACACTGCCATCTTTTAGCTTTGTCCTTTTCCATTCTCTATCAATCAGTGGCTTTCAAATATTTATTGTTATGTTCCTGTAAATGTTTGAGTTTTACACTGAAATAGTTTTGGGGTTATGACAAAAGCATTTAGTTGAGAGAACATTTGCAATTGAAGGTTAAATGTAACATATGTCATCTGCACCTAAGCAGATTTAAAAAGCTGTTAAATTGGCACCCCTGTGTGTGCAGTAATTGAAGGTCATTTTATGACACATTTCTCCCTTTAGCTGACATTTTTTCTTCGGTTTTACTGGATGATGTGGACAGCATGGTGTTGTTGTAATGTGCCTTATTTTTACAGCTTTATTAGGGTAGTTTTCATGCAGGTATCTTACAGACTAGATATATGAGGAAATTCCCAAGATTTAAGCTGTCTTTTCCATAAAATTCTGGCTCTGATTCCTGAGCTGAGCTAGCCAAGGGTTTTCATACAGGTTACTGCACCCAGCTGGCCCTCTGTCCTTATGCAGCAAGTTACTACTTATTTTACCACGTGTATGGATGGTGTATGTGTGTATTTCACAGTCATACATTGGCAATGAACATCAGTTTCACTTTATGTGAGTTGAAAGCTGAAGGCTTTTGCTTCAAAATCCCAGTTGTCTTTAGCTACAAGAAAGCTACTCTTTCAGCTTCCCTAGGCAGTCCAGAAAGGCTCACTGCATTGCATTGCAATCTGGCTGCTCTGATTGATGTGGTAATGGAATTCTTGTTTGCTTGTTTGCAGTAATCTCTAGAGGTCCTCCTCAGTATCAGTACGTCTACATATGTGCATAGGAAGCTTTACATTTTTGATCAAGTGTTGTGGTTTCATATTTCTGCAGGCTTGGTCACTGTATTTCAGAACTGTGAGTCAGTGTTTTCCACCTTGCCACATCCATGTTGTGGAAGTTTTTTTTTTTTATTTCTAAAGCCTAGTTACAAGCTCTTGTCACACTTAAAACGTGTCTCACCTTTAAGAACACATTTTGCAGAGGTGTTAGCAGAACTATTGCATTTGCTTTTGTCTGTAGCAAGGCTAAATTCAGTTGGAACATCTAGTAGGACACAGGAATCGTGCTGTGCCCCCTGAAAGCTAAAAAATACAATATCCACAGCTATCTCTACAGCATCCTTTCCCATAAGTCCTTCTGATATGTGAGGGGCCCTTCACTGAAGGTTGTTCTTCTGATGCAGACTAGTGAAGCTTTTGTTCCCCTCTTGTTCCCTTCAAGCAAGTTTTCTAAAGTACAGTGCACAGCTGTTAGGGCTTAAAAGAAAAGAGGACTTTGTATGCAATACAAGTTCCATTTACATTTGACAGAATTATTAGTACTTTAAAAAGAGAACTGATAAAGCACCCCCTTTCCAGTGGGAAAGTAAGTGCCTCACATAAGTGCCTTTTTAAAAGACTGTGTTATGAGAGTATAACTAATGTATGGACATAAGTGATAATGAATATGGGCACAAGAGATTGGTATGCTGCAAGTTATGTAGCTGTTAAGGATGCACTGCAGTACTGCAGCGTGTAGTGCTCCAACTGCGCCTCCCTTGCAAAGTGATAATAATTAAGTGATAGGAGTCGGTCTGCAGTGCCTCCAGTGTTGCCTCTCTAGGGCTGCACAGGAATTAGATGGAGAATAGAACATTCCTTTCCATTCTGAATCTGAAGACAGAGGAGGACTTGAAGCAGGATGTTGGATGCAGGTGCGGCAAAAGGGAGAGCAAGCAGAAGTGATCCATCTGTGCTTCTGCAGCATTCTCCCCTTCTTCACCCTTACTCCCACCCACTCTCTCTCTGCTTCTCCCTTCACCTGTCCCTCCCCTCATCCTTTTGCAATATATTTGTTTGGCAAAAGGGGAAAAAAAAGTTGAGACTTTTTTCCTAATTATTTCAGAACATTACTATTCTATTTACTATACTACATTATTATTTATTTACTATATTATTACTATTTGAATTATTTAATCTCAGATTTCATTTAATTCTTTCTTGTGTTAAGAACATGCGGCCATTTTTTTGCATAGAAAGGCAGTGTTTTCTAATGCCTAGAGAAAAGGGATTGGATGCAGGATTTTCAGTTTTGACAGTCCTCAAAAATGACTGATTAATTTTAGATGCTTACATGTAACTTTCCCCTCACCTTCTGCTTCTTGGGTTTAAATGTATATGTCTATAATTTTATTATTAAAGGCTAAGTGAATAGACCCTGGTTGTTTATATCCCTTTTCTTGCACTCTCCACGAAATACGAACATTCTTGGATAATTTAATAATGTTTAACTTTCTCAGAGTCTCTAGTCATCTTTCCTGAAACAAGTTCCATACATGCTTGCCTTGATCACAATCCATATATGCTTTTCTGCCTATTTTTCCCCCAGGCTTATGTGCCTTTTCTAGTACCTTTATAAATACTTGCTTTTTTCTGTGTGTTCTGACATGCTTGGGTTCGCTAATTACGTGAACTATGTATTAGAAAAAAGGGGTTTTAATTGTTACTTCTAGAATTGGAATGCAGTTAGACGGTACTGTTTGCTGCATGTTCTAGTTTTTTTTTTCTATTTTGCATGGGTTTTGTTTCATTTTAAAACATGCCTTATCTTTTCATTTTGCCAGATTTATTACTCGCCTAAAATTCTTCATCTAATTTCTTGCATCTGAGCTCAAACAGATTGGATTCTATTGTCTTTTTTGACACTACAATGTATTGGAATGAATATAGCTATCCCACTTGTCTTCTTGATTTAGACAAGGTCTAAATTAACAAGTCACATTTCATTTTGAAAACATATGTTTGCAATTCTTCAGTCTTACTCGGCATATTTCCCATTTTAGTGAAGATGGAAAAGGTCTTTGTTTCTTTCTCTAAAAGATGCTTCTTGCTTTTCTCCTCATGTCTGAAGCAATTATTCCTATAGTAGTAGATATTCTCCTTTTCATTCTTTGATGTTTTACTTCTCAGTTTAATCTGGTTTTTTTTGTAGGACTAAAGTAATACTCAGAATCACTTTCACCATCTGTCTTAAAAATCTGTCTTTTCATTTTGTATTTGAAGGCAGACTGTTCATGTTATGTCAGTGATCAGGTAGAAATGACAAAGAGCTTTTCTTATAAGAATGATAACTTCATAATCAGAACTAAAGAAAATTAGCCATAATCTGAGTCATGTTACCCTTTATTGTGAAAAGGGGAGACCCATGGAAGAGAGCTTATGCAGAGTGAATATGAATACCCAAGCTGGGGTATATCAAAATTGCTGAGAGAGCCGTGGAATGAGTTGGTACCTATCTGTGTCACCTCCCCAGACCTGAATTTGTGGTGGCTTTGTTGTTCTTCCAGCAGCTCTTGAGTCAGAGCATATATTTGTCTGCTGTGTTTATATATGTATATAGTGTTGGATGTATCTCTTACTGTTCATGTATCTCAGTGTTACTGTAGACGTTTTGTGGTCACAACAGCAAAAAGGCCCTGGTAATTGCACCTTGTCAGAAGTAGTTCCCTTATATTCCTGTTTATATACTTCTTACTCAGAAATTCCTCCTCTGTTGGCTTTTAAATACATGGTAGCTGGTTTAAGAAAGGGTAGATTTTTCATCTGCCATGGCACTGTGTAAATTTGTGCGTTTTTCTGTTTGAGATGAGCCTCTGAGGGTTCCTTATCTTCAGGCAAAGAAACAATTGCTGTCCTATTGTGTCTGTGGGTTTTTGCAAGGCTTGTCTATTTTTTTAAAATGTTCTGCATCTTCAGCTGCATTACTTCTTTCACATTCCTGCCATCTGTGTCCTCAAAACCTGAAATCATTAATGTTTTGTACTTAACTTTGTAATTGCCAACTCCTGAGCTATTCACTCCCCTCCTTTTTTTTGCTCCTCTCCACTATTACACTGTGCGTTTCTCTGCATGTTTCTCGTTCCTTTTTTTATGTATATCAGAATTCTTGACAAGCTTTTGCTTCTCTTGAAACAAAAGACAGGCAGAGAAGAAAAGGGGAGTGATTGTTGCCCTCAAGGGGATCAGCATGTGTGTGGACCTCTTCTGTAGGGTGGATTACAGTCTGGTTCAGATTTTAGGGGTCGGGGTCAGAGAAGAGGCATGGATTCCATTCAGTGGCATGAATGCCATTGTGCTGTGAGTTTAACAGACCATCCCATCTAACTCAGCACTCGTAAGGCCACACCTAGAGTACCTTGTCCAGTTCTAGGACGTTGCATAGATAAGAGAAGGGCCAGGGGCAGTTTTATCAATGTCTACAAAAGGATGTGGCACTACAAGAGGCAATAGGTACAAACCAAAAGGCAGGAGCTTTCATATGGACATGAAGTAAAACTTTTTTTAGCGAGGGCACAGGCTGCCTAGAGAGATTGTGAGCTCTCCATCTTTGGACATATTAAAAACTAATTGATTTTTATTTCCATCTGAAGCATGCTATTATGGTTCAATAACACGAATATGTTAATACTTACAGTGTTTTTCTCTCTGGCAGATGTCTGAACAGTCTGGCAGATGAATGAAAGGCTTGTGCCTTAACTTGATAGGTTATCTATCACATTTACAGGTACTTCCTGTCGACGGGGTTTTGTGCAACCTGGCCTAGTGGAAGGTGTCTCAGGCCATGGCAGGGGGTTGGAACTAGATGATATTTTAAGGTCCCTTCCAATCCAAACCATTCTTTGATTTACTGTAGGAAAGCGTACACCATTTTGTACTGGAAATTATGTGGGTTATTCTGTTTCTAGTTTCTAAATCAACTTTGAAAAAAAAATATGGTCATGATTATGGACAGCTCAGCAGAAACATCTGTTTAGTCAACCTTTAAGCAACAACAACACCAGGGAGGCAGCACTAAATTAAATACCCTTTTCATTAAATAAATACTATTAAATCATCATCTTCAATATTAAGCATGGCCAGTTCAGTTCAGAAGCTGTGGAAAGAACCCAGAGGAAGGCACTAAAATTTGCATGAGCCATAAAAATGTCTAAAGAAAAATTACTGGACATGAGCTTTTTAATCTACCAGAACAAAATTAAAAGTGAAGAGCATAAAATTTAATACAATCAGCTGCTGTATTTCATACAATAGACAACTAAACCATGAAGTCTTTTGCATACTAAAAGTTAGTATTGATTGCTGCCACAGTTCAATTGATATAAATAGAAGATGGTGGATGCATATATATGAGTAGTAGCTACAGTTATATCAAACAGACTGAAATATTTATGGACATTAAAATTTCATTTTTCGGTCTTATGCTAGCTAAACTAAATAGAAACAGAAAACTTTTATTTGACAGCTTTCCTAGTAACTGGCTACTATGTGGTCTTTCACAAGCTTTATCTACATGATCTGTTCCTTGCAGTTATCAAGGTTAGTTCAACCTCTGCTTTGATCTGATATTGGTACCATATGGTAGCACTCAGATATGACTAAATGCTGAAAAATACAGCATCTTTGCTTAGCCCTGAGTTTTTTAGCAGAAACACTACCATCAGAAATGCAGCCATTGTTTAACAGAGCTTACAGATTTTTTGTGACAACTACAGCTGCTTTTCCTTTTGACCCAAGTGTATTCACACTCATTCTCTATTATAGACTTGCCAACTGTTAGAGCATCCTTCTAGTTTGGTCCCATTTATCACAATCTCTTTTGAATAGTAGTTGTATAAGTGGAAAAATGACTTTTTAGATAGGTGATGGCATACTTGAACAGTCAGCAGTATTCTACAGGAAATGGAGAAACTTACTCAATTATTTTCATACTAGAAATACATGCGAGTTCACTTAAAAGTATTTTGCAGATGGATAGAAATTAAGTTTTATAATTGCCATGTATTATTTAACAAAGAGAGCTCTAGCTGTGGATAACTCCTTGACATAATTGGTTCCCAGGTCATTAGCCAAAGAAGTGAACAGGATAATGATTGTTTTGCATTCTTGTAGTGAATTTAGGCTTTTATAAGTGCAAGCAGATCTTGTTCATTTCTGAAGAATGTGTCAGTCAGAACATGAACAGTCCAAAGACTAACAGGAGCACATATAGTAATAAGTTCTGTTTTACTTTTTAGTACCTCGTACTAAAATACCGGTATGGACAAAGTATATGGCCCTATAATACTAGTCTCTGCAGCCATTCAGTATTTCCTGATGAGAATTTCTGCCTCTTGGGATTAATGAGAAATCTCTTCCACAGGGATGCCACACTCAGCCTCAAGGGAAAAAGTATCTACCTTGACTTTTAACATGGTTCAAGCTATCAATTGCTAGTAAAAAAGTTGGTCATGAGTAAGTAAGGATCCTTCCAGCCATCATGAAGCATAACTGGTAACAGATATGATGGGTTTGTGTTTTAGAATGATGGTTCCAGAAACTGAGTGTAGTCTAAGGTTTTAATTGCATGCAGGCAAGTTAAGCCATTATTTTATGAAATCACAGTGTTTCCAAATGTCACTCTGTCCAAAGGAAGGGCTCTTTCAGATACGAATCATGAGCTGTGGTCAGTTATGTTAGACTGCATGGAGTGACTCCACTGGAAGGGTATGAAGAGGTTAGAAGCCTGGAAGCCAGAATGCAAGGACTGATTCTTAAGCACCTTTCTTTGAAACTGAAGGTTGGCAATTGGTCAGGAGTTAAATATATGCAAGAGAACTTGCAGTTTTCTTTTTAATGATGTTGTAATAGATGGCAATTTGTTGTAGCATCTTGACGTAGAAAACATGGCAGAAAAGGAAAATTTATTGCATCTTCTTTACACTAAGGCAAAATCAACATCTGCTTTTCTTTATATTGGCTAAAACTTTTTTTGGCTGTTCAGTGGTGGAGAATTCACAGCCTCTCCCAAAGAAATCTAGTGCTTCATTGTTTTTACTGATAGAAAGCTTTTTCCTCAGGGTCTGATCTGAATCTCTCCAGTTGCAATTCAAACTGGTACTTTTTGTTCTTTTTGGCATCTGCGTGTAGAGTATGAAGATTGCTGTGTCCCTGTTTCTTTTTCTTGAGAAACAGCCCATAATAATGCAGTCTTTGTAGATCTAGGGCCTTAAGTCTGTTCTTAACCTCATTTATCTCCTTTGCATTTTGTACGAGTCTGAGTTGCATCAGTCAGAATTGAATGTATTGCTCCAGCTCAGCTGGTAAGTAACACCAAGGAGAGCAAAACTAATTTCTCTGCTTTTGCACAGTACTCCTGTTTCTAAGTTAGAGTGTTGTGCTCACTTTCTTTGAAATTGCAAGGTTGACTTATATTCAGTTTGTGAACAGTCCATCAATACAAGTACTTTTCTACAGAACCATTGCATAGCCACTTAATTTCCTCATTTTATAATTCTCTAGTTCTGTATTATACAAGAGTGTCAAACTTCACATTTGCCAGTATTGCAATGTCCTGCTTATCCCTGTTGTTTCCAAAGTGATTCAGAAAACCATCAAGAGAATTCTGATGCTCTCTTTACATGCTCTCTGACTGATAGTATTTTCAAATTACTTCCATCTTTTTATCATGCCTCTGAATACACAGACTCCCAGTTGATAATAAATAAACAATAGTTTCCTAAGTAAAGAATTCTGAGTAGTTCTTTGGTAACCTAATTGCAATTTATATATCCTGGATTTGCTTGAAAAAATGTTAAGCAACACTGCCTTGTTACGATCAAGATACACAACTTATGCAGCTTCTCTTCTATCACAAAGCTGTTTATGCTGTCAGAGGGAAAATAGACTGATCTGATGTAACCTATTCTTGACAAATCTACATTGGCTGTTGCTCATCTCCTGGTTAATTTTCAGGCAGTTGTGTATGGTGTGCTACCTTACATGGGTTAGTGGTGGGCTTGGCAGTGCTGTGCTAATGGTTGGACTCAATGGTATTCAAGGTCTTTTC
>WBNO01007013.1:0-11762 GCA_013400575.1 Peucedramus taeniatus | reverse complement strand
TTATTATTATTATTATTATTTATTCTGGGCCATTCTGAGCCCTCACCTATTTGCCTACCATTCTAGTGGATAAAGAATACAATTTGTCTTCATGTTTGATTTCTGTTTTTCAAAAAAAATACCATTTGAATCTGCAGAACAGCTGTCTTTTTAACTTCTTCTTGCATGTACCAGTGGTACAATAGGTCCACTCTTTCAGAATAATAAATAATTGTCTTCTTCTCACTACTTTGTGTAATTAACAAACAGCATGGAAGACCTGGGAATTCCCTTGCTGATTTCACTGAATTAAAACCTGTCTTTGAATGATTTCCCCCAAGCTGCAGAAAGCCATGTTTGGATCATTCTCTTAATAAAGTCTGACCTGTTGCAGATGCTCCAGCCGCAGCTGTGAAAAGACTTGAGCTCTTTCTAGAGTGGAAGTTAACTGTGCTCTGATCTGGCCTTTTGTCTTAATGCTCGTCTTATCTGCACTCAAGCTCATGAAATGGAATCAGGTACTAATACTCATGTGCCAGTTAGAGCTCTTCCTTACTCAGGCTGCAGTGTACTCCTCTTCCAGAAAAGAATCTGGGGAGTGTGCTGCAGCATTAAGGCTGCTTCCACTGCTCTTCCCAAAGTCCCGCGAGTAGGACAAACAGCTTGGATCACAGCTTAAGTAATTGTCCAGAAAAGAACTCTGAATCACCTCAGATTGAAAAATATAACTATAGAATAAGCTCTAAACATATACATGGGTATGCATGGAGACAATGAGAGTGTCAGGGGTAGCAGTAAAGCACATGGCTTGAGCTTGGACTGCACCTGGGCTTGGCTAGTCTGTGTGTGTGGTCTTAAGGGCCAACTATTCATATGAACCATGATGAAATTCCTTAAATCAACAGCTAGCACATCAGTATAATTTCCACAGTATTCTCAAACCCCATGCTACTTGTGTCTCAGCTTGCTCTGTGATATTCCATTTCACCAGTCTGTTCCCTGCTCTTTAGTATAACTTATGCTGCCTCCTTTGATGTGCTCATTAGCAGACACAGAACATGCTGAAGTACGAGTTCAAGCAATTCCATTTTCACATGTAGGCAGTCTTTGACAGTCTCTGTTTAGTGGAGTATTTATGAGGATTTGAGGGTTTTTTTGTGTTTCATTTATCACCAAAATAGTTTTGAGAAAATAGGAAATAAAACTTGTTTTCTCTGTCTGCTATATCTATGTATCTTCTGTATCTATATATTTTGGACATAAATCTAGAAGCCTGTAAAGAGAAAAAACACTTTTTTTTTGCCTACCTTCTACCTTTCAGAAAAGTCAACACCATTTATACTAATGTCCATCATACTCCTCGTAGTTGTTCAGACAAATTTCTGCTTTCGTGTTTGAGGCTTCTAAGGTTAGAGTTAAGAAGTGAAAGTAATAATACTAAAATGCTTTGGCCTGTTTTAGTAACTTACTTGCACTAAAAAACTGCACTGAGTACAGTACAGGTCGTGAATCTTTTCTTATGTACCCTTGTAAATTAATTCAATAGCATAACACAATTTAAAAGCATGATAATAACAATGAAGGGGATCCCAAATCAAATTTCAGGCTATGAACACTAATTAAAATTAGAGTTGGCTCACGAACTAAAGTTAATACACTTTAGCTTTCTTAACTGGTATCAAGTTTTTAACTCAGTAACCTGAAGCTAAGTATTAAAGTTCTGGGCTGTTTTCAAGACCAGTTCAGCTGCTGCTGCTGGAAGCAGAATGCAGGTGTAAGCACATCTCAGTTGATTAATGTGTAATTAATAATACAGAACAAGAACCATTGCATACAGTTTGCACTTAACGATCATAACTTGTACAGAATTCCTATCAGACCTGCCCAATTTGTAAAATAACACTGACTCTCACAATACTTAAGATGCCTTGTGCGGTTCAAGTAATGGATTTTAATTGATTTGCTTTCTGGATAGATTCCATTTGGTCCATAAAATCCCAGACCCTGATGTGTATGATCTCAGCTCTCTCTCCCAGTACATGCAGCAAAGGTAACACAAGGTGTCATGCCATGTGCTTAAATACGTTTGCAGCTGAAACATTACTCCTGATGTTTTCCAGTCTTTTTTTTTCCTTTTTTTATTTTTTTTTTTCCCTATACCAGTGCCTCAGTTCCCTAGAAATCAGGAGGCACAGAGTGCACTGCTGACTGACGTGGTGTGGCAGGCTCCAGTGCAGGTGCAGTAAAAAGATAGAAGACTCAGATTATTGCTGGAATGCAAAGATAAACCTTAATCCTCCGTGTCACTTGTTTCTGAAACACGGTACTTTACATTGTTTGTGTAGTGTTACTTGACATTGCGCGTCGTCCCGTACGCTGTCAATCCGGCATCTTTAATAGACCCGTAGCGAGAGAAACAGTTTGGAGGTGACTCTGCGGCGTGCCTTGGGACCGTGAAGTCATTACGGGTGTGAAATACACGCTGCTGGCAGGCGGGCACCGGAGCGTCCTGGGAACCTCCTGCTGCCCCGGGAGCCGCCCGGGACCGAACCCCGCGGGCTCCCCCGGCGCGGATGNTACCGGCGCGGCGCAGGGCGGCGATGTGGCGGTGGCGGTATGTGAGCGGCCGGCAGCTGCACGGCTTCCGACACTACAAGGTACCCCGGGGCCGGGAGGGCGGGCTGCGCACGGTCCTCTCCGGGTGGCATCTCTGGGCTCCGGAGCGCTCCGCTCTGGGCGGCTTCATCCCAGCTCCGCTGGGAATGCGGCCCCGGCCGGCCGGGCCATCCCTCCGTCGCCGGAGGGTCGGCAGGGCTCCACCTGTGCCCGCAGGGGGATGGCCCGCACCTCCACCTGTGCCCGCCCGCGCCCGGCCCGGCTCTGATGGAGTGCGTGCCCTGGGCAGGAGGTGGGTGCTCGCGGGGCGGCAGCTCTCGGTGGAGGCAGAGTGAACTGGGTTTTGAGTGAGTATCAACGTCTATAAAAGCTGTGCCCGTTTTAGAGCAGCGTGGTTTCGGAGGTATCCGGTGTTTCTGTAAGAAAGCACGCATTGATGCTGCTTGTCTGGCTGTCTCCTAAGCCTTCGGACACAGGAATGCTCTGGCATTGAGAAATAAGTAAGAAATCCGGAGGGGGAGGAAAGAAAAACTTACTTTAAATAATTTGATCTAAACCTCATGTTTGCAAATAACCGGCATGCAGAATCCCAGTAAATGGGTGAATCATTAGATATTTGAATTTACCAGTGCTATGTCGTGGACTTAGGAGTTACAGGGGATGAAGTACGGGGATCATCCAGGTTTGCACCAGTTGAGGTGCAGGTGTCTGAAATGGGCCATGCCACCCTGTTCACACAGCCTCACCTCATTCCCCGAGAAAAGCAGGAGGGGCATACCGGCTTCTACCAGCACAACACACAGCCTTTTATTTTATGTTCAGTTTGCCAAAGCAGCCCCTACACCATGGTCCCCAAGATTCTTGCCTTCTTGCTCTTACTGCATGCCTTCCCAGGCTGGGCTCCAACCAGGGCATTCAGCTTTTCCTGGTTCCTATCAAGCCCTTCCGTTCCCGGGGCCGGCAGCTCTGCCTGTTCACCTGAGCAGGAATGAAGGTGGAGGAAGTGTGGCTTCGAGAGTGTTCTCCAGGTTGCTTCCTAGGAACTTGTTATGCACAGCAGCTCATTAAAATGTACCAACCTGTTTGTGTGTCTCCGGTGTGAGTGGGATAAAACATTCTGCAAGCTGCTTCTGGCTACAGGGCGTGAGTTGCACAGGTCTGTGCTTGAATGGTGAAGACGCAGTCTTGACTGAGATCAGGAGGAAGAAAAATAAAAAGCAATTTTTAGCATAAATGGACGCTGTTATTTAAGTAACTTTCTTGAATTATTTGAGTTCAAATAGTACAAATACAGGAATGCTTGTATTACATTCTTTCTTATCACTTGAATGAAAATAGCTTCAAACAAGTGCAGATGAGGAGTAATCAAAACAACGTTCTTTTAAAAACCTGTAATCATTGTGCCATACTTATGATTTACAGAGCAAATTATTACCAAAAGACTGAATCACATATCAAATAATTTCATTTGAATATATTGGTTTCTCAAGAGCATTGCAAAAAACCTATGTAGGGTAATTTTCTTAAGTACAAGAATCAGCCAACGCAGATACTTAAGTATCTGTTCTACTGTGTTCTGAAAAAATCCTAGTAAGTGCAGGCTTTAGAAAGATGAAATCAAATGGTTTGCTGTTATCTGAGGTGACTTGGGACGGGGATATCTTGGAAATAAATAAACCCAAATGGCACAGGTTTCACACAGAGAAGTACTGCTACATGAAGTTAGTGCTGCTGAGCTGGTCAGGTATCTGCAGCATTTACCTGGTGGTCCAGGTTGCAGGAGGACCTGGCAGATGATGGCGGCTCTCCTATTCCTAAATGCTGCTGACAGTGATTTAAAGTACTCCAAAAGTACAAAACGGGTGCAGTAAGGAGAAACTAATCATTACCACAATCTCTTGTCCCTCACCCTCCCATACCTAGAGCTTCCACAACCACAGCTTCGTTCTCACCACCTCCCAGGCCTGACACATCATGCTCTTCAACCTCCTGTTGCCCTCTGGCTGCCATTTCTTCTCCTTCAGCCTAGGGCCTTACTGCATCCTGGTCCTTCAACTTCCCAGCCCCTTGGAGGAAATTGCTGCTTCCTTTGCTGCTAATAGCAGCAAAGGTGCTAAACTCTGATCACTGTGCCTGGCACACATGAGTTACCTCCTCTTACAACCTCCTGGCTATTTCTGCACTGTGTTTCCTGGTGAACCCAGTTGTGGGGTAGGGTGGAGTTGGCCCTGTGAAGAACTAGGTAACCTCTGAAAGGATCTATGAGCATACATTCAATATTGAGGTAAAACACTGTATTGCTTCCAGATTTGAAGCATGCATAGAAAACTTTAGATTTAGTGGCATCCATCTCTCTCTTGTACATCACACTGCAGCATTGTACTCACAGTGCTATCACTAGCTTCACATACTCTGTACTTTGCACAATTTATCTGCTGAGCTTAATGCAGCTTAAAAAAAAATAATTTGTGTAATCAACTCCTTTTGTAAAGGTAAATATGGCCTGAAAAAAAAAAAAGCTGTTCAATTTTCAAAATTTCCACACAGCTGAATTCATTTCTCTGCCATGAATGCTCCAATTGTATGTCTCAGGCACTGTCTGTCTCCTGTTTGCAGTTGGAGGAGGGCCTTGGCAACAAAACCAGCACAGTTCTTTGCTAAGGGAATGGCAGACCTCTAATGAATGCAAAGTTTTCAGCACCCTTTAGCATGTTAGGTCCATGTATATTAGGCTTTTGAAGCAAGTTTTCCCCAATTACCAAGCTTTGGCTTACATCACAGAGTGACCTTAGAGCACAAAAATGCATTCCCTTAGGATGAACCTAAACCAGATAACAAACACAAAAGTATCCCCAGTACATTCAGTTCATATTATTATAATGGAATCAGTTTAGTGTGATACCTTCTGAAATCCTTGTAGCACAGGCATTGGCTCCTCAGGACTAGCTGTTTCACTTCACTAATCTGTTCCCATTCATTCTACCTATTAATGGGGTTTTTAGAGATTCAGTTTTCCTTTTTCTGCTTAAAAGCGCACCGAGAACAGGTGGAGATGTGACGATGAGACAGTTCAGACACAACCCTGGGTATTACTGCTGTGACATTTCTGCCATCTTCTTGCCTCTGGGGGAGGTGCTGATTTCAGGACAGTTGCATGCTCAGGTGATTTGCTGCAACTGTATCACAGAAGATTCTTATCCTTGGATTGCGTGCTGTTCTCCAGGTCATGGAGCAACACAGCTGAAAGGCTACAACCAACTGGAATTGTAGGGCTTGGATCATGTCGTCCCTACTTTTATGTTTTATCAACATTTTGTAGTTCTAGAAGAACACCCATGGAATTACACTGCTACCTTTTCTTTCTGCCTGCTTGGGTTTCTGTTGGAAACAAGCTGTTCTGCAACAACAAGGTGATGAGTACAGATAAAAGCAGAATTTGGTTCTTTGTTTTTATCCTTCTCACCAGAGTGCAGTAATGTCAGTGGTGACCTCGTGTTGCCATTGTCTCTTCTCATCACTTCATCTTTGGATTTCCCTTGCATATTTGCGATGAGTCACCTTTTTTTTACAGTACCTGTGTACAGAGGTTTTTCAAGCCAGAAAACTTTGATGCTTTATCCTCTTTGAGAATAAAAGAGATCTAAGAACTGACTATAGAAGCTTGACTCAAACAATCGGCCTGGAAAAGATGATTAAAAAATCAGATACAACATTAAAAATTAACATCTAAGGTTCCACATTTTCATCTTGTTTTGTCCATGCTGTTTCTATCCTCTAAGTCATGTTTTAGCAGGCAACTCTGTGTGGATAAGTGGTGTGGTGAGGAGGGGAGAGTAAATGAGGAATGAGTAGTTTCATTTCAGTGCGGGGTCTGCTACTGTCCCATGTTCTCACAAGTAAAGTAGGTAGAGGTAACTAAGATGAAATCATTGGAAAATGGAAACATTTTAAAGAGTTTAAAATACTTCTTCAAAGAGAATGGAAACATTTAAAGTTTTCTGTCAGCGTAGGAGGTTCTATCAAGTGGGATTCTACCTACACAGCTGTCTCTCTGTCCCAAATCCATTGCTGTTCAATACTTTCATTAAGCAACAGAAGGAAGAATATTGTAAAATTTTCACTATACTAAAGAATTTTGAAGAATAGGTTTATGATTTAAAATATCCTTGGAAAAGGGATATAATATCCAGAAATCAGTATGAAGAAATTCAGTAAATAAGGTTTTGCTTAGAGGAAAGAAAATCAACATTTAGAACATAAGAGACAACAGACTGCAGGAAAGATACCAGGGGATGAGAGTGTTGACAGCATTGTGGCTGTTATAATAAAGGGAAAAAAGTTCTTAAGCTGGAAGTGTTATAAATACATCACAGGGTTAAGTTTGCTCCTGTAGCTGATGTACTGATCAGGTATCAACTGGAATAATGTGTCCTGCCTGCTTTGGCACACAGTTTGTAGTCCTCAGAACGACATTATGAATACCAAGAGGCTTAGAAAAGATGAACTGTGTGAGACAGTCTGAGTAAAGTGGGAGAAAGAGCCTAGCAGCCATTTGATCTTCTAGAGTGCCCTTTTAAAGAAAGACAATATGTGAGTTTTGGCTGCACAAAGAGAAATTTAAGGTGTCTGCTATGTCAGTCTCGTGTTGATAAGGCCTGCTGGAACAGGTACTAAAGGGGATTGGGCAATCATTTTATCAGTCTTAAGAAATAGCTTGATTTCTCTGAGGCAAGATCAACAATCTAGTGTTGAGTATTAATAAACAGTTGCTGACACCTTTTTATGAAAGTTTTGGGTAATTAGTGTGCTGACATGTTTGCTTCTTGCAAGCAATGGGGTCATTACCTCATGGAAACTTGATCTGCATCCTTAATGTATACTGAACGTGATCTTGCATTAGGTGAACGCTTTGGACTAGAAGATCTCTCATATTACATCCCAGCCCTCATTTTGGAGGGTTAGAGAAACAGGATCTGATGTATGGTGATCACGTTTCAAGGTCTGCCTCTTTCTCTTATACTGACTTATACCAGAAGAGCAAAGTGTGTTGAGTATAATCTAGTAAATTAGTGTCTGGAAGTCCAGGATTCACCCAAATACAAGACTGGATTTCTGTGAAGTCTATGCTTTTCCAAGGCTACAAATGTAACTATGAGATTTAGAAAAATCATGAGTTCTGCCCACCTTAATAGAGCAGTAGTTTTGCTTTCTACTCTGGTAATGCAAGGAGTTCACATGATTTTGAAAATTTAGGAGAAGAGACTTTCATTTGCATACTTACTTGGAACTTCTTAAGAGACAGTTAATAATGCTCATTGCAAAAATGCTCATTGCACGTGGACAATTTTATGTATGTTGAGTACATGTTTATTATATAGTGTTTTTCCACATAATACTTTTAGGTTTTTTCATTAATATTTAATTCCAAATATTATCTGAAAGCAGTTATCAGTTGTGTCTGCTGTAGTTAGATTTTTCAAACCATCACAGTTTATTAAACTGTGTCCTTGAATATTTTGTCCTTGAATATGTCCAGCTTCATTAAACTGTGAGTCAACAGCCCACTGTTCTACAAATAAAATCTTGCAGTCTTCTTCATGTTACTTGGATGGAAGACTGGGCTTGTAATTAAATGTTGTTGAATAGTATATGAAATAAACCAAATAACTCATTACTCTTACATTATCTGTCACTACATTCATGTGTCTCATGTGTCAAAGAGCCATGAGCCAACTGAATATGTCATTCTGAAGACAATCTTCATGCATGCATTACCTCTTTTTCCTCATCCTGTTGTAATTGTAGCTGACAATGTAGCATTTCATGAGTTCTGTAATCATTATCTTCCTTCTACGTATCATATGCTAATAAACCAATAACTTAATGAAATCACATCACAGAGATGCTGCATTTGAAATTTCTTGCTGCAGGACTTTTTTGCAATGATGGCATGGTTTTGAGTACAATATTACACCCATGAATTTACAAAGGTTCATTGGATCACTTTTGGGACAAATATGCTCCATAAAAAGTGTTGTATGCCTTGTTGAATCTCATAAAAGTGCAAATACCAACTGCATAGTTTCATTTTATTGCTTTATCAAGAGATGTTAGCATTCTGAAATGCTTTTTGGATTTTTATGTGTAGAATATGCATGTGTACATATGTATTTTTGTTTATTCATTTATGTTTTAATAGAAGATGAATTGCAAAGATGTATCTGTGATTTGAATGTGTATTCTTGGTTATGAATCTAAGGGAATCCTTATTCTAAGGGCTGTTTTATAGAGGGAGGAATCTTTCTGTATCCCCTCTCTTGTGCATCAGGATATTAGATAACACAAGGGTTTGGTGTATGTGCTACAGAACCACAGTTTAACATCTCTTATGGAAACTACAACATGCTTTTAATCTGTCTTCCCTTTTGGGCCTGGAGTGGTTTCCCCACTTTGGGTTCCCCAGGTATTTAGGTACACGCTCTGGCAGAGCTCCAGCTGGATGGGTACTTGCTCTACTGTTAGATCTTTAAAGGGCTGCTAGCACATACATGTTTGTACATGCACAGAAATAGGTGTAGCACAAAATCCTGCTGTTGTTTCCTTTTAGCAAGGATGGAAGACCAATATGCACCAAAAAAAAAACCCCATAGAAATCAACTTTCTTACTATGTTAGAGCTTTCTTCAGTACTGAGTTAGGGATCAGTTGTGCAGTTCCTTGAGAGTATGCAGGTTTTGGTTTTAGCGGGATTTATATTTTCACCAATCTGGGTCAGCCTCTACCTTTGTCCTTTACAGCAGCACACATACAGCTGTTTTCTATTACCCCTTGCTCAATATTTAATCACATTTCTACGTTCTTTTTAATTATTTTGGCTTTGTTGTTAAGTGCTTGAACGTCTTGCACTAAACAAAGTCTTCTCCTGAAGAGAAATCAGGCAGCATCCTTAATATAACTACTATTTGTTGAAAACTGGCTGCTGACTTCCAGTGCCACTGACTGTCCACTTCTCCCTGGTCTGGATAAAGCACTTGGTTTTGAGCTCCTGGCTGAGCCTGTGTTGAAAAGGAGGAGACCTGCTGAGGTCCCTTCTGACCTGAATGATCCTGTGATCCAAACCCATGGTTCTGTGACCTTAAGGCCACGACACTGCTCTGCAAGCAAGGGGATGTGTCACTGCCAGGCATGAGTCCCTAAGAGTAGCCTGTCCTGGCCCACAGCTCTACGTGCCCATGACCTCATGGACAGGGGTCCATACATACTTCATTAAGGGGAAGGATGTGGCACATGACCCAGTGTGTGCTAGGATTCCTGAAAATGAGGAGGTGAACAATAAATATACCTTTGCAAAAAAACATCCCCAGGACAGCGGTTTGTGGAATAACAACTTCCTGATAGCTTAGTAATACCAATCAGAATTGTTGAATTGCACAAACCATGACATTCTAATGTTTGCTAGGAATAGTATCAGACGGAAGGAAAATCCAACTGTATTTCCTAACTGTAATGTGCACAGGCTAATGGAACTGAAGGGGGCAAAGTGAGAGCAGAGAGAGGAGCTCAGGAGCCCAACTTGGGCAGCCTCTTCCTTCACAGTGCAGCTGCATCCAGCCCTAGTACAGGCTTATAACTCTTGTACTTAGGTATTGGTGATGTAATATTAGAAAAAAAAAAAAAGAAATATATATATACGTGGGTGGAAGGAAATGCACCAAATTCTTGTATAGGAGATAGAAAACCCAAGAAACCCAAGCCATTATTTATTAATAATTTACTAACTGATGGTATAATGTAAAGCAATTCTATTATTAGAAATAACAGGACTGTATTTTGGAATAAATCAGCACTTAAACTGCTGAACATATTTGGCATCCACAGTGTTGTGGAGCTCTGTTGTTTATAGCATGCTTCTCTTTCTTCCCTTTGTGAAGCTTTTGTTAAGATCCAAGACTGTGTCCCATAATAAGTACAAACCTGTAAAAACATATATAAAGTAGAATTAAACTCCACATGTTTAACGTCTTCTAGGAATCGGAAAGATTGTGTAAAATTGTTACCAGATGTGCCAGTGTTTCAGTATTTTCTTTAATTTTTGTGTGGTTCCTGAAGGTATCATAGAAGCCAAGTTCATGTTGCATAAGACATTGCAGAGAAGGGTGATTTCCCACTGAGCTCTCTTCAGTAGCAACTGGTCCATGCTCTGGATTGGGAGGGTCATCTTCCAGCTTTCAAAACCACAAAAAACCTTATCCTGTGCAAAAGAGAGTCCATTGTCATGCCTCCCATCCCTTTGTCATCTACAAAACACAGGTGTTGTGAATGTAAATGACTGAGTGGGACAATACACTGCTACCTGGGACAAGATTATTTAAGTACAGGAAAGGAATAGTCTGTTAGTATAAAGAGCAGCTGAAGTTGAAATAACAATCTAATGTAGTTATGCAACTACATTTCTCGCAGCTTGCTTTCTCTCTTGACTCAAGTGTGTGTAGACATGCTTTATATTTTTCTCTTAATTGTAGTCATTCCAAAATTTTATTCTTGTGATGCCTCCACAGTGCAAAGCTGGAGAGGACTAGGGAGTCCAGTGAAGATCCAGTGTCTGCTCTCATTAATGGTTAGGTCACTCCTGTTTGGGTTTTGTTTGTTTTCTCTCAAAAGTCTCTCCAAGGCAATAGCTAGGCTTTTGGTTTAGAAATAGACTGTCCTGGAGGTGGTGCACATAAGTTTTTGGTTTCACCATCCTTCAGCACTCTTCCAATAAGGGCATTTGGGTTTTTGAACATGCACAGCAGACAGGGCTCACTTTTATGTTCTGAAAGTGCCATATTGCTGGGTTACAGTGTAGTCTCCAGATTGTTCCAAATACTTTGAACTTAAACATTCTGAATGCTAATGATGTGTTGGGTGTGTGGGGCCAGATGATGAGGTCCAACACCCCTCCAGAAGATGCTGTGTGGTGCTGATGTGACCAGTTTGCAGTAATGGGAAATATTTCAAAGCTGTGTGAATGTGAGCCAGAAGGTACCGTTTGTCTTGTATTTAGCAGAGCAGACCTTGATCACTGTGAGTGCTTTTGCCCCTCAGTGTTTGGCTCTGCTGTCATTTCAAAACAGTTGTCTTTCTACTGTGTAGCCAAACCTTTGCTTTTGCTCATTTTTTTGTCTT
>WBNO01006999.1:0-10517 GCA_013400575.1 Peucedramus taeniatus | reverse complement strand
CCAATTCACTTCTGTTTATACTTTTGGAGGCCTGAGGCAGTAGGCTGTCCTTGAATTTCAGGCCTAGAGGGATTGTTTTGTCTGACCAAACAGTGAAGAGAGCTTACTAACACTCTATATGAAGTTCAGAGTTATACACTAGTGCAGTACAGGATCTGAAAAATAGTCCATCACTAGTCCATCACTTTTTCATGATTTACTGTAGAAAGACAGTATGTAATGATAACCTATACTGAATCATTCATGTTTCTCGTAAATTGAATCAGAGCAGCTCTCAGGAGAATTAATTTCATGTTACAGCTGTACACTTCTACATTTACCTTCTTCTGCAGAAGACTTATCAGAGTAGTAACTTTTATATGCCTCTTTGTGTGCCATTTATACACTTACATTTGAATACAATCCAGTGGTACAGTCCGGTTACTCATGAAATACAATTGTGAAAACAAAAATCTTTGTACTTTTC
Source organism: Peucedramus taeniatus (assembly GCA_013400575.1). Taxonomy (NCBI): domain Eukaryota; kingdom Metazoa; phylum Chordata; class Aves; order Passeriformes; family Fringillidae; genus Peucedramus; species Peucedramus taeniatus. The sequence continues at coordinate 10,051 of WBNO01006999.1, read as the reverse complement.
CACCTTCTTAACAGCATAATTCATACTCACACTGCAGGGTCGGTTTGGCAGAATTAATTTATATTAACATCATACATTTGTGAAACTTCTAGTTGGTTGTAACTTTGTAATGATTTTCAGTTTATTTTGCTATGATATCTCAGCTTTCTTCCCAATGTGGTAGAATTAGGATTAGACTTTGGGACAGTGCCACCCAGTGAGGTAAGATTCTTTACTAATTCCATCCATTTTATGTCATGTAAAAATAAATTAGGGCCAAGAATACCAGGCAATTGCTCTATGTATGGGCATTTCTCTGTGTAGCAATGGTAGAGAATATCATACAAGAAGAGAATTTACTGTCTCAATTCCTGTATAAAGAAATACACAATATGAATGATCTGTCCAGGTATCCAAAGCATAATTTGTAAAAATTTTTAAGGTGGAGCTTAAGAAGGAAATTTTCCCTGATAGTGTTCTATGGGAGTATTTCTCGGAAACATTTTCTAAAGATGTTCCCCTCAGGTCTCATGAAAGGGCTTGATGGATACTATATGGCAGAAATTCCTCATTTACTGGCAATGCTTTTTGCTACAGGTAGTCTATGTTTACTGAAACACTCAGGCCTTGAATCAACAGATATTTAAAGGAATGCAGTGGTTCAAGGCTGGAACAGTTTTGCTTCTTGAAATATCACTTTAAGATCACCAAATATATTACCTATTTTAATGATAACACTGATAGTTGGGAAAATCTGTGTGGAGTTACACTGACATTGAGGCCCTCAAGACCTGAATCAAATTTTGCAATTTTTTTTCAAGTTAATCACTAGCTATAGCTAGACAGTTATGACTAAGCAATTCCATTGTGAACATTGTACGCTTGGCTAATCCTTTGTTTTAAGTAAAAAGGAAGGCAATCCCAAGATGAATGGACTATCTGGATGAAAGCCACCAGGAGTGAAGTCAGCAGAACTGAGCTGACTAAGGTAATTCAGACATTGGGAGACCACATCCAGCAGGACACTGACCACTCAAAATAGACCCCAGACTCAAACAGAGGGAAGAACTGCTCAAGTGGACTAATTAGCATGAGAAGTCAGAGTTGTAACAAAGTAGGGATTTGAGTACTAACCAATAAAATAGTTCTGCAATCTGTAACCAGAGAATGCTCATGCCTTTGTTAAAAGGTAAAAACTGTAAAATTTTAGTGATCAGGGACCCAAACTTTTGTGGATTAACACCCAGCTCCCTGCTTCGTGCATAGTAGAATAAAAATTAGAAATACCCCTCCCTGCAGTGTGAGTTGGCACTTTGCACTGGGTAACGAGCCTGCATTTGGGACAACAATATCACTGAAAGGATATAATAACCAGATAACTTGATTTGGAGTGCTAAAAAATGTAGTTTCTTTTGGTTTTTTGCAAGTTATTCCACGGGAATTTTTCTAAAAATGCTTTGGGTGGATAGTATTTTTGACATCATAAAATATTTTGGTCAGGCAGCGTGCCGAGCATTGCTCTAAAACTTAGTGACAACGATGAATCCAGCATATTTCTATAATTAGAAGTCGAGCCTTTACTGAGCAAGTTTTTGATGTAAATGACTCATATATAATCTGTGAAGCTACTGCAGAATTGGCAAACAAGGAATTTTAAGAGGTGTCATAGAAAAAAGAAAAAGTGACTTGATGCTTGCCTCATGATATATAAACATAATTTTCCAGAAAGATTTTTGAACATATTTGCACACAGTATAACTAATGCCATGACTAATATCTATCCATGTGTGTCCATGGTGCTTTACAGATGTCATGAAAAAGACTGTGGACAAAAGTTGACCAGGTTCACACACAATAAAATGGAGGAAGGCATAAGAAAAAAAAAAAGTCTAAAAATTTGTTGCAATTACTCCCCTCATAAGCTCCCATTAATTGTTTTACTAACTTGATATAAAAACTATGATTCCAGTCTGTGAGCTGCCATGTGAGAACTGGGAAAACATGCATTTTTACCCTGCTGTCCATTTATCTACTGTGGAGGTATTCATCCAAATCTCATTTTAAATCTTTCTGCCTGCCAAATAAGATGGTATGCAAATTATTCCATAAACTGTGAATTTTGTCAAAATGGAGTTGAAAAATAATTTTATTTTCAAAAAGGGGCTTGGGAACATGCTAGGAACATTTGCAGTAGAAATGCTCAAGTCTGCGTCGGGGGAGGGAGAAGAAATGCCTAACTACAACTAGAAACTTCTAACACATAGAGAGCAGTTATTGTAGATTTTGCAACATCAGTAGTGATAGGGAAATGTTTTGACCAGCCTTCCTGTAATCCTGTGGTAGCTCTTACAGTATATCTTCCATTGTGCTTCACCTTGCAGTAGAGTATATTTTACATAAGACAGCTTTTTCCTCTGACTTTCTTTCCCCTAGGAAGCACATAGGCAGCCCAGAATACCTTTTGTGTTAATAGCTTTTATACTTGATGCCAGTGTATTCTAGTATACTATAATGTATTTCCTTCTGGAGGAAAGTATCTAGGTTTTCCATAACAAATAATATACCAAATAAAGACCATATTTAAAATACCTGCAAAGGGATTTAGTTTAACCTAGTTGAAGATACTGTCAGAAGTGCCAAGTGGCTCTAAACAGAGTGCAATGCTCCTAACAGATCAGTACCTAATGCAAAGTTGGGTCCAGTTACATTTTCATAGTATGCCTTTATACTACCCTCTGCTTCCAGGTAAAACCACTCTATTTTAATCAAATTGCAAAATGAGTAGTATAACCAAGACAAATTATCTCCAATGCTGGTAAATCCTCCATGTGTTACCAAAGGTGTTCAGTGCGACATTGAGTTTGATGATATATTTGCTCCAAGTGATGTACAAAAAAGTGATGTGGACAAGTTTGTTCTAACATGTTTTTAGAAATAGACATGATGTATTTATTGCTTATACCTACCTATGTTTTAAGTAGTGGCCTTGGCTTTCCAAGATGGCCTCTGTGTGTGTGCATACCTATCACAGTATGTTTGTTTTTGTCCAGTCTTCAGGCACACTATAATTAGATTGGTTCATAATGTTGGTAAATCACATAAACCCCCCTTTTCTCATTAAGAAATATTTCTGAACACATTTATAAAGATCTGAGACCATAAGAAAATTCAGAGTCTAATGAACTTGAAGTAATGGGAAAGTATTATATGGTACATTTTAGAACATTGTTATAAAGGTGTTATTGCCATAATATACTAGGGATTTGTTATCTAATGTTTTGAAGTTTTAGTGCTGTGGGATTCTTGGGTTAAATTTTGTGACTGTGCTAAAAAAATGTAATTATAAATTGTAAATGCTCTTATATTTTGAAAGGAGAAAGTAAACATTTCTCTTGTCCTCAGTTTTCCAGTCTCTATAATTCAGTGATGGATATGAGGCATCAAATCAAGGCTCTTCATGTTTTATTGTTAACTTATAATTAGAACAAAATTGTTCTAATATGTGTTCTAATATGTGCAATTGGAAATCTATTTAAATCACAATCTATTTAAATCTTCTTATATTAGGTCTACAAGTGATATACTGTCACACCAACAGTTCCAATTTATACTGTGGCCTCAAACACAAACACAAACGGCACAAGTCCGCTATGATCTATTTTGATAATTTCACATCCGTGTAGGCTGACCTAAATCTCAGTCCCCTGCACTTTCACTTACACAGTGCTTAGTACAGCTGGATGTCTTTCTTTTTAGGTTTCTCACTACCAAATTCCTGATGTCTTTGTCTGCTAAGCTCTGGAGTGCAGCTAGCCTTAGGTGAAGGGGAATAATGTATGTGGTCGTACAGAAAGATGTCATATTGCCAAGCATCTTTGGGGCTCTGGGTGTAGCTACTGGTCATTAGGTATGTTAGGCTGAAATCCAGCCTCAGTGCAAGAGATTTGGCAGGTCTCTGTGTGTGTTATTTCACTCACATTGAGAGTAGTGGTGCCAGTGTGTGGTAAACACTCTGGCTGGATGACAGGTGTCCACCAAAACCTCTCTGTTGCTCTGATACTCAGCTGGGCAGGGGAGAGAAAATGCAGCAAAAGGCTCATGTGTGCACATAAGGACTGGAAGAGATCACTCACCAATTACCTTCACAGTCATAATAGACTTCTTTGGTAAATTAGTTTAACTTATTACCACTCAAATTAGAGTACAATAATGACAAATAAAACCTTAAAACACTTTTCAACTATCCCTTCCTCTTTTCTGGTCTTAACTTCACCCCAGATTCAGCCTAATCTGGGCTGCAGGGGCACAGCTGCCTCGCCATGGCCTGCACCTTGGGCTGCAGGGGAATCTGCTCCAGTGCCTTGAGCACCTCCTCCTATTCCTTCTTCACTGACTTTGGTGCTAACATGGTTCTTCTGTCATATATCACTCCCCTTTTCTCTGGCTACAATTTGCTTCTGTACAATAACTTCCTTCCCTTCTTAAATCTGTTGTCCTGCAGTCATTACCGCTATTGTTGATGGGCTGAGCCTTGGCCAGTGGCAGGTCTGTCTAGGAGCCAGGTGGCATTGGAATCATTAGGCACTGGGGAAACTTATGGCAGCTTCTCACAAAAGCTACTCCTGTACCTCCCTGCTACCAAAACCCTGCCATGCAAACCCAACACACAGTAACAGCTCTCACCCTGTGCAATTCTGACCTGTGCCCCAGGAGTAAATACTGGTTTTGCTATCGCCTGCAGAGTTACTCTTGGATTAGGCCATAAATAGAACACAAGTCAAACTAACATTTTCTTTGGGAAGTAGTTTATGTTTGTGCATCTCCATGTATAAATGTATGTATTTTGTGCCTTGAAATAAAACATATGCTTCTCTTTAACTTAAAGTATCCTTCTGCTATTGAGTAACTTGCAAAACTTGTTCACAGTTTATCTCTTCTTTTTGCTTTCTTTTTACACATGCTGTAAGAGTAGAAGTTCATAGATTTTCTAAGCTGCTGCTCTCTATCACTTGAGTTAGTAGACCCGAATGTCCATCTAAATGTTTGGATTTCTGTCTGGACCTCTGAAAATCAGTTGGAATTGTCATGAACTTGGCTTAGAGCATGACACCTGATTGAGAACTGCTAATTTAAGGTGAACGGGGGAGCTGAAATTGCTCCCACTCCAGTACCAGGAGGAATGCTGTCCAGAAATCTGCAGCTTTTGCTGAGAGTGGAAGGCAGTCATTGTTAGCAGTTTATTGGTTTCTGCCTCTTCTATGTTTTGCTTTCTGGTCATATTTCTTTGCTGATGTGTGCCATGGTTTTAATTTGAATTTGTTGTGGCCACTTAAGGTAGTCTTTTAACTACACTGGGAGTTTATAACTGTAATATCATCAGGAGCAAAAATTTAGGTTTAGTCATTGTGGGAATCACTGATCACATGCTAATTTTCCAGTAAGTCATTTCCTGGTCCATAAAACTTTTAAATTATACTGGATTTTGTACAATGAGGACTGCCATTCTGCTGCTCCTGTGTCTCTGGATATATCCAAAGAGAACGGATTATCCCTGATAGGTCTTTTCTTTAGCATAGAGTACCAGATAATGTGCCATATAAATTATTAATTGCCCATATAAATGGATCCAAATTTTTCCCCATTCCTTCTATTGCACAATAGAAAAAGGCAGTCAGTGTAATGTGATCTGTGGACGCTTCATTTGGAAGTAAATTCATCTATTCTGCTGTCTAAAATTGGGAAGTTTCTAGTATAGTAAGCACCCAAAATCTGTTGTGAGAAAGTAGCTACTTCAAATGTATGATTTTTCTCATAGGAAGGAAACACACAGTGCAAATTATTACCTGGAGGCACCTTTTTCTGGGTGATGACTACAGGGAGAATCTAGATAAATAGTCTAGATACATCAATTTTAGAATATGTAATTGAATGAAACAATCTCATTCTCTGTGTAGATGGCTTTTTACTGTACTCATTCCCCACAGGTTGAGGCAATGAATCTTGCAGCTGCCACAGCTCCAAAGAGCTAATGGCAAAATACATTTAAAGAAACAGATTCAAGCAATGACATTCCTTGACTTCTAATAATGATGTTCCAAACACAGCCTCTGGCTCAGCAAGTAAATAAGTTGTAGGTGCCAGAAGATAGGAGAGTATCTCATAATTTTCCCACTTAATTATTATGTGTTCTTAGTTAATATCTCCAATGATTTAGCACCCCCAACCCCTCCCTTCCCCAAAATGAGCAAGGTTTTCAAATCCTATCAAGTTACCCAGCCCCAATAACATCACAGAAGAGGATACTATGGACAAAGTTCTGCCATCTTTGCTTATTTCTTAAAAGCATCTGAATATTTACCGGTCATGGATCCTCTGTAGCCATTTGTACTTTCTTGCAAACTTAGTGTAAAATATCACCATACTGATTGTTTAGTGCTTTACATATGCTTTGGATAAGGATAACTGGAAACTACAAAAAGCAGCTGACATTTATATCTAGGAAAAAAATAATTGTGGCAAGAATGAAGAATAAATTTCAACACAGCACTGCAGGAATAAAAAGTAGGAAGTGTAAGTATTTAAGGGAGGACAAAAGAGAAGTCACAAAGACAGAATGAGGAGGTAATACTTGAGACCTAGATCAGCAAGTGTGCTAAAGCTAAATAAAAAAATATTTCCTACAATGGAGACAAATGCTTGCCCATTCCGAACATTTTCACCAGATCATAACAAAACCTCAGAGAGTAGCATGAATCCTGTCCACAAACAGTGTGAGCAAAGTATGAGGCTGAAGAAGGAGTGGATGCTCAGAGGCAGCCAGTAGTGGTAGTGGCTCACCTGAGGAAAATGGCTTCTGTAAACAGTTTTAGAGTCCAGTTGTTGGGAGGTTTTTTGTTGATTTTTTTTTTTCCTCTTAATAAACTGCAGGCAGAACTTAGTTGATGGACAGCACTGGTCCATCAGGCTGATGAAGAGGCATCCCTGTTTATTTTAGATCAATTTTTATTAGCCATGCAATAATAATTGAAGTGAGGAATATTTCCCTGAGATGAATGGCCTTGTAGGTGGGCTGGTGACCTGAGTCACAGGCAGTGGCCATTTGCCTTACCAGATCATTACTCTTAGTTATGCCCTGTGCTTCAGTTATCACTCTTGTTGGAAGCAGAGTGTGGAAATAAACATTCACTGGGGCCATTCATTGTTAGTGGCTACAGGCTGAGCTTATTGACCATGTAAAAATACACCTACATTAGAATAACTGGTATCCATATGGAGACAGAATGGATTTTCACTGCCAATTCAGTATTCTTCTGTGGATTTTATGATGTAAGCATGAGTCAGTTCACAATGTTTGAACTGTCTCTCGGTGTATTATTAAAGCAATATATTTTGGCATATATCTCTCACTATAGTGGTACAGTTTTTTAAAGAATTACAGCTTTTTAAACATATGATTTTATACTAGTGCTTACGCAGTATTTGTTCTATTTGCTTTACATAAATCTTTTCTGTTTACACAAACCTTTAATTTTATCTCTGCTTCAATTTTTATAGTAGGGATGAGACAAATGAAATCTAGTAAATTGAAGAATTGTCTTTAACTCTTGATATTATCACATACATAAAAATAATAATTCAGTGATTCATTTTGTTTCTAGTGCAACTAGTTATACAGTCAGAAACTTTTATTGAAACTTTCATGAATTTTTATTTTGATATATTAGAAAATCCCAGAAAAGAAGTGAATATACACACAGACAAAGTGAACAAGATCTGTATTCAAAGTCCAAATATTACCTATTTTATGGCTCAAGCCACGATTGTGATCTGAAGCACATTTCCCTTTGGAATTTTTAAAACTAAAATTATTGTATAGGTCTTATCCTTTACAACAGTAACAGCAAAATGCTTTGGAAATTAAACAATGTGTTGGAAATTAAAAACGTCAACACGTTGGATCTGTTTTTCTCAGGCTATTTTAAATTTGAGTTAGGCCAGTTGCTTTGACATTTTCTCTATTACCTGAACAGCAAGAATTTACCTTGTTGACCCTTNAGGCATTAGTACTTTCAGACTGAGGATGCAAAAGAAACAGCTGTCCTACCAGAGCTGTCATATGATGAACAGTGGCTCTGTAAAGATCACTTACTTCCACAAGATGTAAAATGTATTGTGGAATCAAAGAGATGATTATGGCTGTTATTTTTCCTAAGGGAAAATTGAGACTATTCATCTGTAGGTTTTATTGAGCATATTAATCTGTGTGTTTTATTGCTGCATAGAATCATAGAATGGTTTGGATTGGAAGGGACCTTAAAGATCATCCTGTGTTAACCTGCTTGCCATAGACAGGGACATTTTGCACTAGACCAAGTTGCTCAGAGCTCCATCCAGCCTGGCCTGGACACTTCCACGGATGGGGCAGCCGCAGCTTCTCTGGACAACTTGTTCTAGTGTCTCACTACCCTCACAGTAAAGAATTGCTTCCTAATATCTGATCTAAACCCATCCTCTTCCAGTTTAAAGCCATTCCTGCTTGACTTATCACACCATGCCCTTGTAAAAAGTCTCTCTTCAGCTGTCTTGTAGTCCCCCACTTAGCACCTTGCTGAAAGGTGCTCTAAGGTATCCCTGGAGCCTTTTCCTCTCCAGGCTCAACAACCCCAATTCTCTCAGCCTGTCTTTGAGGGCACAGGTACTCCAGCCCTTGGATAATTTTCATGTTCCTAGCTGGATTTGCTTAAACAGATGCACATTCTTCCTCTCTTGGGGCCTGCAAAGCTGGACATAGCAGTCCCGGTCTTGAGAGAGTGGAGTAGAGGGGGAGGATATTTGTGTGTGTGCATATTTGTGTGTAGGCACATGCAGGTATACAAAAGAGAAGGAAAGCCATGATCAAATACAGAAAATGTGCAAAATACAAATCTTTCAAAAGCTAACCATATAGAAACTGAAAGGGGGTGTTTTATGAGGTTTACTTAGCTTATCTACAGACCTGGAAGATCCAGAAAACTATTTTATTTAGAAAATTACTTATTCCTTGGTCTTATTCATAACATCAATAGGACAAATCGGTTTGTTTGCTTTGGCTAAAAATATTACTGGGGAAAAAAAGTCTTTATAACATTAAGGTTTATTTGCTTTAGTTTGCACCCTGTTTTATATTGCCTGGATCTTTCTTTGTGGTAGCATCACAGAAATACAGTTATGATGATTTTCACCCAAGAGATACGTGACAGAAAGCTAATGTTCTTGTAGCAAAACTATGAGGAGAAAATAACTCAGATACAGATGTAATATCTGCAGAGGTGTTTCTAAATTGACACCATCTAGAGGTTTATATGGTGGCTCTGTTATTTTTTGAGGATTGGTAATTACAAAGAACTAGACAGTAAATATACAGACAAACTGTCTAGGATTTAAAAGTGCAATGGACAGCTCTCAAAGTGCCAACCAGTGTCCTTTTATTAAGAAATATAAGAAGGACATAATTTCTGATAAACAATTTTTAGAAATAAAAGAGATTGTATTCAGCAAAGATTTGGAAGCAACCTTTGGAACATCACATTTAAAGTAAGAGAAAAAAGGGAAGCTAGAAGCATGACAGAAATGAAAAAAAAATCAACACAATTAATCTGCCTTAAGCTGGGATCCAGTTGTAGTTTGCAAGAACAATTTGCATTGCAAAGTGTGTTCATGTCTAGATTTGCCTCACTCTGAAGCTCAAAATATTATTTGAGGTCCAGACTGATTTCTGATGATTGTGTCTTACTCTTCCCTTTTTAAATTTTTTAAATTTAAATTTAATTTAAATTACTTTGAAATTCAATGGAATTTCTGGTTTGCCTTGTCCTGTGTTGAGTCCTCTTAATACTCCTTTTGAAAGCTGAGGAACAGCCCTACCTGGTTACTGAGACACATCTTTTACTTAACAAAGTTTCTGGCCAGTATCAGCTCTCTAAAAAGTGTCAGATGGTTGAACCCACATCTACATTCCACCCCATTTCTCCTCAATCCAGGGTAGAGTTTAAATGGCTGCAACAAATTTACTGTTAACATTGAGTAGGTTTTC
>WBNO01006989.1:1723-14722 GCA_013400575.1 Peucedramus taeniatus | reverse complement strand
TATTTGAGAATCTAGTTCCAGGTCGTACACATTAAGCATTGTTCTTTAACAGAAGTTGCCTTGGTATTGACTTAACAGTGAAGCACCCTGAGGATTATGATTCTGTTCTGCAACTTCTGTGGAGTAGAAACTGGTACACAGTGACAAACATGTAAATGTCACCTAGGCAATTTAACGTGGACAGTTTCTTTCAGTTAAAAAAAAAAATCCCAGTCCTGATACACACTCTTCATTAATTTTGCGCATTAATTGTTAAGTGTTGTTTTACCTTGATTGTTTTTTTTCTTGCCTTAACATTGGGGGGGAGTGTTTCTTCCCAGATGTTACTTCTATTATTGTCCTAATGTAGGAAGACTAGTTAGTCTGAAGCATATGCTTAAGTGATCTTCTGCAAACAAAACAATTTTTTAATTTATTTGGGAACTGCAGAGGTCACTCAAGCTATGATGTCCTGGTGTTGGAAGAGAGACATCTAAAATTTAAAGCTGCAGTTCTCAAAAAATTTTCTCTGACTTGGACAAAAAAATAAACCCCAAAACCCAAAGAGATACTTCATAACATTCTCTCCCAGCAAAAGTTATTACAAATATCTTTTTATGGGAGGGACAAGAAGGATTTCAGTAAAACTTAAGCATTTTGATTAATTTGTAAGATTGAGGTACTGAATTTCTTGAGAGACTGTATTTCATTTACATGTGGCCAGACTCTTCTATAGATTTTTGAATATTCCAGCTGATATAAAAAAATAAAAGAAGTATTCAGTAGTTTGATAACTTGAGCAAAAATAAATAGAAGCCCAAGGAGAGAGTTTGTCATTGATGGGTTTTTTTATTTTGTTTTTTATAATACAATTTATGCCTGTTTGCTGAAAAATTTGTGCCACTTTTCTGCTTTACAGAGCATCACTTGAGAAAAGTGTGTGTTTTGTGAACTGTGGAGCAGTCTTTTGTCTTTCTGTAAATGCTTTGATTTGATGCCCCCAAGGTCATGCCTGGTAAACATTTTGATACTTTTGTAAAGAATTTACATAAGCACTTTTCAAGGAGTGTCTGAACATGCTGCTCCTTGGTGGCTATGTTGATTTGGCTAGTTCTGAATTTGGCTCTTACTCTGCCATCACCAGTTGGAATTTGTATTACAGAGTGAGTGGGTTAATTAGTCCATGTGCAAGAGAGCCCCCCCAGGAATCCCTTGTGACTGTAAACAAAGTAAATTCCTCAGGAATTAAGGCAGTTCATTGTACAGCTGGGCCCCAACTCCCTGCTTACTACTGCAGTGGTTTTGTTAAGGTAAGGCCTCAAAGTCCTGCCCACATTTGGTTTTTTTTCAGAGTTACTGAACTTGAGATACAGATGCACACTTGCAGCATCAGATTCTGTGGGCTGTTCTGGAACTGTGCATAGAGTTCACATTTATTTTAGTCAACCATGGCTCTTGCAAAACGCTGCAAAAACAATGGGACATGATTTCTGTATGGGAACAGGAACAAAAATAAAATACTGGTAGTTAAGGAAAATATGTCTACAACCAAGGTAGTAGGAACTTGTCCAGATAAATCAAATAACCTTTCTGGAAGATTAATGCAAGTTTGACAGTGAATGGAAGAATTTTATAAGCAGTCAGTTTTTTGGAATAGCTCAAGCTATCCTTACAGATAAGGATAGAAAGTATTTAGAAAAAATATTTTCTCCTCATTTGAGTTTACAGTATTTTTAATGAAAAATGCTTGGCCTCTCTTTAATTTCTTTAAAAAATCAGTTGTGTTTTGAAATTGGTGATTAAATTAATATGTTTCCAAACACATTTTCTACTAAAAGGTTTTTGTCCTCAAGAGTTGCTTTATGATAATAGGAGCCTTTTTTAAGGATATGAAGTTTGTTTCAAGGAAGCATTTTATATGCTAAAATTCAGCATATATTCTGGGTTCAGAAAGTATGATTTTTCTCCCATGTGGTTAGGTTTTTAGCCTTCAGTTTGGAATATATTGTAAAGAAGGGAATTCTCTTTGGGGAGTATGGGAAATACTTCTAGTGTATGTTGAGACTTTTAAGTTCTCAAGTGTTCATGGAAGTTCCACTCATCTCAGGGACCTGGAATTCCCAAGGGCATATTCTACTAGTGAAGACTGAGGTGAAAAAAAACAGTGAGAAGGCTTTTTCTCTCTCCTAGTCATCAGATCACTGCCTCATTAGCAATGGGCCCACATTTTGCCTAGTCCTTCTTTTTCAGGTGATGTACTTCAGAAATCTTTTTCTGTTGCTCTTCTCATCCCACGTCAGATTCAACTTTAGGTGTATTTTGGCATTTCTAAACATATCCCTCTAAGCTTTAACAATGTATCTGTATTTTTCCAAGTTTAGTATGTCTGAACAATCTTCTTTATGCTTCCTATTAATACCTGAATTTAGTCAGGAGTTCCCTGCATATCCATATATACCTCGCCTTTGATTTTCAATGTTATTTTCAAGGATCACTGTCTAGGTTAAGAATGGTCCGTTCCAGTGCACAGGAAGTCAACAAAGTCAGCAGAAGACTTATAAATTTTAATTGAGTTTACAAATATTCTTCCACCTGTTTGTGGTCTGTGAAGCAAACTCTCCTTATGTAAAGGCTTTTAGCAATTTTGTCAACTGATTTCCCTTTTGAATAACCTAGGGAGCAATTACACCTGTACTTCTCCAGTAGTTCTACAGGAATGGCAAAACATGTTGATGGATGGAGTTGTTGAGAAGAATTGTAATTGCATCTCCTGGAACAGCTGAATCTGTCAGTTGCAATTGATTGTGTTTGACTCAATACTCATACACTCCATTTTCCTTTACAAAGTAAAGCATTATGCATACTCCCTGTGTTTATTCAGAAAAGTACGGAGATAATAGCTACTGCTGTAAACTATCAAGTGGGTGCTTGTGGAGAAGATGGAGCTACGCTGTCCGTAGATCTGTGCATTAGAAGTATAAGAGAAAACAGGAAAGTTAGAATTACCTGTAAGGAGAAAACAAAAAACTTCTCAATGCAAATTGTGAGATATTGGAATAGGTTGCCTGGAGGGTTTGTTGAAACGTCATCTTTGAGGATGCTCAAAATTTGATTGAAAAAGGTTCAGAGCCTCCTAACCTGACTTCGACCATACTGTGCTCTGAGTGGAGAGTAGGACCAGATGACCTCCACAGGTCCTGTCAGCTTAAATTCATGATTTTATGACTGTGTACATTCTTATTAGATACCTGTCAGTGAGACATAAGAAATCAGATCAATAATAGATCCTTTTGGACTATGCCTGGATTTTTAGCAGTGTAATTTACAGCAGGTTTTTTTCCTTAAATTTCTGATAATGGGGACAGTAGAAGTTAGAAAGATACTAAATATTTTGCAGTTCAAGTGTAGAGAGACTGCGTAGTCTAAGTAATTTCCCTTTGTTCTTTGTTGCTGTTGAAAACGGAACTAAAATTGACTTTGGAAGTGTAGATGCAGTTTGCAAATAAAGCACAGAGAAGTGGTGAAGGCTGAATAGACTGGAACACACTGACTAAATTATGCTAAGTTAACAAAATAGAAAAATTGGATAAGAAGATTGAAAAAAATTCTCATGTTTTACTTTTCCATAGAAAAACGTTTTTCTGGGAAGATTTACCTCACCTTCTCTGTGCTGGAGTATTTTATGTAAAAAGAATATTTATTTATAAATAATATTTATTTTATTGTGATGTTTTCATATTATTTATAACAGCTTCCTTATTTTTAATTTGTGAGGTCTCTGAGATGATGTCAGTACACAAGAGTAAATTACTTTGTTGTGCTTGCATCCCATAAAATATTTTTACTGGATCTCAACATTTACATGTTCTATTTATATAGATAATTTTATGGCGAAGGAATTAAACCTTGGTTATTTTTCAATATATAGAAGTGATTTGGAAATTCTTTATGAAGTGTAGTACAAACTCTCACACAAGGAAAAGCGTGTAAATGCTACAGGGGACCTAACACTGAAATACACATATGAATAATATATTAGTTGATATACAGTACATATAATTAAAATTGAAAGAGTAAAGCAAATTTATAAAATATTTAAACTGAATAGTGAAGAACACTGCAGAGAATTAAATGCATTTCTTGGTTTTTTTATCCTGACAGTTATATGCTATCAGTATGTAGCAGTTTTCCTGGGGAGGATGCTTCCCACACATAAGAAATTGCCTGGGTTCTTTGACATGCAGTGAAGCATAACTAAAGCAACAGTCTCTAGATATGATAGAAAACGGTAGAATTTTGCTCAGTAAAAAAGGTTAACTTTCCATTACCAAGTAGAAATCGAAATTACACAAATATGTGTTACAATTTAGAATGGAAATAAATTGAGCAGTTAGAAGCTATCAGACATCTATGACCATAATCTTTGTCATAAGAAAATTGTGAAGTTATTTAAATATAGTTTCCTCTTGAGTTGGGGTGGGGGGTAGGGGTGGTTTGTTTTCATTTATTTTTGTTGCTTTTAGGTTTTCTAAATTGCTGAGGTATATTACTTTTTTGCCGTCAGCAGCTAAAATCATGCATTTCCATGAGAAGTTAAAACTACATAAACTCAAAAGGACCTTGGTCTTGTCTGGAATTATGGATGCATGTCTTTGAAAACTGCAAGTTATAATATCAGATATAAATGGAAGCAATGATTTGGTATAGTCTTTCTACTGTAGTGATTTAAAAAATCTGTTGTAGAACTTTTCTGACCTCGAAAAATTTGGTGTCTTGATTTGAACAATAGATTGCACTTAGTGAACAGCTTTCTTTAAGAAAATTCAGTAATAGGGGCTCAGAACTATGTAGCTTTATGTTGAGTTTTTGTACTGAAGAAATCCCTGTCTAGCATGGAACATTTTAACAATTGAAGTAGGCAGGTTTGCAATGAGAATAGGTGTGGGATTTGACTGAGTGCCAAATAATGGATTTCTAGCCTGTCTGCCAGTAGTTGGGTGTCTTTCTGGATGCCCTTGTAGGGTGTAACAATAGATTCCACTGCTTGCCTAGATGCACAGAATTTAATGTCCATTAAGATACTTCTAAAGCAGAAGCAGAAGATGATGAAGACTAAGTCTTTGTACAATCATCTTTTGTTTTGCTTTTGAAATCCTTTAATTTAATGATTTGTGTTATAGGGTTCTTGTTTGTTATGTCATGTTAGGTCTCCTGTCTCAAGAAATGACATAAAAAGAAATACAGCAGAAATTTAAACTTAAAAAGGAAAAAGTGTATAATTGTGATGTGTATTTCTTCTGTTTATTTATTTTAATGTGTTTTTTCCCCACCCCCTCTTGTCTTGTCTTTTCCTCCTGTCAAATAAAGGCCAAGAAACACCAGGTCTTTCTAACAGAGACGTATGAAAACAACATGAGAGAGCTGGAGTTACTCTTGGACAGCTTTGCTATGTCAGGCCAGCGGACAGCAGGTTAGTTGAAGGTATAAAATGACAGATGCATCTGTCAATGTTCCAAAGTCACTACATTGTGGGAATTCTGCAGATGCCTCTTGCATTCCCTCTTCTCAACATGCTTTGATTTGATGACATGATAAGAGCAGTTCTCACAGCAGTCAAATGGCCTTGCTAGCTGAGAAAGGGTGACGGATTGTGGACCTGCTGTTGTCAGCCCAGAGCTTGATTTACAAATGCTGGGGTGTATATGATCGGTCAGAAAAGGGCTCACTTGCTGTGCTCTAAATCCAACTGAGAAAAAAGTCCTTACAGTATACCTGCAAAGGGAACAGATGTTTTGCCTGAACTGAGCCAAATTCTGAGGCAACCTTCAGCAACTTAAAGGTCATATATTCAAAAAGGTTGTGTAGGACACATGATGCAACACAATACTTTTTACAGTTGATTGTGGACCCGTTCTATCTTGCATTCATTTAATCTGATACAGAACAAATAATTCCCTTTTTTTATTAAAATTAATTGTAATTCAGTGGTTGTCACTCTGCTACCTGGCTTTATATATAATTATTGTATCAGACTTAACAAACTGCTGCTTGGTTAGGCATTTGAAATAGTGGCTGACATAAACAAGCTGAACTTTTAAATCAAGCTAGTGATTTTTTTAAAGCTGAAAATTGAAACACTTTTAAAAATCTTCATTTAAAACTGTAATTCCTGTTAGAAAAATTGCATACTAGACACAAAGTGCTTCCAATTTACAGTGAAAGTAAACCAGAAGAAAACAAGTAAAATGGGGCTTACAGAGCAAATGGGTTTATTTTATGTATATCATGATATATTTTTGTACTTTTTAGCTACAATAGATAGAAATGGGTTGCTAGAAACACTTTTGTATGGAGATACATTTTTTTGTGTCTTCACAAAATGATTTTTTTTAGGGCCAGGTGATACTAAATTTCAATAAAGAAAACAACCTCTTGGGGTTTCTTTTGTCCATAAAAGGCAAGCTTGTATTCTATGATGTATTGATTTCCTTGCATAGGCTATATGCTTTTTTGTTTTGGAACTGGTATCAGTTTTATTCTGTAATTATAAATGTGATTACCATGATAATACCTCTAGGTTTACAGTTGAAAAGCTTAAGACTGTACATTTTAAGACTGTACATTTTCCTCAGTTTTGCAAAGTTCCACATCCCCAAAAGGACTTAAGTAACTCTGGGGGGAGCTGGATGCTGCTGCCAAAGTGCAGTTTCCAAAGCAGCAATTGTCTTTTGGATGGTAAGCCTTGCTTAGAACAGCTTTGACTTGTTTCTATAATATTAGAAATTCAATAACAGTACTTTCAGTATTAATTTGCTTTGTTTGAGGTAAACTTTTAAATTAATTTAAATAGATCTTTTATTTCAAGCTTTAGGATCTCTGAAGAGGCTCTTGAGGCAAATAGTAGAATTTAGTTTTGCAGTGGATCAACTGAGTCTTTACAGTCACAGTTTTTTAATATTAAAATAGACATTGACTAAGACATTTGTTCTATATATTTGTTACTTTTAAGTTTGAAACTTAATTTTTAATGCTTTTGCATTATTGTATTATTACTGTGGTGTACTTACAAATTTTTGTATCTAATAGTATTTATTCAAAATTTTAAAAAAATGTTATTATATTTGAAATGAAATGTCTATGTGCCAATAAAAGTAAAAATCTTAAATAAGTCTTTGTAGTCTAATTACTAGATGAGGGGCTACATGAGCCACAGCTGGTGGGGAAGTCTTTCTTGTTCTTGCGGTCAACATTGATCTTAAGGGGTTGAGAGATCTACTTAAAAATCTGTCAGTATTAAAGATCCAACACTAAAGATCCAGCCCCTTTGCTCAAGTGCTGATCAGTCTATGATTATTAGGCTACACAATAAAGAGAAGATAATACTATATTTTTATTGATAGTATTGATTGTCAGCCCAGTTGATGCTGGGTCCATGCCAGGCACCCATGAAAGCTGTTAACTCATGCAGCTGGACAGAGGAGAAGAAACTTAATGAAGGGTTTATGGGTTGTGGTTAGGACCAGGAGAGTTCACTCATCAAATACCATCACAGGTGAAACAGGCTTAACTTACAGATATGAAGTAAACTTACTACCAACAAAATCAGAGCAGGATAATGAGAAGTAAAACAAACCCTTAAAAAGCCACCTTCCCCCCATCCCTCCCTCATTGCCAGCTCTACCTCCTACCCAGCTGGCACAAGGAGACAGGGAATAGGTGTTGCGGTCAGTTCATCACCCATGGCTTCTCCTGCTGCTTGGGGAGAGGACTCCTTCCCCTCCTGCACCACAGGGTCCCTCCCACGGGAGACAGTTCACTGAGAACTTCTTCAACGTGGCCCCATCTCATCTCCCTCCAAACTGCTGCAAGGTGAGACCATCCCACAGGCAGCAGTCCTCCCAAAACTGCTGCAGCGTGGGTCGCTCTTCCATGGGGTGCAGTCCTCCAAGGACAGGCTGCTCCAGCCTTGCAGCAGGGACCCTCTCTCCAAAGGCCTCCCACAGGGTCACAACCTCCTCCAAGGTGTCTGCCTGCTCCAGTGTGGGGCTCCTCCGTGGGCTGTGGGTGGATCTCTGCATCCCTGTAGCCCTGCATGGGCTGCAAGGGCACAGCTGCTTCACCATGGGCTGCGCCACAGCCTGAAGAGGAATGTAGGCTCCCGTGCCTGGAGCACCTCCTGTCCCTTCTTCTCCACTTGGTGTCTGCCAAGTTTTTCCTCTCACTAGTACTAACTCCTGCTTCTCTGTAGTGACAATTAAAACCACACCACAACTTTTGGTTTGATTTATTCTTAAACCTGTTATCACAGAATCACCATTTCTAATTGGCGCAGCCTTGGCCAGTGGCACATCCATCTTTGGAGCCACCAGGGGTTGGCTCTGCCAGACATGGTGGAAGCTTCTGGCAGCTTCTCACAGAAGCCACCCCTGAAGCCCCCCCACTATCAAAAACCAGTCCATGCAAACCCAATACAGATTAAAACCTAAATAGTTTTAGAAAGCTTTTTTTTTTCTTTATGCATGTCAAAATAACAAGCATAAATCCATGTCTTCTCCTTTTCCAGTGACTTTTATAAATTTTCCAGAGCATTGTTATTCTTATTGGTCCATTTGCATGAGTTCACTTTGTATCTTTTCAGTTTGTCACATAGTGCAGTAATTCAGCAATAGGATATGTTCTTAGGAATGTTTGTCTTCAGGAAAAAAGTAATTGTGGTTGTAGTAATCTGAAAAAAAGGTGAAATGAGTGCAAAGTCTTAAGAGTGTTAGCTGCTTTCAGTTAGCATGACCTAACTCACCAAAACTACTGTTTTGGTTAAAAATCTAAAACACAGCACCATACATATGAGCTGTTATGAAGAAAATCACCTCTTCTCCTACCCTTGGCCCAGTACAGCTAGCAGAAAGTCTGAAACAGCAGATTCAAGAGTTTATTCATTTGTATACTTCTATAAGACTCATATGGAGCTTGGCATTTTCCCCAAATTCTTCCCTCAAACTCGTGGGGAATATTGGGCATATGCTTCAAGTACTGGGTTGGGGTTTTTATCTCATTGCTGACATGGTGCTTCTGCCACAACAGAGTGCATCTGGATTATGTTGCGTGTCTCCTGCACAGTTGAATGGTGACTGGCAGTATTTGGGCAGCATTAAAGCCATAGGTTTGTTTTCAGCTAATGCAGGTAGGCTGAATCTGTATTTCTATTGGCAAATTGAGCTGCCTAGAAATAAGAGTTACAGCAAAGGCAAGGAATGACAGCATGAGAAGTTTACTGGCAAAATTCTAATTTTGCCAAACATGATATTAATAACATCATGGCAGATTGGAACTTAAAATATGAAAATACATTATTTAGATAGTTTGACAAAAACTATAGTATGGAAGATAACTCTTGGATTGACTTAAAAGATACTGTTTTAAACTGAATGAGAATTGTGTGTTACGACTTTGCCAGAGCTACAAGTATGAAAAAATAGTGGGGTTTTTTTGTGCAACAAGATCAATGCAGAATGTTCCTAAAATGGGTAGTAGTGAGAGGTTGGTCTTGTAAATGAGAAGACTGGACTGGAGCTCTGTGCATAGCTATAGCTGTGGTTATGTGATAAAAATTATGGTAAGGTCACACTTGTCACTTTCTTCAATGTGAAATCTTAAAAAACAGAGGTCAGATTTTATGAATTCTTAGATTGGTTTTTAGTGCAACACTGTTGTTTGGGATATCTCTAGTATTCACAGGGCTCTGAAGTGTCATTAAGAAATTCTTGGGTTTTCCCTGACTACAGACTTCCAGAAACTGTGTTAAGTAGGTGGAGTGGCTGATAGGACAGAACAGAGGTCTGTCACTGGGATGTACATGCTGTAGAGCTGATCTTGCTCCTGTTACCGAAAGCAGTCTTGCAAATACGTGCTGCTTTGGATAGGTGGGATTTTGACTGTAACACCTGGTCCAGCCTGAATAGCACTTTATATTTCTTTGATATTTATATCAAAAGTCAGGAGAGAGGAGGCCAACTAATTGAAGGAATTTTGTAAACAGCTGTTGGCAATGTGTTCTGACTTGTGCACTTAAGTAAGTTTTCCACTGAGTTCTATTGATGCATTGTGTGTAGCCTACAGAAGGAATTTCATCATTTTTATACATTGCCTTAGTAGAATGTTGTGCTTATTAGATGACACTAATTACAGAATTTTTTTAAAATGCCCTGCAAGTTTGTAAGTCAGCCTCCTCTGATAAAGTTTTATGGAGAGCCAAAGAAAATGCTCAGACTTTAGTATCTGATTTGACTTTGTTAGCTACTCTGTGTAAATTGCTTAATGACATTGGTGATAAACGCCTGTATCATTGTTTAGTTGTGCTGGGAGTTATGATGATTTAGCCTTCCTGGATTTAAAATCCCACAAATATTTTCACTTTTGCAAAATAAAGCCGCTATTACAGTCAGTAGAGATTTGCTTACAGAACATGTTAGAAATTGTTTAATAGTTGATACTATAATTTGCTACAAAGTAAGTGATAAATGCTTCTTAGGAATATAAATGCTGTTGAGAGGAATGGTCTGTCAGTAACCTAGTATTGTAGTGTAACACCAGAAAAAAGAAAAATTTGTTCTTGGAAATGGAATATCAGCTGACATCTTATGACCTCTTGATCAATACAGTGTTGTTTTGCTTTCTTGGCACATTGTTCTGTGCACTTTGGAATGCTCAGACTTGTTCATATGTCCCTAATTAAGGCAACAAGATCAGAAGTCTCAATCTAAATGTTTAATAAATATGTTTAGTGTGTATATAATGGATACATCAGACTTATAATTGAACCATTATATAGGACTCTGCAGACAGATAATATTTTTTTTGTCATTTCTTTTAGAATAAAATTCAAGATAATTTGAAATGTTAGTAAGTCCTCTCCAAACATAACATAATCATGTGATCTTTGGCTCAGTAAGGCTTTAATTTAAGTAAATGAAGTACTGCCTTACTATATGTGTGCTTAGTCACAACAGCAAAATAATGCCAGGAAAAGTGTAACATTCTTAACTTTCAGACAACATGTTTTTCAAAGTATATAATTGTGTGGTTTCAAAGTTGGCTTGTCTGACTGAATGACACAGGCTTGACCACAGTAGAAATAACACGTGAAACAGCATACCAAATGCATGAGGTATAAATGTAACCCAGAATTTACAGTTCTGTATCTTCTATTAAAGCTTTTATACCAGTGTCTTTCAGCTATATTTGCTGTGAAAGCATGGCTATACAGCTGTATCTCTTATGGCAAACAAGGCTGCTCTTTAGTGTTCTGTATTGTCACTGAAGCCCTAACAAATTCTAATACCTCACATCCAGGGTGAGTAGTTTTCTCTCTGTGGCTTTAAGGCTTAATTTTTGTTCCGTGTTTTCCTTCAGGCACTTGTGAGGACAAAGATAAACCTCTGAGCTGCTCTGTCGTTGAGACTTTGAGGTGTACCTTGACAGCTTACCAGAACAAGCTGGAAGATACGTCTAATGAGGTAACACTTGCAGTGTTTGGCTTTATATGTATTGCATTTGGCCTGCAGCAGAACATACACTTCGCTTGTAAAGAAACGGCAGAAGAGTGGGAATGTTGACTTGACAGCTTCAAGTATGCCCAAAGAAAAAATCTCTGTCGCTACTATTTCTCTAAGCTTGCCCCACAGTAAAGTTTCATATTTGTGGGGACAGGGAGAACAGTTTTTTGTCTTTCTAGTTTAATTTGGTTTTCTTGTTCAGTCTTTTGGGATTATTTTCAAAAAACATTAAGGATGACAAGCTGTTCATATATAGGATTTTAGTTAAAAGGTAATTATCTAAGAGGGCAGCTGCATATACTGCAATGTTCCTAAATACACAATGATTGAGCCTCAGTAGTCACTGCTATCAGGTATGTAAATGATCATGCTCCCTTTTACTTCTAAAACTGTGGATTCTCTTTGGAGAGCTATTTTGCTATCATTTCACAAAAATAGGACTGTTAGAATACTCTCTTTAAGTTATCTAAGAAAATAATGGAAATATTTCAATTTTGGGAATCTTACTCTTGGAAAAAATCAGATGTTTTCCATGCAGTCCAACTGTCCTTTTATATCACTGACTGAGAAGTTACCATTTAGCATTTATTTTCTTGTGTGTTTTGCTAGTCTGACTAAATTACTCCTCTTGGGTGTAAATGTTTTATTAATTTGTGTCTTTAAAGGCTGTAGAAGGAAGTTAACTACACCATTACAACTTTTTGTACAAAATTGTGATTAGTCTTTGAATAAAACTGGCAAATACAGAAAGGCAAAGTGTGATGAGATTGTAAAGGTGCCAGCACTCCATTTCTAGGTTTTGTCTTTTGTTTTGACAAATGTGTAGTTACTCAACAGGTTAAAAAAATTAAAAAGTTTTAAAAAAAAGAAAAGTATATCAGCTTTGCCCCTTTTATTGGGAAAAGAATGGTCTCCCACAAGACCTTTGAGTTTGTTCAAGGGGCACAAAAATAAGTGACCATGGTAACAATTATACTTTTTAAACAGCAAGCCCTGTTAAGTCTCTCCCAGTGAGATAAGAGAACTGATGTGTATAGTCATTATGAAACTCTTCTGAGACCCAAGTCTGGAAGCTGAAAAGTAACTAGGAACATATTACCCACAGCGAATTGTTATTTGGGAGGAGGAGCATCACGTGATAGGCAGCACAGTTGAAAAGTCGACTCAGCAGGCTTTGGCTTAGTGATGTGCTTTGTTGTGAAACTGTGCCAGAGACAGCAGTGGGGAGACCAAGGGGGTGGCTTCTAAGAAAGCAAAGAGAGTGTTCTGACAGAAAGAAGAATGAACTGTCAAGGAAAATAAATCGCAAGCAGAGCAGGACCAACAGATGACCTGCCACAAGACTTCCCAGTAGGACTGTGTGTGACTGACCCTGAAGTTGTCATATGGAGCCAGAGATCACTGAGCACCTTTGTGGTGCACAGAAAGGGCAGTGCTCTGTCCTTCTTGATTACTCCTGCCCCCACAG
>WBNO01006988.1:4973-18611 GCA_013400575.1 Peucedramus taeniatus | reverse complement strand
ATTCCAAGCTCTCAGAGCCCCCTGCTCTGACCTCATTCCAAGGTCTCTGAGACCCCTTGGAGGGTCTCAGCCCATCCAAGGCAGCAAGAGGGATTTCCTGGTTTCCCACAATGAACCCTTCTACATCACTTAGTCAATGCTTCTGCTCACTCAAAAGGCAAACTCTATATGTGAGCTGTACAGGCACTTGTGATCAGGGGAGAGGTATTTATGATGTACCTGCCATACTAGGAGCCCCAAAGTCACAGAATTATGGCTATGTATCAGTTAGGAGTGAAGTGAATCTTGCAAACACACACACATTCACCCTCTCTGTTAAGGAGTTATGGTCCTCTCCATTTAGCCAAACACCAAGAAAGAGAGAGCTCTCAAAATCTGCATATCACTCAAAGTATTTCACTCTAGAATACTTCATAATCAGTCTCAGTGTGGTGTCTAGCAAGTCCTTAATGTTCAACAGTCAACTGGCTACCTCCCAGTGGGCCCTGCATTGCTCCTTCTCAGAAGAGGCTAATGTGTCCTGACACTGGCAGCGAGCACGAGCAAAGGAATCTTTCTGTGTCTTCACCATGTCACTGCTCATTTCATTACATAAGCTGATGACTGCTTCAGGAGCAGCCTGCAGGAATAAAAGCTCAGAGAGAGTCTTCTTTGCCTCTTCTGAAAGGACTTTGCTTATAGGGAGAGATAAAATTTGCTCTTACTGTGCCACTTTCACCACCACGCCAGGAGGACCTTACTGAAAAGATGATGGTGCCACACTGGTTGTCTTAGAAAATAATGACTGATCACACTCAAGAATACTCCACTTACTCACAAAGCACTTTGGCATTCATGGGTATGACTCATTCTTCTCAGAAATTCCTCTACAAAAGCAATTTTAAAAGAATCTGCTGACACAATAAACTAAAAAGCTCAAATTTGCAACATTCGAGTATTTTAAACTCTGGCTCCAGTCTGCCACTCTCACTTCACCTTAAAAGGATACATTCAAAGAAGGGCAAGATAATGGCTAGATTTACAGGTGGCAGCACAGATCAAATACTACGACTATTTAGCCTAAAAAGGAGGATTAGAAAGGACACAGCTGAGTCTTTTCTTTAAACCCTGTCTCAAAATGCAATTCCATAAAATTCCAAACAGCTAAGGTGATGTCAGCCACCAGAATCCCCAGCAGGAGATCTTCACATCCCAGAAGCTCTTCTTTTTTCCAGAGCTTAATGTAGCTAGCATCAGAATTTACTCATACCAATACAAAGTCTGACACTTCAGCAAAATAACAACTGCACTGGCACACATACCCTCAATGTACAAAAGTGCAGTAGGAGTGAGAGTAAGAGGAAGAGAAGTTAAAAAAAGGAAGAGAAGTACAGGAGAGCTCTCTCCTTTAGCAGTCACAGAAATTGGGGAAAGACCACTACCCTGAACTGCTCAAGCAAGACCTGGCTGAATTTAAGGCCCCAGGAGTCAATCATATTTTTGCAACTGCTTTCCACACAAACAGAATTTTACCACTTTACAAAACCCTTCATGCAGCTATTTACTGACCAACCTATTTCTGTTCACCATCCTGCAACAAACGTGCATAAATTAGCCTCAACTACTATTCATAAATTGTAGGAAAATAAGGAACAGGGAGGTACAGGCCAAGTGAGACCTTTATTATTCCAAGTATTTACTGCAGGACAGTGTTCCTGTAAAACTTTCAACATTCTGCTACTCCTTTTTCTTCTCCAAAGTAGCAAAGAATGTTCTACTGCTTGTAAAAACTCTCTATCATTGCACAACTAAGGATGAAAATTATGGAGAGTTTTAAAAAAGTGACGAGGTGAGCGGAATTAAAGTTCAACTTCCCTATTACTCTGCAAAGGACTTTTAATTACATCCAATAAAAATATGATTAGGTTTAAAAATAAAAGAGAACTAAGTATAAAATAATAGTGTTCCACTAATTTTACTTTTCAAAATTAATGTTGCTGCACCTTCTATTTTTCTTCAAAGAAATGTCAGGCAGAAATATCAAACTGTCCTTAGGGAAAAATCACAGCATCTGAGATTTAAGAAGAATCCCATGCTCGAATGAATTACTGTACTACTATTCACTAGGGAGCAGTGTATTATGAGGAACAATGTAATAAAAGGCTTTTTTTAATATTAGAATATACCTCTATATATCAACAGTGGCAACAGTGTCCGAATAGCTCCAACATCTGACAATTTGTAACCAGGCTTCCCACCAATCTACTCTTTATGACAGTCTTAACTATACATTTTCTAACACAAGGCACGATAAAATAGAGTTGCAAGCATGAAGAACTTCAGAAATTACTAAAATACTGTATGTCAAGAAATCCTGTATTAGTACAAATTATTAGCAGGTAAAATGGTCCACTGGATAAGGATAATCAGAGAGAAAATATTCCTAGCTGCACCAGAGAGTTATCGCATGACCTTGAGCAAGTCACCTAATTTCTCTAATTTTCCAAATCTTAGCATATGAAATGAAAAATGATAGTAATGCTTGCCAATTATAGCACAGACATAAGAGATCTATGTCAAAAAGCATTTAATTATAAACAGTAATTATTAACAATAACTTCTAGCCCAAAGGACCTGGGATCATCTCAGAAGAGCTTCCCCACTGATATGGCAAAGACTGCCAAAGGCCCATGTGCTCCTCCTCATTTTTACAGTCACTCTGTAAGAAACAGATTTCCATAGATTCTGAGGTGTTAGGGACAAAACTCTCCTCACTTTAATTCAACCTCTTTTTTACCTCCTTTATCTTTGAGAAAGTAACTAGCACTGGAACGAAACTTAGAAAAATACTTTTGCTACAGCTGAGAAACTTGCATTATTCCTACCTCTCCTTTCAAGGAATAGGTAGAATCTGAAGAAATTCAGGGAAGCAAGAAGAAGTTTGGCTGGGTAAGTAAAAATTACACAGGCAACTCATTACCAACATGCTTCAGCCACAAGATCAGCAATGCACCTTTACCATGGCCTTCCATATAAAAGTTTACCTCTGCCAAGTAATAAGCACTACAAAGTTTCATAGCAACAAAGTATGTCATTTCCAAAACCAAAATGTGTTTATTTGTAGCACTTGATATACACACAAGAAGCAAAATCCTAGACCTGTCATTAGGTTATTACAGATGAAGTACTGATGGTCATGAAATTTTGGCCTCCATTTAAAATATATATTTAGGGGCTCAGGAAGAAAAAAAAAAAAACAACCAGGCTGCTTCATACTTTTCCCAGCAAGAAAAATTACCTTGTGCAAATATTCAGGTTTTTAAAGCAGTTCTACATTGCTTGATGTTAATTAGAGAAACTACTCTCTTTAAACTTAATGCATTTTCAGGTGATGTTTCTTCTTACCTGGCAAGTTCTTTAATTAAGTTCGCAATGCGTCTCTTGTCCTCAGGACACAAATCCTTTAAAGAAGCACTT
The DNA here is from genome assembly GCA_013400575.1 of Peucedramus taeniatus. Lineage (NCBI taxonomy): Eukaryota > Metazoa > Chordata > Aves > Passeriformes > Fringillidae > Peucedramus > Peucedramus taeniatus. The sequence continues at coordinate 15,155 of WBNO01006988.1, read as the reverse complement.
TTCATTCCTCCTTCATTAGTGCCCTGAAAATTTAAAGTTACATTTTAGAATGTACTGTTTAAAAGAAAACAAATATTTCATAAGCTATTAAAAGCATTTCAAGACCTAATAATTAGAAGCTGAAAGTAGATCAATTCTAACTGGAAATAAAATTCATATTTTTTAAAATGTAAGTACATTTCAATGAAACAAATTACCAAATTGTGAAGAATTATTTTAAGATATTTGTAATTCAAATGCAAGCTGCTAGCTTTAATACTAAAAGATGCTGGGTAAAGTTTTAAGACATGCAGTATTCTTTGATTCATACTAGATAAAGAGAAGTTAGTTCTCATGACTTGGAAATCTAGTGCAGCAATATCCAAATCCAACTTTGAACTTTATCAAATTAGGATCATAACGTAGGGAGTAAGGAAAAAAACACGTGCCTTAGCATTTATGACCAAAGCATACAAAACAGCAAAACACTGTTAGCAGAGAGTACACCCCTTATTTCATTTTTCTAACGCAGAGAAAAGCACACACACCTTCACATACGGCTACCGTTCGGTTTTACTGGCTTATTTGCTTATTTTTTAAATATATACTATAATTACGAATATATATATATATATAGTGAATATTTTTTTTTCGTATATATACACTATACTACTAAATATATGCTACTTTCGCAAATAACACTTGTCAAAAGAAGGCTGTAGCCGGGCTGAGCACTTCAGATCTTTCACGCATTCCCGGGAATGCAGAGAAAGAACCGCTGCACTTTCCACGTGTGCCCACCAGAGGGCCCTCTGCTGCCCGGCATTCCCGACTTCGCTGTTTCCACGCAGGAAACGGTTCCAAACCGGTTTTATTCACCAAAAATTCCTGTGATCGGGTATTCAGTTCTGCAGCGCCAGTGGTAAGCACGAAATGCGAACCCGAAAATAAATGCAGCAATAAGAGCCATGATGTTCTGTCCAGGATTCTGGCAAGTTTCAGTATGTCCACTCAATCTGAAGGCGTTTCAGTCTATACTTTTACAAACCCCCTCCAAGTGCATAAAATGCTTTACATTTGATAAAAGAATGCCACCAGATGCCCTGCAGTTTGGCCAAGTCAAGACAATAGTGCACAAGAGAATACAAAGCCAACACTGGGTTTCCCTTATTATCACTAACAGCAGCTCATTGACACACACCAGAGAGGCAGTGGACCCTTTCCTTCTTGGCTAATTAAACAGCATCTTAAAAACAATTAAAGAATAACGTCCAGTACAAAGAGAGATGATGTTTTCACACAGGCCCATGTTATACCGGTGTGAACCTTCATTTTAACTTCAGTGTATTCTTTTCAGGGGCAAGGAGTAAAGCAATTTCACAAGGCAAATTTCAGCACTTTTCAAGGGGCATTTGATTTCACAGTTTTCTTTCCAAACATATGTCACCTACAAATGAAGAGAGAATGTCTAACCTTACTGAATTCAACCAAAACGTATGGTTGAAGGAATTTCACTTCACATGCTAAAAATGTGTGACTTTTTTTTTTAGCAGATAGATGATGAAAGTTCTTTAAGAAAAATGAAAAGTTACAGCTCTCAAAAAAAGAGAATGAAGCTTGATCACATTAGTGAAGGGGATTTTAACAGAAGGTCTCTAAAACTACTATCCAAACCGATGTACATACTGTCAGACAAACCTTTGTGGGATGAAGAGGAAAATCAGTTTCTTCTGTCACCCACAAGTATGCAAAGATGGTACACAAGAAATTCTCAGAGGCAGACTTGTACCATAACACACATCAAAATGAAGCTGTGGAATAACACACAGCACCAGCTCAACCATCCAAAGAAGACCACAAAGGAGGTAGAGACCAAGACTGTTTTGTCTCCTTTTCCCAGATTTCTGTCCTTTCTACACAGTTCAAGATAGAAGACAGTTTTGGAACTCAGTACTGGGAAGATATTTTCTCAACACCTGGAAGGTAATAACTGCATGACAAAATCATACAGAATCACAGCAGCTCACCTACTCCAGCCTAGAGCATTTTACTCAGAATTATGTCCAGGCCAGGCTGGATGAGACTCTGAGCAGCCTGCACTAGTGGAAAGTGTCCCTGCCCATGCAAGGGGGCTGGACTAGATGATCTTCAGGGTACCATTCAACCCAACCCATTCTATGACTGTGCCATAGTAAAGCCATCAGCTCTCCCTAGACATGCACACAATGCTTTGCAGAAAGTGAGTTGTGTTGTTGATGAAAATTCCATGCAAAAGAAGTTCTTCAATAACGAGTAAAAACATGTGTTCTGTTTGTTTCAAGTATTCAGAGCTTATCTTTGGAGTACAAAGTTTCCTTAAGAATTTGGCAAGGCAAACAAAAAACAGAAGGTTTAAAAAGACAAAAATGAAATACAGCTTTGAACACATCTTGTTGTTAATAATACAAAAGCACGAGTCACCAATTAAGATTTCACGTATCAGGCATTATATTTAAAAAAAGAGTAGACCAAAACCCATTTATACAATGGCTTTCACAAAAAAGGAGTAAAAACTCTCTAGACAACAAGTAACGCAATCAATGCACCATTCAACAAAATAGATTTTAATGTGGCATATGAAGGCATCTGTGAGGCAGCAGGCTTGTAGATAGTTATGAAGAGATGCTTCTACATAAAGACTCTGCATAATGGGGGCTATTTGTGGAATTTATCTGCATGCCACTTAACAGCATCATTTGCAAAGTAGAGGTACATATCAGCCTCTAAAAGCAAGTACCAATAAACAGAGAAAGGCAAATACACAAGTCCAGGAAAAGCTCTAAAAATTAATACTAGTTTAATAACTAGTCATGTGTCATGCTGAAGGATTTGAAGGGCAATGACACTGTCAAAACAACAAAAATTGAGAAACCTGTCTTCACACCAGAGTTTTGAACCTACATGTCTGGCACACAGCAGTTACTGAGCACACAGAAGGCAGAGAAGGACATCTTAGATGAAGAACAAGATTCAACTGCATGATAATAAAACAGCAATGCAGAAGCAGTCAAAGGTTTTAGATCTCGCCTGCAAGTGGGAAGATGCCAAACCCCAGTGATTTACAGGCTGGCCCAAGATGACTGCTAGGCAAGAGACTCAACAGTACTCAAATGACTTACACAGTCATTGTACTACACAAACCACGTTAGAAAAACGGCGTCTCTCAACAGATTTCTAAACATCACAGCATCTATCACAATACAGGATAACCTTCCAAAGGAAACCCTGCTGCTTTGGAATTTCTAATGCCAGGAACTGTAGAAACACATCACCTAGTCTCACAGGAGGAGATCACAAAATTCAAAGCAGCTGACATCAACTGACAAAGCTACTTCTACTGTTCAAATGCATTTTGAACTTTTACTATCAGATCAGAAACAAAAAGTGATTTTACCTTTCTGACATGAGCGGGCACAGCAAAAAGGTCCCTAAAATGAGTTTTTACTCGAGTAATTTCTAAATGAGATGACTAGAGCAATGAAAATGAATAAACTGAACGGAACTTCTTGCATGTTTAGCTAGTAAAGTATAGATTAGGCACTACCAAGGGTTACATGCATTGCCTCTGTACAAATACACACATAGAAATATAAATAATCTGTTTTACATAGCCCCACTTACACACCACTTACATAAATTAGCACATTCACCCTTTGTTCTCTTCAGGTGATAATTTCTGCTAGAAAGCCATCATGTAAAGCAGGCAAAAAGCATAAGAGACTGTAAAAATAACTACTCTAAAACTGTGTAAACGTTTTCAATCTAAGAATTTTCAGCTGTTTTTTCTACTATGTGCACTCTTAAGAGCAAGAAAAATTTGCTTTTACTGACCTGCTGCCCTGTCAGACCTCCTGTACCTGCATCAGGATCCATGGAAACAGAAGCAACAGCTACAGGCGCCTTCAGTTCAGTTTGACCTGTTTGATATGTTGGCAAACACCTTGTTCCTAAATTTCCTTTTGTAGAAGCTCCTGTAAGTGAAAGACAAGCAGAACATGCAGATTATAAAGTGAAAAGGGGCCCTATTCTTGCCTTCCACAAAGGTAACCTTGCCTTAACAGCTCTTCTTTTGAAAAGAATGAGAACCTCAGGAATAGGTCACCCTCAGGCAGCTCCCCCCGGCCTCTCACACCATACAAAATTTCATTAAGATGAATGCATCAGCAGAAAAAGAGGTGCATGGCACTGAAGCACACCCAGCCACATTGAACATTTTGTAAATTCTGAAATGCACATTATGTCTTCAGACTAAAGTTCAGTGCAAATAAACTGTGTTTGAGTAAGATGCAAAAGCGTAAAATTGAGCTTCTGCTTTGATACCCAAAGACAGTAAAGAACCAACCAGCAGTAAAGCTGTTAAAAGCACCACTCATACAATAAAATACCACTTTTTCTGTTACTCAGCCAACCTACTGATGCTCACTGTTTGTTCCTTTCAGGACCAGGCAAATGAGTAAGGCAACACTGCAGTGCACACTCCACAGATCATCTGTCAAACACTTCCTGCCACAATTAGAATTAGATCACCACTACGAATAGTAAGAACATGAAAACACTGAAAATCCTGATGCTGCAATTACAAAGTGCCAATACTGACACTAACACTAAAACCTTGCAGGGCCAGATTAAAGCCCATAGCTACTTGGTACTACATCAAGGTTTGATTTTTGACTATTCAGAAGTGCAAAAAGTTTTGAATAAAAAATATTAACATCATACTAGCAGAGCAATTACATTTGCTTGGGTAAATAATTTCAGAAGTGTACATTCAAGTGAAAGAACTAAATTATAAACTCTAATATCTCCATGCTAGTACACAAGTGAAAACAATGGCCCTAAAACTCTCTTCCACAGAAGTGGTAGAAAACTTCCCAGAGTGAATCAATTTCCATTATTTAGGATCACTGCTTTATTTCCAGGGCCCAGAGAAAAACAATCCAACACCACCTGGCTTAAAAATTTCAGCATGTTTTTTGTAGTTCAACAGAGATGTTTGGCCAGTAGTTTGGAAGGGTAAACCATGCTACCCCAAACCCAAAGAGTACAATTCCTCAAAACTTATAACTGCTGGATGACACACATACAATTTCAGTCTAGAGTTAACCATCCCCAGATACATTTCCAGGACCTCATGTCACTTTAAGAGCTGTGTTTGAAAACAATTAAGAGAATTCTGAAGGGGAACTAAGAACATTCATCTTTTCTCCAGCGATGTACACAAGTATGCACTCAGTAAATCAAGGTCAAAAGAACTAATAATAAAAAAATAATTGCTTTATCTGTACACAATGAATCTTCATTTCAATTGATATCTTCAAAATTTACAAAAGACCTAACACCTCTAATGCTTCAACATTCCTTGGAGACCACATTAAAAATTCAGCTTGCCTTATAAATTGGGTAAAGCCACGCTGTACCTGCAACAGAAACAACTCCCCTGGAACTATTCATCTTATACAGTCTGCTTATCTAAGCAGCAGAGCATAAATCCTCTGCTGTAATCATGTATGTCCCATTACAACTTATGATGACCCTCTACCTTACACATACTCATGTACACAAACCACACAGCTGAAAAGACATTGCAAATTTTATCATCCACAGGAAAAAAACTTTGTTTATGTCTATTAGAAGGTCATACCTGAAACAGGTAGCAGCAGATTTTCTTCATCAGAAGCTACATGTGGCTTTGTTAAAGGAAACAAAAAGAGTGCAAGCTTATCTCCTTAAACAGAACTGTAAAAAGAAGTATTTGGTCTCTTAATTTTGCATAGCTGTTGATAAGAAAACAGTCAACATTGTGGGAGCAAGAAAAGCAAGGAGAACTTGGTTTAAAAAAATCACCACAGAGATTGCTAAAACAAAAGGACTTACTCCTTCTTCATTGTGCATTAACTTTCAGCCTGTAAAGATTATCTCAGAGGTCACCTTTGGAAAAGATCCCAGGGACCAGCCCCAGTTACAAAAGCAATTACTAAGATAATGAACTAATAATATTTATTTAAATTTAAGCAGTTTATATGGAACATCTTTATGTGTAGGGAAAGCAAATTCTGAAACAGTGTTTATTGATATTGCAATGAAATCCATTCTGGGTAATACATTTTAAGAAACATAAATGAGGATAAATGAAAAAGGTTTCAAACTGGTTATTCTCACCTGATCATAACATGAGTAATACATAAAAGCTTGAGGACTGATTTTCTTAAAGAAGTTTCAAGAACTTTCAAATATCCCAGAGGTTTAACTATTGAACTACTTGGCCACAAAAAACACTTTAAAATCAGAAACAACAAGGCACCATACTATTTGTGCTATTAGCACTCAATGTAACTGTTAGCAGTTGCAGAACTTGAATCCCTGCCTCCTAAAAGCTACTAAAAATAGGACTCAATATAATTAAGGGAAGGGTGTAAATCATACTCTCTGCCTTAAAGGAGCAGTTTCATTTAGCTGAACGTAAAGATTGTTATTCCCACATAAGTAAGTAACATACTTGTGACTCAATCCCAGCCAGCAACTCAGTACCACACAGCCATTCCCTGTCCACCTCCCTGCCCCAAGTGGGGAGGAAAACCAGAGAGAAGCAGCAAACCTCATGGGTAAAGAAAAGCTTAATAACTGAAACAAAATAAAATAAAATAGGATAATAATACTAATTGCAACATAAAGGGAAGAGGGAGAGAGAATTAAAATCCGAAAGAAACAAGTGATGCATGGTATAGCTGCTCACTGAGCAATGCCCAACCCTTTCCCCAGCAGGAACTGGCAGCTCCCAGCCAGCACTGCCCAGTTTATGCACTGGACATGATGTTCTGTTATGGAATCTCCCTTTGGCCAGTTCGGGTCAGCTCTCCTGGACATGATCCATCCCAGCTTCTTCTGCATCTGCTCGTTGGCAGAGCATTGGTCACCCAAGTCCGTGTTTTTGGGTAAACACTGCAGAGCAACATCCAAAACATCAGCGTGTTTTCAGCATTATTCTCATGCTAAATACAAAACACAGCATACCAAGTACAAGGAAAAGAATTAACTCTATTCCAGCTGAAACCAGGGCAATACTAAAGTGGAAAACAAAAGTACAGGGCACAAAATTCTCCTCCACTAAATTTTGTTTATACCCCTTTTCTTTCTTCAACCTTCTGTGGTTGGCCAATTTACTCAATTACCTAATTTCTGTTAACAGATAAACGCATTTAAGGTTTTGCAGCTGCATTCATACAATAAAGTAAAATTGTGAAAATATTTCAATGACCCTATACAAACGCTTGCCTTAACTAAAATTTTATTCTGATAGCACCATCTCAAAAACTTAATTTAGTGAATTACCACATAGTGGAGAAAATTAGGAAAAGTCCAGGAGTTTCCCCCTGTGGACAGCAACTTAAATCAACACCCACTGTCCATCACACAACTGGAACCTGTCACACTGGAAGGGCCTGATCATAGGCTCACTTATGATCTTGTTGATGCCCTTTATCACTCATAAACAATTATCACTCATCAGCCTCACACCAGTTTAAAAACACATTCAGTGAGTACTGCTGTCAAAGCCAGCTCTCTCCACAAACACTGAGAGCATTTTCTGTTCTCACATGTCAGCTGCAGCCTGCCACCTCCAGCTGCCAGAACACAATGTGGGGGCAGAGCACGAACGGGGCGAGGAAGCTGAACAAACTCCAGGGGGAAGGCACTGTGCGTGCCCTCTTTTCAGAAAGCACCAAGATGGGTCAAAAGTCCAAGTCTGGATCACAGCCCAGCCCAAACAGCTGTGTCAGCACAGCCACAGCAGCAAGCTGCAGGGTACTGAGAAGTGTATGTTCAGCTCACATTGCTTCAGGAAACAACAAATTTCAGCACAGGCAGTTCCTCCTCAACTGACAAACAGTTAATCTGTGTGTCAACACATGGCTATAGGAAATAAAAAGATCTGCCTAAACAACACCCTGTTTTTAGAGTGTGCCTCTGGTATTGCCAGCTTTTGTGGATATATTCCTAGTAGCAGGATGCAAGGACTAGTCAAAGTTGTCGCTATTATTCCCCCCAGCTACCAGGACAACTCTCCTGGTGAAGCTTTGCAGCCCAACAGAACAACTCAATGTTAGAGCAGGCTGCCTCAATCAGCTGGACTGAGAATCACAGTGACTCAGAGGCTGATTCATAAGTCCTTGCCTCAAAGTAACAGACTGGGGACAGCACCAGCATCAACCTTTTAACATTAACCCACTGCCACGTGCCTCCCAAGGCTGCCAGCAAGGCAGGTGTAGTATTAAAAGCCTTGTACCACCACAGCTAAAGCTCAGTACAAGAGCAGAGAGAGGCACTGGAGAAACTCAATACTTGGGTACAGCTCACCTATATAACCTGCTTTCCTGTGCTGAGTCAATTCAACAAGGATGGAGAGAACTTCAATTTTCCAAATGTATTAAACCAATCTACCAAATTCCCCACCCTGCTCCTCTTTTTTTGAAAGCATACACTACCATTATTTTTAAATTGTGCCATGTGCTTTTCTAAGAATTTAAACTTTTCCAAGGTTAGAGGCAACACTGCCTATTCACCAAAACATGTAGAATGGAAATGGTTGTCAGAAAGAACTTCATTCCTTGGAATATCATTATGCATGAGGCCACTGCTGGGCTCAATAAACCATATTTAGTCATAGGAAACAACCTGTTCCCTGATAAAAATAGACTGTCAATGTAATTGCAACACTTCCACACTGAGAAGAGTAGTGACAGCAGCAGTAAATCCAGTATGTGCCACACACCTTCACCCCATTCACAGCACAGAAAAAGTTGTAGACAATCTTTTTTACTTTACACAGATGGAAAATCATAACAACATGCTCCCTAAACAGGCCATGGGATGGTTGACCCGTTTCACTTGCACATTGTCCCAGGGAGTGTGCAGTCAAACATAAATAACAGAGCACAGATACATACTCTTCTTTACAATTTCTTCCACTTGATGCTGAAATCCCACTCTCAGTCTGACTAACAACAATGCTACAAATCCCTCATAACTGGAACTAAATTGTCAGCTTCTAAATTTCCACTAGGCCAGACTGTCAGTTCTACCCCAGTGACTCCAAGTCGCTGAGCCTCCAACTCAGCCACACAAGCCCAGACACCAACGGCAGCTCTGGGTTCCCTGAGCCACACAAGCACATCTCTCCCTAACCAGGCTTGTTCAAGCTGAGCTTCCAACACCACAGCCACCACCCACACCATCTACGTGTCCAGCCCCACGTAGTCTCCCACAAGAGAAGCCTGCAGATCCTCTGCAGATGAAACCACCCCAAGCTCACACTCATCCCTCACAGACAGAGCCCTCCAAGTCCCACATACAACCCAAAATGTGCTTGCAGTCAAACTTAGGCGCCAGTCACAAAAGACACATCTCTTCCCTGCTCAGCTTCTAGCCTCAGTTTCAAAGAATCACAGAATCAACGAGGTTGGAAAAGACCTCTGAGATCATCGAGTCCAACCTGACTGGACACCACCGGGTCAACCACTGAGTGCCAGGTCCAGTCTTTCCTTAAACACCTCCAGGGACGGTGACTCCACCACCTCCCTGGGCAGCCCATTCCAACGCCCAGTCCCGCTTTGTGTGAACAAAAGCTTCCAACCCAAACCTCTCCTGGGGCAGCTTAAGTCTGTGTCCTCTTGTCCCCGTCACCGGGGAGAAGAGCCCGACCGCCACCCGGCCACAACAAACCTCCTGTAAGGCAGCTGTAGAGTGCGACAGAGTCACTCCTGAAGCTCCTTTTCTCCGGGCTGTTCAACCTCATTCTGTCTATTGATCCTCGGACAAGTCCCCATAAGCTGAACACAATTTCCCCATTTCCTATATATTTACTTGCCCCGGGACTTCACAGTTGGGTCACACTGAAAGAGGCTTACGACCCTCCCTTCTCTCCCAGGTCTCTTTTGCTTTGAAATCCGGCGTACCCCCTACAAACCGGCACATACCAAACCCCTCTCCCCAAGCAAAACCCCCTCCACACTCACCAGCGGAGCTCTCACATAACCTCTGCCACGAACCCCACCCGACCCACAGCGCCGCATCGGCTCCACGCCAAACGCCCCGACAGGCCGCCCCGCACGCCCCTGGCGGCCTCTCCCGCCGCTGTCCCCTCACATCGACCCCCAGGCAAGGATA
>WBNO01006979.1:686-14364 GCA_013400575.1 Peucedramus taeniatus | reverse complement strand
ATTCCTATAATACATACTTAATAAAAGGAAAACAGCAATATAAAGATTCGGAGAAGTCAATTGGACAGTAAAATATCATGCAGATCTTCTGATTTCTTATTCAGCAGAGGTTACAAAGACAATAATTTCTGAGAACTCAAATTCTAGAGACTGAAAAATCATGGTTACTGAGAAATTTGTTAACCAAATCTTTACTTCCTGAAGTCTTCTCTTTATGCGCATCATAAGATTGCCAGATAAAATCTTTTCAATTAACTTAAAAGTTAAGCAATACTTCCAAATGTATTAATCTTCAATCAGCAAAGACATTGATTTCCGTTTTCAGGTGGCATGAATCATTGAAAACATTGTTCTTTTGTCTGGCATCTTAATTATGTTCCACAGTAGATCCTGGAGAATCTTCTCACCTGAACGTTTGTTTTTCCATATCTTGAATCACAGATGACTGACCTATATTTGCAGCACTTACTGTCAACAGATTACAATGATTCCATGTGACCAGCTCAAAAAAATTTGCTTCCAGAGATAACTCTGTCACCAGAGATCCTAAACAGAGGTAAGAATAGCTAACTTCAGCACAACTCTTCCTGGCTGGAAAGAGTCTAGATTCATCATTGTCCAAGTAAAATAAATTAGAATAAAAAGAAAAATTATGTTCAGCTTTGACAAAGACTCAGTATTTCTTCCACAAAGACCCAAAATTTTAAGTTATCCTCTTCGTGCTTTGAACAAAATTCAGCAAGAATGTCAAACCAGAACCAAAGACTAGCAAAGTGTTTCAGACCTTTATGTTTCCATCCCTCAGATCTGAACTCTCATGTCCTTTAGGATGGGAAATAGGAGAGAAGGGAAATTCTATAGTTCAACTTCTTTCTGTTTTGAAATAACATATTACGACATATGTAAACTAATTTATACCATAAGTTTATTGACAGACTTACTGGCCCTACTCCTTCCACAAAATAAATCTCAGAAATAAACCAAACAACACAACAAAAGCTCCCACAAAAACCCTGAGCTTAAGCCTTTTCATCTCTTTCCTCTTCTTACTGGAGAAATTCAGCTCTTTGAAAAGTCCAGTCACCTTGACTTTTTAGATATATTTTCTTAATAATCTGAGCATTGTCATAGTGAACAAAAAATTAAGACTCTTCTGTATATTCAGAGGATGACTAAGAGCTCACAAATTGCTCTACTCCATAAAATGAATGGCAGAACACTAATTTAGTCTCATCAGTTAGTTTATATGACATAAAAGAATGCTCTTCCCTTGAGTAAATGATTCTTCCACAAAATTCAGCCATTTTTTTCTTTCCTTACTGAAGACTAGCTTTGGAGGTTTAAGCATCTTGAAAGTTTGTCCATAAAGCATCTTCAATTCACTTTTCTTAAGTATTTCCTGTAAGAAGACTGCTAAAGCCATGAGGGTCCATGTCTAAGAATAATTTCAAAATTTCAAAATAAGCAAATTGGATGAGTTATCTCTTTTTAAAGCTCTATAATGATCTTTATCATCTGAGGAATATTCTGACAACAGTAGGAATGCATCTGTTGTTAACTGACAAAATGCAGTACTAACAGGCTTACTGAAATTCTCAACAAAATATCTGTCTTCCTACTCTACAGGGATATAAGCACAGATGTTAGAGCACACATTAATATACTAAGTATATCTTGTTTCAACTCTTTTTTTTTGTTTCTGTCCCACCCAGCCTTCTGATCATCTTTCTGTCAAGCACCTTATTTGAGGCTTGTGATCATTTTCTTGATTAGCATTCCTAAACTCAGCTTTCATGCAGAGGAAATCCACTCCTTCCGTGCATGCTGTCTAGTAGTGAGACACTACCAACAGGGTCATCTTTTGTTTTCAGATACACAGCCCTGTTAACACTTTTCAAGGAGAGAAAATGAAACCAAATTGTAAGTCAAGAAGCCACACAACTATGTGAGTTCAGAGATGATGTGTAATTTGTAGTGCTGGTGAGCCGGTATGAAAGAGGTTTGATTTATAAGCCTGTTTCCCCAGTTATATGGGAAAATGCTGTGAGGGACACTGCTAAATATCTGTTGAAGAACCATGATCTGCCATGGTGAAGTCTGAAATTGCCATATATAAAGGACATTTTTATTATAGTATTGGCATATACTACTACCCAGTCCTAATAATCTGTTGGGCAGAACAGTTTGGTGCTTTGTTAACTGCATGCATACACATCGTGTTACAAGCAATGATTAATATTAATCTTGTTAAAACAGCCCATCAGCATAACTGCTATGCAACCTACAAAGCTGAAAATTGCATCATTTCATCCTATCGTTAGCCTACCCAGACCTTAAAAGGTTTCAGAAGCTTAAAAGCAAGCAAGAACTGAGCAAGCAGGGTTACAGAAGATATCAATGCAAAGGGAAGAAATGAAGTAAGAAATATTAACTGATGTATCCTCTTACTTTATACTTGCCCTGGTCACATCCACATAATGTGCTTTCCATTGTGTAGCTCCTTTGTACACCTATCTCTCTCCAGACAACAACTCGTGCTGTAGATTCCTTGGACTTTTCCACTACAAAGCTGCAGCTGCCCATGCAGAATGCGGGGGCAGTCTGACTCAGGATCTTGGGGAGTGCCTGCAGGACAGCAATTTGAAAAAAACAGTGATTCTTTTATTTCCCGTATGGATGGAGGTGAAAAGGGACATGTAATCACAAACCATTACCAGAAAATGTGGTGCAGTTTGCATTAGAAAAAACAAGAAAGAAACAACTCTCCATCTTGAGTTTTCAGAACTCAGTGTGTTCAAGTAACAGTGTCTTCAGGCCCTTTCCTAGTTTTTAAAATCCTTCTTTTCAGGTTCAGTCACTAAAATTGTTAGTCATGCAAATAAGGATCAGGATACAGGAGAATTCTTCAGCTGATCACCATCCCTCCTAACTCACCAAGCAACGTTTGCCCAAATTAAGTGTACCACATACTCCACATAAGTATTTAATTCAACTGCAGACTGTTTCAGAAATCACATTTACAGACTTAATAAAAGCAGTATTTTATTAACACATAAAATTCATTTGTATTCAGCAAAGCACTAGGTGCATATTTCACTTCAAGCATGTGAAGCAAAGTTCAGTTCTGTTTACATGACAGCTTCAGTGAAAAGGTCATGCAAATATATATATTTGACTATTGCTAAATGAATGTTCTTTCCAGTTTTTATTTATGTCAGTTTAGACAAAATACATGAGTGCTTCAAATTTATTATTTCAGTAGTAATACATAACCCCTTAAGTGCAAGCTTGCCCAAACATTTCAGTCCACCTTTTTGAAAACGAAAGGCTTTTTCCAACAGCCCTTATTGACTACTTTTGTGCACTACATTAGTGCAGGCTGAAGTGACAAAACCCCACATAAATGTGTTAGAGCAGCAGACACGATTGGCATCTGGCTCAACATCCAGGAAATCACACAAGAAAATCAAGAAGACAAATTTTTTATTTTTTTTTGTGAAGGAGATTTAAAGAGAAAAAAACTCAGAAAGCATCTGTACTCAAGGATGCATAACAAGTGTTTTAACATGCATTCACATGCTTTTGAAGTTTAACTCTGAATCTTTTCAAGAAAACACAGGGCCTGCACGCCTATAGGTCACACAAGTTTGCAGTTCCCATGAGGCAGCAATGGAGGGAGACACGCAGAAGAAATAGGTAAGACTCCAAGAAATACGTAATTCTCAAAATTTTTGACATTTTGGAAAGCTTATACAATGCAGAGGATGTGTTTGTGCAAGTTCATTATATACACCTAATTAGGGGCACATGTCTTAACTACATATCTTTATAAAAAGGAATAAATAAAAAGGAATCTTGCATATTTCCACATACAAAAATAAGTATTTGTCAGATCAATTCAGTTTCTTTTTTGCATTGTTGCTAAAATATTGTTTGCCATGCCTCAATGACTTGTTCCATAATCTGGTAATTATAAATGCACAGAAGCATATTTTCCATCTGTTTTCTACAAAAGTAATAATAAACACCAAAAAAAGTAAATATTGGTGTAAAGAAACAAACAAAAAAAAAGAAAGCACTCTATGTATAATGTTTAAAGTTTGATGAAGTGTACCTTGAAGTACACTAACAAACTAAAAAGAGGTGATTTTAAATAAGTCTGCTTATGCTATAGTGTCATTATTTACACAGGATAGGATCAGGATACTATTTGAAAAGGATGTTCCAAACCCATGCCAAATAAAAGGTACAAATGTCAAACTCACCCTGTAAGCAGGGTCTTCCGTCAGGTCACAAGAGGCAGCACTAACACTCGTATGCCACATTGTCTCCTTGACGCTGCAGCCGTACATAAATACGTTCTTTTTACGAGAATGACCATGATAATCACAGTAGACCTATAATAAATAATTTGGCAAAATAAACTCAAGGCAGATAGAACTACAGTTTTAAGGAAGTAATAGAAAGACAATTTTTTTTATTTGTTTAACTGTTGAACGTTCCAGAGAATTAGGCAATACAATCCCTTATATAATTAACTCACATTACGACAAAAAGTGTGTGATTTATCTAAGGAAGGTTTAACCTTCTAGCCTAGCCAATGTAGCAGATTTATATCTACAGGTTTGCAGAAGACCAGTTCTCCAAGTCAAATTTAAGTGTGACATGGTTTATAGGACCATATCAAAAAGTTTAATTTATAGACTAGCTACATAGACAAAGTTAAAAAGATTCAGAATTGCTTACACACACATACTTACCAAAGGCAAACGTTTTATAGCAGCCAGATATTGCAGTAACCCTTTAGCATGGTAAATAGTGGGATGCAGATCTGGATTTGGATTTTGCCACTGTCTGTTTAAATCTTCTCCACTTAAAGAGCAACGGTGGCTATTGTGGGGGGGTGGAAAAACGCATGATGTAGTCTGTATTATCATACTTTTAAATAAGCCTCCCCCCCACCTCAAGTTTTCCTCATCAACACTGCTTCTTTGGAAGGAGTCTGGCAAGAAACAAACTTCAATTTTCTAACATGCCAAATAATAGAAATGTTTGGGGTGTTTTAAGCTATGTTACAGAAAGTCTAAAAATAAATTAGAAGTAGACTCTTAGGTGAAGCCAACTGTAATATTACTTATTTGCTGTTGAAACTGTAGGCTTGCAATTCTATCCAAATTCTAGTACAAAATCAGTGATTTAATATATATGGTATCTTTACAACTTTGGTGTCTTCTGTAATTTAGAGATTACTGTCAACTAGAAATCTAATACTTGAAATGTGAAGTTGTTAGGAGACAAGGAGCTGTGAGAAAAGCAAGGACAAAAAACCCAAAACAACCCAGCAAACAAAAAGATCATCTCTGTATTCAGTCAGCTATCAGCAAGAGCTTTTAAATTTGCAGGACTTCATGTTCGTACAGTCATCTTCACCACATTTACTGGGACAGCCTTCTTAATTGTCCTGTATCCTGAATTATTTAATTACATGTATTCTAGTATACACATTCTATTACATCTATAAAGACAAGGTTCTACTTAAATCTGCAATTAGTTTTATTTTTGTTATTTTATTCACAAAACCTTTTAAAATAGTACCTATAGTAGATGAATAGAAACTGTAGATCACCATAGCAAAATTTCCATTTCACATGAATTCCCTGCAACCAAGTAAATGTAGACTGCTCAATGTTTACTCATAGCAGTTTCATCAAGTTCTGAAATATCCCTTACATTTATTAAGGTAAGTGTAGCAATTGAAATAACTACTATTAATAACTTCAATCAAACCAGGATACTCTCTTACCCTTTTTCTTGCACACCTATTAACTCTCCACCTTTTAAAAAAATTATGTAAAAGGCTCTCTCAAATATAAGGGACTTTCTTTTTTCAGGTAGACCATGAACTTGTTTCCTATTCCTAAATACAGGTGTGGTCTCATATAACACTCTTACACAAATCCAAGACAGAGAGACAATTAAAATGTCATGTCAAATCACATAGGAATGATTATCATCCATGAACAACTGGAAATATTTTTGTAAAACTGAAATTTGTGAAGGAATGTAACTGCCTTTTAAGAAGCCAAAAATCCTAGCAATATTGCAAGTGTCTGTTGCTTTTTTATCACATTACAGATTGCATTTGTACCTTGGCAAGATTAGTTTAGATTATTTGTTTTTAAATATTAATGCAAAGAATTAGAGTACAGGTTAAATACTTGTGAGTAAATATATGCTTACTTTCCATTGATGACACCATCTGGATTGAGCATGGGAATAATTTTGAATATATAGGATTCTCGTAAACACTGTGCATTTGGACTATTGCTCATAAGGTATTCCAGTGTTCCCTTCATAACCCAGCTTGCATTAGTCTCTCCAGGATGTACACGAGCAGACAGGAATATATAAGGACGATTCCCTAAAAGAGATATCCATGGAAATTGCAAAATATTATTTAAGCTAAGTAAGCAGTTCGTTGATTGAAAAAAGAGCCAACAGCCCACTGCATTTATAACAATGAAAAAAAAGATTTGTAAGTTGAGTATTACTGACTATTTTTGATAGAGCTTGCCCACAATATTTTTGAAAGGACTGCTAATTACAGAACTATCACAATGGAGCTTTAAACTGGATAGGACAATTACACAACTAATTTGAACTGGCAGTTATGATTCAACTTTCATGACTTTTTTCCCAATAGCAAAGAAAAATACCAAGGTGGACAAACAAATTAGGAAATGGCAAAAGCTCACTTCAAATCACAGTAGCTACATGTCAGCTTTTGAAAGATTTTTTTGACAAGCTAATAACCCCAGTATTTTAAGAAAAAAGTTACTTGTCCAGTATTCTTTTCCAAGAAGTGCTGTCTGCAAAATGTAATGTTCAAAATGTAGCAGCAAAAATTAAAAATACATAAATATATACTCTTACATTTAAAGATATAAATATCTTTGTTTCACTACCACAAATAAGTATTATTAAATACAACTGATGCCTCTCAGTTTCATGAAATTCATTAACCTTATTTTACATTGCTATTTTTACACTGCATAGGGGTTAAGACTAAATTATTTCTACAAATACCTAGTTTTACATTATTTGCAGTTGATGAGAAAGAAGAGTTATACTTACTGAACTGACAGATATGTTCATAATAATTGGACTCTGGCATAGCAGTAATAGTGACTAATGGACAGCTGTTGCCAGCCAGGGTCTCACAGAGAACGTCTTGCCGAAAATATATCTGTTGAGGGTTGTGCATAGATTCCAGCTTCCTAAGATGCATCTTCATCCCAAAAGTAATGAAAAAATACTTCAAATTCTTTGCAGTCACATATGACAGCATATTTCAAAGGTAATATTTAACAGATCTCTCTTTTAGATGTTCTAAACAATGTTCAAGTTTCTAGGATAATTTTGACCATGAAATACCATTTTCTACATCTCTGACTGATTGAATACTTCTCTTTACAGAATCTGGTTTTCCAACTGCTTTGAGAAAGAGGAAGGAAAAGAGGGTAAATTATTGTACATAGATGGTATTATAAGGATATATGGAAGGTAAGAACCTCTGCTTCATTAAGGTTATCTGATCAGGGATCTTTCCACTGCAAAAAGTACTAATAAGTAAAGGAAGAATCAATACACAGGAACAGAGAGCTGAGATGTAACAGAAACCATAGCAAAGATCAAAGTCACCAGTCTCTCTTTGAACAGGCCATTAAGAATCTACGGACCAACACTTGGAGAGAGTCACTTGATAAACAAGGAGGAACCTGAGAACCACCTGATGAACAAGCGGAACGGGGTAACTTGGGACATTCAACAGGGCGGTGTGGTACCATACCAAACTCAAGCACCTGATTCCTTACAGTATGCCCTTAGCCATCTCTGCGCAGCCTTATGCTCTACCCTGTCCGTCCAAGTGCTGTGTGGACTAGTGCAACTAAAAGGACAGGAGTAAGTAAATTTGGGGTCAACAGCCAGACTGCACAAGGGTCTCAGCATCAGCAGTTGGAGAAGCCAACCTCTTGGGAGCATCTCTGTGGGTACCACAGGCTATGTGTCCCAAGTCCCAGCTACTGTTGGAATCAAAGTAGACTCCATGGAGCTGTAGGCATCGTAAGCACTCTTCACTTAGTGATGTCAGCAAAGAAGCAAGGGGAGGTCTCACTTCCAGCAACCCCAGTGGGTAAAGGTGCTGGCATCCAACCAGTGAGGCAAGGACAGTGTGTCCATCAAAACACACCTGGCGGGACAATAAGGACTGAGTTTCTCAGTGACAACACCTGAAGCAAGAACATGGGCTACAAGACCATGTGCCTGGTAATAGCTGCTAGGGATGGGGGGGTGGGGGCAAGCAAATGCATCTTCCCTGCAGCTGGTGTGTATGGGGGCACACATGAAACTTGCTAGTAAACTTCAAGGTAAACTACCCAGCAAGTATGGGCCCTGGGTCAAGGGAGGGGTATCTAGCAGGCAGACAGTCCATGCTGGCATCTGAGTAGAGCCAGAAATGCAGAGGGCCTCTGAGATGAGTGTGCAAGTGCACACATCTGTTTTCTAGTGAGAATCAGGCTGGGCTAGACTGCAAACTGGAGGCCTGCATAGCAGGTGAGAGAGACCTGGGACTGAGGCAGGGCTAAGACATGGATGGGCCATGCCAGTGTTCCACAAACATGCTTCTGATTCTCGAGAGTAGGCCAGCTTGTACTTTTACTAGTGAACAGCAATCCACACCAACTGCAGAGGAGGATGGGGTGTATGTACCTGTTATGCAAGTCACAGTAGTGTTACACAGGACTGCGCCTTATCTGTGCCAGTCCATGCAGCCAGCCCTGCCTGGCACACGTATGTGTGCATAAGTCTCTTTCTCTCCCCGGGATACATACTCAGACTTGCTAGTGAATATATAAGCAAACAGGAAAGCAGGAGCCATGTCCATCATGTCCTCAGCCTGGGACAGAGACCCCCAGCTACCCTGGTTGGCCTCCAGCAGCTGGGCAGGAGGAACCTCCAGGACCAGGAGCTGCTGGAAGCAGCAATTGCTTACAACATCTCTTAACAGGTACTTCTTTCAAAAGCTGGCACAGTTTAGTGAAAAGTTGCATTTAAAGCTGCTACACACTGGCCACTGAATCCTCTGCTCTTTGCTGTGACAGAGGCAAACAAGAGACATTCTAGGCAAATGAATTTTGCTTAGTATTAAAAGCTTCAGAAGACTTCTTTAGACAATTCATAAACCTAAAAAGATCTCTAATTATCTTAGTTACAGCAGCTTTAGTTATGAAAAAGTATATGTAGAACAACAGGATACAACTCAAACAAACAACACTCCATCAAGTTAGCACTGCTTCCAGTCAATTATTACAGAATCACAGAATGTTGAAAGGGACGAGAGTGGGCCACCTGGTCCAACCTCCCTTTTTCAAGCAGGGCCATTTCATAGCACATTGCACAGGACTGTGTCCAGACAATGCTTGAACTCCCCAGGGATGGAGAATCCTCAAACTCTCCTTGCAATCTGTTCCAGGGCTTGGTCACCTGCACAGTAAAGAAGTTCCTTCTCATGTTCAGGTGGAACTTCCTGTGCATTAGTTTGTGCCAGTTCCCTCTTGTCCCAGTTCTTTGCAACACCAAGGAGAGCCTGGCTCCATCCTCTCGACACCCTCCCTTCAGATACTTCCAGACATTGATGAGGTCCCCTTTCAGTCATCTCTTCTTGAGGTCTTTCCTCATAAGAGAGATGCTTCAGTCACACGATCATCCTTGTGATACCCAGGAAACCCATTTAACCTGTAAGCATCAATTTTATTTTTCCTGGGACTGTTCATTGGAACAACCTGTATATTTTGTCAATCTAAACACTAATATTATGAAAATTCCCCCTTGAAAGGACCATTTTGAACTTCATAAAAAGAAATAAAATTAATTCAGTCACAAATGCAATATATTATAGTAATATTATAAATATTAATTTATGTAACAGATACAGCTTCTTACCTTTAAAGTTGAGTATGTATATGGATAATGGTAAGCAAAGTAGCACACATCATCTTTGTGTTGGAAAGTCACTGTGAATGTAATTGTGTAATAGGATTTTCCTTTCTGGCCCCCAGCAGCAATTGAACTTCTTGAAAAGTGATTCCTAAAGAAAAAAATGAAGGTAATACACACATTAGAGTAATTTTTTTTCATACTATTGATTATTTCTGAACACACATTCTAAGAGTCAGAAGGATTTTTAGTGACTGTATTTCTCTTCTATGTACATACAGGTTATATACAGGTTCCCACCAGCTTTAAAAATAGTTTATTATAACAATTATATACACATTCATTTACATTGATAAAAGGTGAGCAAACAAAAACAAGCAAAAAAATCAATAAAACAAAAATAAACAGAAAAAGTAAGCAAACAGCTACCAACCAAGACGGATTACATATCGATATGCTGCACCATCTGATCCTGTGCTTTAGAGCTTCTCTACAACAATTCCACCACAGATTACGGAAGGCTCATCACAAGGACCATGAGATCAGTATTACTAGAAGTTACTAACTGGATTTCAAGTAAGCATGCATATATACATTCCCTTAAAAGCTTTCCAGAAATAGTGTCCAATTTCTAAGAAAAGTATAAAATATTAACAGCTTAAATATTAGTAGTGTGCTTACAAAATGAGACCCTGTATATTTCTATCACATATATTACTCTCTGTAACTCTGAAAAACAACCCTCTTCACAAGAGAGTAACATAGAACTATCAAATACAGAAACAAGAACTTCTGCTCAGAAATTGTACCTGATTTTAATCTTCAGTGTGAGATTTGCTGTATGTTTGGTTTCTGTGTGCACTTACTTGTAGTAACAAATATCTGTCCCAACACGAGTCCAACACGGATGAGAACGCAGTGCTTCCTTAACAGAATACATCAGGGGCTGCATACCTGAAAGAAGAAATGCATTTCACTTTAATGCTTACCATTAAACAAAAACATTAGCAGTAATGGACTACATCAACACCTACATACAAGTCTACAAATTACCTCTGCTTATTTAGTCACTATCAGAGTGCATTTTCATGAATGTCTGGGTATTGTACCGTGTGCTTTTTAAACCAGATGACAAAAGATTGCTGATTTTCATAAAATAACAACTAAAGAAAATAGTAAGACCTAGTGAAGACCAAAATGGAATGTTTAAATGAAAGCTGAGGTTTGCATGAATGGTAAACTACAAGCATTCTTCAGTTCCGCTCCACCCAACTCACACTAAGAAAAGGCTTCACAGAATACACAAAAGATTGATCCATTCATGTAAATAACTGAAAAATAACTGCTGTTTCAGGACAGCTTTTTCAACAAGTAACTCTTTAAAGAGTATTTTTGATAGTATACTTGCATTGAATACTTTATATAAAGTTAGAGAAGAAAATAATACATACTAGTTGAGTATCAGTTATTTATTAGATTATTAGGCAACCATACTGACTGATTCAGTCAGTGTATTAAAAAAATCAAAACAAATTATTAAGAATGCACTACATTAAAAAAAATCTAAGCTGATTGATGAAGATTAGTAAGTAACTTAAAAGCATCTTACTACTGGTCAAACTACCTGGTATTCTGTGACTTTATCAATGTGGATGAAAGTGTATGACAAAGGAGAATACAATGTTGCTTGGTAACAAAAGTTTGAAGCTCGAGGTTGGAGGACAAATTTCTTCCTTCTTACAGGACAAATTCCAGAATATACAGCAGGAAAAAAACCAAACAGTTTTAAGCTGAGTGACATACTCCCAGACAAGAGGAAGAAAGTTATTTTCAGCCATTTTTAAACCTTTGAATGAGGCACACACTGCAAACAATACTTACTGGAGACAGCAATGTCCACTTATGAACCTTAGTATTTCAAAGTAGACATATTTTTCCTTACCACCAGTAAGACAAAACTGTTTTGGAATGTCTCCACTCACATTTACATCTACCCCCTATGCAGAAATGGATTAATGATGTCAACTGTCGTTCCTCTTGATCTGACTGAATCAACAGGTTTTGTTGTCCTCCCCTGCCCAATGGTCCTAAGACAATTGTAGTTGCAGTTACCAGTAAATTTCTTCTGCTTTGGCCTCACTTACAACAAAACTTCATTTTAAAATCTGACAACCCTTGGTTTAAGATGCATTTCTTCTTTTTAGCTACAGCTATCAAAACATTTTCTAGCAATACTATTAAAATAAAGAATTTAAACTGACAACATGAATATGCTAATCCTGTGGAGGAGGGAAGGAAACAGCTGAGTTGACTACCACAGGTATTTTTCACATATTTCCTCTCAAAGAATGGGAAACATATCTTACCATAGTTGAACTGACTGTTTGATTTCTCACAGTTGATGATGTTAAACCGGTAACCAATGCCAGTTTTCATTCCACTGACTTCAAAGTAGAACCACTGATGATAATGATTGCTATTTATATCTGAGTTCAGAATTAGATCATACTCATTTCTGGAAATTAACAAAAACATATCAATGATTGTAAGAAGCAGAAATAAAAGGCCTAAACCATGAAAAGTAGAGTTGAAGTATCTTACTTTCTGATCTGAATAACTTTGCGCAGGTTTCCAGATTCAAATTTGGAATTAAACTTCAAAACATCTGCCTCCTCTGGTACAGGACAACTATGAGTAGAAAAAGGGACCAAAATGAATAAAACAAACTTAGCTAAATTAAACAGCTTTATTTTAGTCCTCACTTGTCAATTCAGAAACTATTTTGATCCTTCCTCCAAATACAGCCTAGATAGCAAAAGCACTGTTATCTATCTATCTATCTAAAGCACAGATCAAACTTTGCATGAAATCTGCTGTAAATGAGTCACGTCACAGAGAAAACAGAACTGTCTTAGAGTATTACTTGAATATTGTTTACAGAAAGGTAAAAACTTACCTCAAATTATCAAGGTCATACACAACTCTATCTATAATGTCATTTTGATAAATCAGCCTTTCAATATCTTGACAGATTTTTGTCCTAAAAAAGAAAAGCAGAGTTGTCACTTAAATTGTCACTTACTGTTTCCAATCACAAAAGAGGAATTGCCTCATACAGGAAAACTAATGAAGTTGACATGAAGACAGTGGTACAGTTCAGACAGACCTCAGCTTCACCTCCACTTATGTGTGCAAACTCAAGGTGCATTTAAGTTTAAACACCTGCATTCACAGCTGCCTGAATCCAGTATTTGTATGTGAGGGAACTGAGTTTTCATGCACACAACTCACTGGGTTTTATCTGAAGGAAAAAAATGTAGTTTCATACTATATAATAAAAGCATAAATTNNNNACTTATGTTAATGCTTTAATTCATGACAACACTTGATAACATTAGTAACTTAAATGAATCCTACCCATAACCAAAATTAAAGAGTTTTAGGGAGTAGGTTGTACAGTGAGTGTGTTAGTGAACTAGCTTTTCACCTCTGGAGATCTAGGTTCTTTTATCGACTATGTAACAAATAAGAAAGAATTTGGTGATGTCAGCCAAATGTCAGGTGTGTGCTTATCCAGATCATAAAACCATTGCACAACTGGCAGTATCTAGGTCCTGGCTTGGAAAAGTAAGAATGTGTTGCAGTTCAAGAATGAAATATAGTGGCAGAGCTGTGTGGA
>WBNO01006973.1:0-28493 GCA_013400575.1 Peucedramus taeniatus | reverse complement strand
TACCACTGCTCTGAGAAAAAACTCTGTCATCAGTTAAAAATTTAATTTCTCAGCTATAGCCCTGAGGAATGTGGCCACTGCTCTAGAAGTTATGTAGGCTGTTCATGCTTTGGTAAGAGCAGACTCACAGAGTTTCTTTATTGGTAAACATACTTCAGAAAAACACAGAAGCAAATATATTCCTGTATGGTAGTGACATCCTAAGTAACTTGTCATATTATTACTGACAGAAGAACAGACTACATTCCTGGATTTGAAACACTTTTACTTTCTTCCAACAAGTTAATAAGAATTTGTTGAAGGACACTTCAAAAACCCAAAACTTAATTGTTTGTAGCTATATGGCCCCAGACTTCAGGGTTAGATGTACTCATTGGGCTAAAAATCCTATCCAGCCTATCAAAGTGGTAAAAATCTTCAGAACTGCATAAGGGCTCATTTGCAGTGAAGATATGGTTCTTCAAACTCAGAGACAAAACACCACCAACTAGGGTGATCTAAGTAAGCTGTGATTTATAACAATGCCTATTTTATTTTACTGATCCCTGATTTCAGAAAAATAAGCCCTTTTCTGTTTTATGTACATTCTGACAAATAGCAACTCTAAATGAGCTAGTGCAGTTTTTCAGTTTAACTAAGTTTTACATTTTCTTTGGAGACTTTTCCCATACAGAAGTCACAAAGAGAAAAACCCTTAGGCCCAGAACAGGTTTAAGCCTATTATTTGGATGATCTCCTCTTCAGAAAATGTTGCTGGTTTAGATGCTAAAGAAAACTATCAGGACAGGGACTCTGAAAAGAGACATCACTACATCTTCCATCACTGTAAATAACTAGTACACTTCTTTTCTAAGCACACTTACTGTCCACACTAGCTGGACAGTAGCTTCATCGGTTCGACGGACTTGTATCTCAAAAGATATTGCCAGTTCAGCATCATGTGCTGACTTGACAACATCCCATTCCACCAGCAGCCGCTGAAGATCCAAATCCTTGGAAATGTTAAGGTAGGTTACTGGAAACACATCAGATTCTAGGAGCACAAAAAGGGCACAAAAATATTACTGCCTAGCTAAGTTACAAAGCAGATCTGAAAAAACATTCGTCAGAGGTAAGACAGGTTCCACACGAGATGGTTCTGAAGGAAAAAACAAAAGTGATCAGGACCTAGGCTGATGATGACAAAAGGAAAGATAATTCTTCTTAAGGAATCAGTAGGATAAAATGAGGTTCCTGAATCTATTCAACAGCTCCCCACCATGATATTTGCCATGCTGTTTCATTTCTTTTGCTCTCAATTTACTAGGTGTTTTATGGAAATACAGATCTATCCCCTCATAATCTTATGAAGAAGAGCAGCATAAAGTATTAAGATCGACTAAATCCCAAAAATCCCAAACCCCAGCAATTCATATCATTAGGACAGAAATTCTAGGCTCAGTTTTGATCCCTGACTTAATCCAGACTAAATGAGTTAATGCAAAACCATTATTTGAACAGAATAGTTTAAGGGTTTCCCTCCAGTAGCTAGCTTAGATCATAATCTAGTATTAAGCACATTCCTAGTTGCTCTACACAGAGCTTAGGTCATGGCCATGGATTCTTATTCTTATACCTAGTTCTAATGGCACTTGCATCCTTCTCTTTGTTTGGATTTAATTCCACACCATGACATGATGAAGCAAAGTTTAAAAGTCAGTCTGAAGTCCCTTTTGGTGTTGGGAAATAAATGGCCCTGCAAGATTGTTCTGTGGAAAACTACCAATAACCCTGTAAGTGATTCCTCTTTTTAGATGATTCCTTTGTGACCCCTCCCTAAAAAACCTAACTGTTGGAGGAGATGAAATATAGCACTCACTGATTCATCATTTCTCTACTTCCTGAAAACTAAACAGACAAACAAAAACAAACCCCTTCAATTTGATCTGGTTGTTAATGAAGCNTGTTAATGAAGCCAGGGAGCTGAAATGACCGAGAAATTAGGCTTTTTCTTTTGCCACAGGTGCTTTACGAGGTGCTTCTGCTTGTTATGGAAGGACAAGGTCAGAATGTTTATCCTAACCAAGACACAGAAAAAAGAGACACAAAAATAGCTACACCTTTTAATAAAATAGAACTCATTCTCTGCATTCCTGCCACAGCCAGAATCATCCGAGACATTGTGGACTGAGAGACCTCTGCAGCCCCCTCTCACAAACCTGCCACCTCCATTCCTGTCTCCCAGATATACTTTGCCCACTAAACTACCTGTGACTTTGCCATGTATCACTAGCAGAAACACAAATACTCCGGGGATTTAGACTGAGAATCTACATTTTGAGAGATGCTTCTGGTAGCCATCACATATCCAAATCATCCTGCAATTCATCCTGGAGTATCTGCATTACCCTAGCCTCTGTGCAGCAGTTTTCCAATACAGGAGTTTTTACATTAGGAGAACGGAATGAAAGGCTCAAGAGAAGCAGAACTTATAACAATCTCTAGTCAATCAAAGGAAGCAAATAAAACCTTATAAGCATATTTGTTTATTATGATAATACAGACACTGACACAACTTTGTTGTTTATATAAGTCCAGACTACAATTTAAGAATAAATGGAGAAAAGGAAGTACGAAGTTATTAAAAACTGCTGGAAGAAAGGATTCTCTTTTTAGCAAATAATTCAAAAACTCTGTTGGGGTATTTTTAAACTATTCCATTTTCAAGGGTACTAAAAGTCAGAGCAAAATGAAAACCATATGCTTTCCATCTAGAGAAAACTACTGGTATGGGCATCTTCAGATAAGCCTGGAGAAGAAATCAAGTTTAACTGTTCAAACACATGGTCTTAGAACCAGGACTGTGGTATCTTCAAGTGTTTTGGAGGAAGAAATACATGCAGCACACCTTCTATAAAGTCTCACTGCAGTCTTAATAGATAATTGCCAGGAAATTATTAACATGTAAATTTACATGAAAGCCGAATTGACAGCCTTAGTGTCTCTGCGACTCTACCTCTGTGTTTCACATGCAGAAATAAAATTTCTTTTTTGGCTATGGTAACGATGTGGTCCTTAAACAGTGTACCTGGTGCTTCACAGCTGCCTTTGAAAAATGATGGGCATCAGTTTTATACTGCCATAAGGAAACCCACTACCTATGACAATTACTGTCTGAAACTGAATAAACAAGGAGGAAGGCTTGGGGGTAAATTTCACTGAAGGATGATGGAGCATCAATTTTAGGTTTTACCAGAAAAAGAAAAAATCATGAACTTCACTGCCAACAACTGACTAGGCAAGGAGCCAGAACAACTAAAGCAACACAGTGATTCATAAACTTAACTGTGGAAGTGGAGTATCACTTTATTTTGGGAAGATAGGACAAAACATACTTCATTTTCCCACACTTTCCAGACTTCCACCATCAAAACAAGATAAACACTGTTAAAATCCCACTTGCACTAAAGAATTGACAGTAATGTTGTTTGTCTCCAGTATTCTGGTCAACCTTACTTGTATGTTCATCATCCATTAACCTGATGCATCATGTACCAAATCTCTTGGGGGATCTCATTTCACATACACAAGCTGATCTAGAACCCTGGGCCTTTTTGCTGTCTATTTTTTTTTCTGTCTGCACTGCTGAAGCAAGAGAGGAAGAAAGGAACTGGGGGAAGGAAAGGACCCCGCTAGTCTCTCAACGAAATTCAATGGCACAAAGTAAGAGTCCAGGGAAAGAAAATAAATACACCTGAACAAAAAGCCAGCCAGTTGGCAGAAACCCTTTTTCTTTTCAGGGTGCACCATTAAAAGAAACTTTTGCATATCTTCTGAATTTCCCTATCCTCTTTCTGCTCTTTTTCTAGCAAATTCTAATTGCAAGTGTCACTATTATGTTGATGAGCCTGCATCTCCTCTCTGCATCTGTTTCCTTTTGTCCAAATGAAAATATCATCCCTTTTCTCGCCATAAAGAATACTTCCACCTGCCACACTTAATTAGCTTGACAAAAAAACTGCTAAGGTCTTATTAGTTTCTGATTTTTCTCCATCTGTACAAGTGTCCCTCCACTACCTCTCTTGAGCTAGAAAACATATCACTTCACACCCCACACTTTTTTGTTTTCTTCAGAATCTTGCATAAGACAGTCATAGATCATCAGCTGGAGCTTATCCACAGTACTAAAAAATAGAAGAAACAATAAAGTTAAGGATATATCCAAAATTTTGATGAGGACCAAACTTACAATGTAGGTATTAAAGAATTTTCTATCATATTTTTAACATGTGGAAATATTTGCAGCATTCGCAGTTACAATATTCTCTCCTAGCAAAATTAAGTGATCAAGGCATCTTAAGACTTGTTTTAACTTGCAAGCTAACTCAATACTATGCAAATAGTTATGATTAACAACAGACACTAATTTTATCCTGAAAAATTGCATGTGAAAACAAGTGACCAAGTTACTGTAATGAAGTAACTGTTTGGACTTGCCTGCATTGCAAAGTTTTGCCATTCTAGGAGCCCTAGTAATAAGTCTCAAAACTGAGACTTGGGTGAGTGGTTTGTGAATACATGAATTTCAAGGTTGAAGAGAGGCAAAATGTCTGAAAGAGATATATTACCCCTTCAGTATGATAATAAATATATTTTAAAAAACCCAAACATCTCTCTTCCTTCTTCACCAACTTAAAAAAAGGCAATAAAATTTCCATAATGCAGACTAGAGCCTGGTAAGGTCTGCCTTCTTAGTGGTGGTCACAGAAAGGTCAATTAAGAATTTTCTTTTTTCTTTTAATGGAGACATACCCAAATGCTATTGCTAGCAGCAAATACACAAGAAGTATTTTTTACCTTAAAATACACTGCCTATTGAAAAGTTATCATTACATTCAAGTTCTTCCCCTTCAAATATGCATATTTGCTTTTCGTATTTGTATTGGATAAATATGTGAAGCATAAAAAATAAAAATCTGGTCCTGGAATCCTGTGGCACAATCAGAAAAGAGCCAACAGAAATGCTAAAGTTTTCAGAGATGAGACAAAAAAAGAAAGTAAGGAAATAAAAAAAACATAAAAGTTGTCTAAGAGGAAATAAATTATTTGAAGATGACAGTACAGATCATATCAGAAAGAGGAGAAGAAAACAAATAAATACACTTCGGCTTCACATCATCGCCAGTTGTTGATTCAACAGGCAATTTTGCATAACGGGGTCACAAAAGGTAACAATGGAAGTTGCTCCATCACCTTACCAAAGAGAACAATTTGATTAAATGTGTGACATTTTGCTTGATCAGAGACAACAGCAAGTTAAAAGTTTCAGTTGCTGTAGATTGCTTTCAAATAAAAAAAAAATCAAACATTCAGACATTTACCTTGCTGTGAGTGTGTCGTGTAGCACATCCTCAGGGGGAGCAGTACTGCCAGAATAATGAAGTGATTCATCATTCGTCCACCTTTTCCTGCATTGGACTTTAAAGCAAAGAAAACATTTTTATTTATTTGTTTCTTTCAGGAGAAATGCTAGATGCCAAACAATAGTCCAGATAATACACTGTATTTAAGAATGAATAAATAAAAACCCAATCACACAAACTCCAGGAAGCTTAAGAGAAATTCAGGAAGAATGCACAAAGAAAGATAAGGAATGAGAAAAGGAAATCTCTTGTTTTTCAGACCTAGCAATAGAAAAGTAGCACTATAGTCAAAAAGTTCAATTGAGTCTAAACAAATAAATCACACAATATCTTTAAAGTTTTTATCCACTTATTTCAAATAAATATTGAAGTAGAAGTTTGTCCCTTTATATTTTGGCTTTCTTCCTGCACAAGTAAGAAGATACCCATCCTAACAATGGGAAAAGAGTATTAAAAGTGCAAAACACCTTATGATTTCTGCCCCACCTACAGCCTGACTGATGATCCAGCAGACTCCTCTGTCAGCACCCAGGACACTATATATGGAGAGCTTTAGTTAGACTGGAGCTGAAACACACATGTCAAGTCTTTGCAAGTTCCATTCCCAGATGGACTGTCATGTCAAGAACCACAGAGCTCTGTCTCACATTCCATTTACAGCTTTGACTGTGCCAGGATGAAACTCTTTGACTTGCACAGCCCAGTTCTGAAGGACTGATTGTATGTTAGATTTCAGAAGACATGAATCACCTGCAAACTCCTCCATGCCGAAGGGAAAGCTAAACATCAGGCTGCAGTATGGTTAAAGCTCTCAGGCACAGAGGGTACAAGGAGTACAAACAACAGGAAGAGGACAATGGATACAGCTATCTTTAACGTAAAACTTGTACATTTTACATTTCTGAAGCTGTGTAGAACACTGATAGTCTTCTATCACTACTTCCATAACAGATGTTGCAACTGCTTAGCAGGAGATAACCAAAATGACCTGTCCCCACTAAAGCTAACAACAGAACATTTACAGATTTCAGAAGCGCCAGGAATTCACTACGGAATTTATTTCTAGCAGAAAACTTGATTTAATACCTCAGATCTGCAGACTCTTAAGTCTAAAAAGTTTATTGAATTCAATGGTTTTGAGAAGCTCTGAATTCCTCCAAATGATAAAAGGAAAGACTTCAAACTTTTTTTTTCCAGTATGTTTCTAAAGGTCACATGAACACTGTAGAAGAGTCCTGCATGCAGCATTGCAACCCAAGGCTCAATGCACACAACAAGCACCCCTGCTGCAGTGTGCCCAAACTTCTCCTTGTGAGCCCACATGCAGGCCCCCATATTTACCAGGTGAGTGTTGTCTTGCCTAACGAATAAGCTTCTGCAGTCTTTTCTGCCACTAAATAAATATCCTCAGAAGTATTTATATAACACTAAGATCACCATGTATGAAGAATCTAAATATTTTCGAGAAGCTAGGCCAAATTCACATGCAGCTATAGATTATTCCAAGAACTGATTTAGGGAAATCTTTTTTTTTTTTTTTTCCTAGATTTTCCAAGGGTTTTTTAGCACCTAAAAGTGAAAACAATTTGTTATGTATTATCTGGAATAAACAAAATAATATCAAGAAGAGAGTGGTAAGTAAATGACACAAAAAAAATTTTCCAAGGCAGTTCATGTTAGAATTTCTGGTAACTCCTTCAGCAGATTACTGTTTTTCAAGTTGTGTGAAATTATATTAAGATACAATGCCAAATCCTACAAACCTCTTTTCCCCCTCCCCCCCCAAGAAAAACGTGAAATTAAATCTGCTTTCAAAGTCAAAGAACTCAACTCTCTGCTCTAAGACAGCTTAACACATGGGTGGTCAGTTAGGTTCAGCAGCATATCTCCTGACTTAATTATATATGCATGATGAAAATCTGGCCCTGCAAGACTCCTAATTTTGTAAATATCTTCAGGGTTGGACACACAAACTTTGCCCCATTGGTTATGAATAGTTTAAATTCAACATTAAAAACAGTGGGAAGGTACTGTGGAATATTGACATAATAGACTAAGTTACTTCCTATTTGGAAAATAAATCCAAACATTTTTTATGCTCTTAAGAACCATTATCAACTATTGTCATGAAACCAATGTCTAATTTAACTATATAGCTCCAATTATTTACACCACCAGTCCACTAACGCCACAGCCTAGATCACTTTCATTGGTGCAAAAGCCTTATGCTACCATAGTGTAATATAATAAGTGATTACCAAAATACAATCATATTTTGGATAGTGACAACATTTTTCACTATTCAGTATGTTAGCAATCTAGTTTAACAGTGCATAATAAATAAATTGTGGTAATATGTGCAATTGTAGCTAGCAAACTGGTTTTCGTGAGAGAAGTCCTAGAATTTTCTAACAGAAGAGAATATGAAGTAATTTTAAATAAATGAAACACTAGTTGAGAAAAAAGAAATAGGGTCTTTAATATAAGAGCAATATTTTGAATTAAATCCTCTTTATTCAGAAACATCTGCCTGTGACTAACAAATTATTCACACATAATAATTACCACCAACGAATGTCAAGCACTTATACTGTATTATCAATAATTAAGTACTTTTATAAAATCATCATTTATAAGTCTGAGTCTTGGCTACAGTTCTACAAAATACATTACCAATTTAATTTAAAAAAAAAAGCAACAACAGCAAAATTATGGTAATAGATTAACAACATCCTTGTCAAAAGTGAAAAATGGAACAGCAAAAATGAAGACAGGTAGCCAGAAAAGGGGAGATGATGAGAAGCAAGTTGAAGTCAGTTTGGCACAAAATGATCTGTCAGGACTACAGAAGTTAGCTGAGTAATAAATCTTTCATTTTTAGTGTACATTCTTTTCATTCTCATAAGAACTCCAATTCTCTAGGGGAAATAAAGCAGACTTGCTTGGTTTTGTCAGCCTGCAGGCTAAAACACTAGTTGTTTTTTTGTTGGGTTTTTTTAAATCATAACTTCATAGTCTAATTATAATTGTCCTGTTGGAAAAATATACCCTGGGGTGTGACAAAACTGATAAAGAGGGATTCAGGACTCCCCTGCCTAACTTGGAATTAATCAGCACTGACAGTTACTTCAAGAGAACAGAATTATTTTGCAGACCTGACAGCAATTGAAATAATATTCAGCAGCAACAGGAATTGTTCAGATTAAACCCAATTAAAGAGGAGTCACTCAAGAAGTGGAGACAGCACAGGGGTAAAGTACCTTCGAGAAAATGAAATTTCCTTAAGTAGGTGGTCTGTAAATATTTTAAATAAACATCTCCAGGTAGACTATTTCTCCTTCAGAGCTAAAGGCTGGCTTACACGATCCCCAAAATCCTGTCCAAGCCAACGTTTTTGTGATGCCATGCATGAAATTAAAAAGAAATTCTCGTTATTTATCTAGTAAACACACCAAAGATTAACATGTCATTAAACACCACTTCAAAGTCACTGAAGCACCAAAATTCAATTGACTGGGAGTTGGAGTTATATAGCGCACACTGCTGCAGCACCTAGAACCTGTGTGTCAGGAGAAGTCCCTGCTATGAACATCTAGTCAAAGCTGACTCCAGAGTTAATCTGTTTTGTAGCAATCTTGAAATACGTAGCACATATTTCAAATCATACTCAATCCAACTTTGTTTTCTTAGTGCTCTTTGCTTTGCTTATTTAAAACAGCTGCCAGGCACAAGCCAAATCTTTAAATGAATCTGAGCATGTACACAGACTGAGAAAATAAATATTTTCAGTTGCAGACTACTTAATCTTTTTAATGGAGAGTATTTAGATCTTAGATATGGATACCAGCTCATGAACACCATGGACTGAACAAGTTTTTCTATACCAGACATGGAAGAAGACTGTCAATGAGGCAAATCCAATAATAATACATAACACTGTTCATCCTATGTTGTTATTCCCTCTACTTCATAAACTAACTGAGCATCAGAATCATAGTCCAAGTTTCTACCACACAACACAAGATTGATAACATAAGTGACATTTTAGTGCCAAAATCTAATAAACTCTATCCACAGTCTACAAAGAGGCACCCCTAGAAAGTAAGCAGAGCACAGGTAGGCTAACCAATCCTCCTGATGTGGTTTTTTGTCTCCTAAATAAAGAGATAACTATGTAACTGTCAAAAGGAACTGAAGTCTCTAAGTCAATGATTTGTATAAAGACTCTACAACACTGAGTGCCTCTGCTCTCCTGATTTCTGCAATTCCCAATAGATCACTTGCAAAACCAACAGTGCAGAGCTGACATCCAATAAGGCAGTTTTCTTCAAACAGGGAGGACTGTCAAGCCATCAGGAAGCTATGGAATGTTGGTAAAGTAGTGTCTCCTAAAACATTCCAGCTAAATAGATCCTCTCTGAAAACAAAAATCACACTATATATATAAAATTAAAAATCTGATTGTCAACAATCCTGAATGCTAAAAAGAAAACGAAAATCCGAGATACCACATTCTAAAGTGGAGGAATCTTTCCTTTAGTCCTTGTACTTGCTTTTTTCTCCCAAGCAATTTTAAAGGTGGTTTCAATTACACTTAGTACACGAAATACATCTGTGTATTAGACACCGAAAGCTCCTAATAAGCCTTTGTAATTTAATGGCTGAGCAACAAGTTTAAAAGGCTGCATAAGAAAGAAAGGAAGTAATTTCTATAATTAAGGTCTGATACATATGTAATGATTTGACCACTGAGGGGTAGTTTTGATCCTGTGTTTTGATAAACAGAAAGCTCTTTGATGCATGCTGTTGCTTTTCTAAAAAGCTCTGCCAAAATAGAAAAACATGTATTTCATGATCCCACAAAGAAAAGAATCCAAACAAAAAAGCAGTTGAAACAGGGGGGAAATGGGATCTAAATCTTAATGAACTTGGTAAAACTACTCCTGCCCCATCAGAAAAGAAATGTCCCAAAGACAATTGTAGAGAAGCTACTTATCAAACATTATCTATTTGTAACTCTGACCGATTTGGTTTGTCCTGCTGGAGTTTGGTCCACACATGCAACATTTAAATAAAAGGAGAGGCAAAAACGTTATGCCAAAAAAACCAGTCAAATTCCAAAAACTTCAGGAACCATACTAGTTTACTCAAATGGCCTTGAGATCAAGCAATGGATTTCAGGTGCTTAAAAGAAAGAGGGAGCAACAAGTTTTCTCTGTATGATGCCGGATTTAAAGGCCTGGGCTTGCATTTCTGAGCAAGTAAACACCTTCTTGAAGAAGTGGCCACAGACCATGTTGAAACCAAACCCGAATCACCTCTGGCAGGTGCAGCATCCTCATCCCACGAGGTATTTTACCCACTACTCACCTAGGTAATTTTTGCTCAAGTCAAATCAGCAGCTTTTATGCTGTAGTTCAGCAGTGGCATCCTGAAAGCAGAGGAGACGAGACGGTCAAGAAATGCCTTAAATTCATCAGTATGCGATGCTGCTGCCGGGTTACCGGAGGACGGAGATGCGGGACGAGGCGATGCTCCAGCCCTCCCGCACCGCCGGACCGAAGGGTGCCTGCAAAACACGGGAGAACGGGCGGGCAAAGAGTGGAGAGAGCATCAGAAGTGCTAAAATTCAAAGTAAAAAGCGCTCTTCAAAACACGTGCCGGAGTGGAGAGGTGGGTGCTCCTCAGCGGGGCAGAGAGAGCTCCGGTCAGCGGGAGCGGACGGGACGCCCGCGAACGGAGAGGAGAAGGGGAGGTCACTGAAGGAACGGGGAGCTGCCGTGTCGGGGAGACACCGGCACCACTCACCTGCAGCCACCGGGAGCTCCCTCACGGCCGATCCAGCCGGGTCCCCGCTCGTCGGAACGCGCCAGCCCCCCCGGTCAGTGCCGGGAAGCTGCTGGGCCGCCCCTCCCCGGGCAGGGCGGGGCCTCGTCCCACCTCGAGGAGCCGGGTGAGCGGCTTCTCGGAACTTTCTCCCCCGCTCCGGGAAGCGTGGCCTGTTCCCTTGGCTGCGCTCCCAAAGACAGAACGCGGGCCGCCCCCTCCTCGAGGCGCCTCAGGGCTGCAGGGTTCGGAATGAGCCGAGCAGGGCAGGGGGACGGGCAGCCCCAGAGGACCGTGAGGGACAGAGAATGGACGCGTTCCGATCTGCTCAGTCCCCACCGGGTAGGAGTGATGTCCCCAAGCCGCCTTCACCTCTGGTGGCCTGGCCCCAGGCTCCCTGTGTCTCCGGGAGCAGGGCCGGGCGCTGTGGCCGCCAAAGCGGACGGGGTGAGGAGGTGTCCAGTGCCCGCAGCGGGGCTCGGGGCCAGGCCGTAACCTGTCTGGTACAGTGCCACATTGCCGTAGGCAGCTGTCTGAGGAAATCCCTCACAGAAACGCGTCATAATTGACAGGCCCGCAAACCATGAGTGGTGGACAAATTCATAATCAACAGCAGAAATAGTCCGATGCATTTCCTTTTGATTTTAGTTAACAGAAAAGGTGGAGGTGTTGTATTGCACTAAATAGTTTATTTAGTTGTGGTCTTTGTATTAGGAGTTGGGAAAATGTTACTGAATATGGTATGTCAGGTAGATTATTCCCCTTCCTCATCACATGGTGTCTCCCCATACACTCCTTTCCACACACCTGGTGCCCTGACCCCATGGATACCCCTCCCCACGCCCCACCCCAATGTTATCCCATTGGCCTCGGTCCTCTCTCCCTGCCCCATACCCCTGGGGTACAAAACCCCACTCCAGGTAAGGGTTCAGCCTCTTCCCTGCCTGGGTGGTCCCTGCATCCAGCAGTGTCCCATCCCAAGCCAATAAACAGGACACTCGCTCCCACGTGGGGAAGAGCGCTTCTCATCTTCTGTCTTCAGCCCATGCAGGTCCGTGTGGGCTTGGGCTCCAGCCAGCCAGACCAGACCCATACAAAGCCCAGAGAACCACGGATTACTGCAAAGGCTCACAAAGCAAACTGTTCGCTCAAAAAAAAAAATCACATAAAACATGGAGGGGAGACCATGTTTCTGTTGTGGGTTCCCATATGACTGGCCTCATTCAGAGAGGTACAGCATGCCAAAAGCTGCCTGGCTACATCTTCTGATGTAGCCATGAGAAAGTTTTGTTTCAGGTTGTTGCTCATCCCTTCCAGGACATTCAAGCTGAAGCTTTTTCCAGTTTGTAGCACTTATACATAAAAGAGGTCTTCTGTCTCTTATTGAAACATGGTTGCTGTTCATCAGGGGGATGTGGTCTGCAAAGATAGCCTATGAGGCTATCTTATATTTGTACCTCATGGTATATATTTTGTCTCTTTTTTGTACTAGCATAGCATTGCCGACATACACTTTTCTTGTGGTCTTGTGGTCACTTCAGCACCTTGATCCTTCTCTTCTGAACTGCTGTGTAGCCAGTTGTTCTCTGCCTCATTGTATTTCAAGGATGTCTCATACTTCCCTCTGCCAAGTCACATCCTGTTCCTTAGTCAGGAGTTCCATTTTCTTACGATGTTTTTGCTTTTTAGTCAAGCAAATGAAAAGTTTTATTCTTCAGAACTGTATTCTGAATAGTTGCATCTATTTCTTCCCCACAGTTCATGTGCATGTTTTGTGAGTCATGTAAACTGAACTTTTCACAGAGGGTCACTCAGTTTTCATTGCCTGCATGTGGTCTGGAGACACCACAGCTGGACATTTGCTGTTGTTTCAGAATTCAGACCTGACATAAAAGGTCATCTAACTGCTAAGTTTTACTGAAAATGCAAATCACAGATGTCTACGGTTAGATGCCAAAATTTTATTTCATTTTTTCTTATGTTTGTTAACAAGTCTCTGCAATATGCTTGTAAGTTCTTTCTTCTGAAGTTTCTAGACAGTATAATTAGTAAAGCTTTCTAGGAATTTATCACTTGCATATTTAAACTAGATTTTTAATTAGATACAATAAATAAAATGTGGGGTAGAAAATCTTTGCATATACTATATTAAAGATAATAACTCATTTTTGTGCTTTGAGCACTCTCATCTGTGTTTGAAAATATTTATTCTTTTAGGTCTCTACCTTTTAAAATCTATCAATATATTTAACGTTTTCTGAATCATTTCAACCCTGCTGTGGCAGGAGTTGAAAAATTATCTTTGTTTGGGTAGCAGCAACAGTCTCTGATTTTACTTTTACTGATCCACATGATCCATAAGTTCCAGAATGAACAATGTATTAGCTTATCCTGTAAATGCTTCCTTATGAACACATTAATTCACTGCTATTTAGAAATAATGCTCAACATACTAATTAGAACCAAAAAGACCCTAAAGGGTTTTTGTATAATGTCTGTAAGGAATTTCCTGCCTTATCAGAAAGTGTTTCAAAAAGCAAATTGTCGAGTTCTTGATATCTGAGCAGGAAAAACTGAAATGCAAAGAAAAGAACAAAGGTAAATCCACAAAATATGACTTGTGTCATATTTTGACAATGTGTCAAGTGTCATGGAATCTAAATTTAAAATCTCAAGTCAGGTACCAAACTTCTCTATATACATCAGGTTATAGCAATGTAGTTTGGAAAGACCTGGAAGGCATCCAGTCCAACCTGGCACCCTCTGTGTCTGTAAGAACAGCAAAAGTACCAGCATGAAAAGGCATAAAATCATAAAGGTAAAGATAACCTGGGGAAGCCTGATCAAGCTAGACTGTCAGTTGGGGACTAGCTGTGAACCCTCATGTTGTGTTTTAAATGTTGATGGAAGACAGCAAGTTAGAAATGCTGGGATTCCTCTCCAGAGAGCCATGGGAAGTGACCCTTACCCTTCTGGCTCATGCCTGTGTGCTCAGCAAAGATTTCTTAAGTAGCTTAATATGAGTGGTGGATATAGTAATGCTTTGTCAAGCAGCTCATTAAACTCTAGCTAGCTCTTCTCTCTGTTAGCCAGTAACTAACTACTTTATTTTCAGTTATGTGTATTCTTCTTGCAGAGTCTCTGTGCATGGCTAAAATACCTAAACAAGCTGACCAAATGTGACAAATGCACTCAACTCCTTAACCAAACTAAGGGTAGCTATTACAGGCTCCAAAGAAGGTAAAGATCTAGGGCATAACCAGGGCAAGAACTTTTCTAGTTCCAGTTCGTTCTATAAAAATACACAAAGGAACAGAGTGACAGAGGTGAGCATTGATGCATATGAACTTGGCTCACTGATCATGTAAATAACACATGAATAGCAGGTAGCTTTTCTAGGACCCATTTATCAAGGAACAAAGAAAGTTGTGGATGCAAGGAGCATACCCATCCCACTGTATGTAATTTGACTACAAGCCAACCACTTTTTTACAGAAATATGTCAGCCTAAATGAGCATTTTCAAGCTCTCTCTGCTAAGCTGCTGGTTGCATGGGATCTCCCCTTGAGCAGGGACACCTCTTGAGGTTGCTCTTCAAAGCAGAGAGACATCCCACCAAAAGCAAATCCTCTGTAACTGACAGATACCATGCATAATCTGGTATTATAATGCATGAAGACTTTTGTATTGGTAGCTTTGAATTATTGTTATAGCTTTCATGCAGTAATACAGTGAACCTTGCCATTGAATTTTGTTGTAAAAGTTGTACTTTTACAACATAATTCAATAAACTCACTTCTGCTGATACCTTTGGTGGTAGTTCTTTATTTTCCATATTTTAGTGTCAGCTGTTCCTAAAATAAAATATTTCCTCTTTTATATGTCAAGTGTTTGTAGCTTCTTGGCATCAAAAACTAGTTTTTCTCTGTTGAGGTCCATGTTACACAATGTTCTTGTAATGCTACATAACTTACTTGCATCATTTGCAAAACCTACCACTGATGTTGGTATATTAATAATTTCTACCCATACATTACATGATGTAGTAAATCTGCCCCTTATGAGTAATAAAAAGGTAATTTTCTTATTTCTCCACCCTTCAGGAAAAAAGTAAGCCATTGGAACAATGCTATCTATGTTAACAGGACCATTTCAAAGGAAAACAAAAAAAATCTGCGAACAAATGGTACAAAACACAGTTTCCTTTGTCAGGCACTGAATCAAAGACTTGAAACAAAAAAATCGGGGTAGTTTAATGTTCCTCATTACCAGTGTGAAAGACTTTACTGTGGTGTTTATAGTAAAGCAGAAATATTTGTAATTCAAGACTTTCTGATTCCAGTTAGTTAGTGGTCATATGTGTGAGCTTCTGCACAGTTTAGTAGAGGTGTTGATTCTCTTATTAAAATCTAGTAATTTAGGTGAAAAAT
Organism: Peucedramus taeniatus; assembly: GCA_013400575.1. Lineage (NCBI taxonomy): Eukaryota > Metazoa > Chordata > Aves > Passeriformes > Fringillidae > Peucedramus > Peucedramus taeniatus. The sequence goes on along the minus strand of WBNO01006973.1, from coordinate 12,835 downwards.
CTGAAGTTTTTCAGTTGCAAATTAATATTCAAAATAGTGTGAAAGATGTCATCTTTAGCCCCAAAGCAGGATGAATCCCACCTGATTCTCATGTTTTTTTCTTAAAGTCTTCCATTCCCAGAAGTTCCACTGTTTTCAAAGACAGCCTCTGGCTAGGACCTCACTGTAGTGGTAAAAAGTTCTTTTTTTCAAAAAGGCTTAGTAGGTTTTTTTGCCCACTGCTCTCTGCCTGCAAACTAATAGAGACCAAGTTATTATTTCCTGTTCTGCAGCAGCCTTTGAAGCATTGAAGATTAATAATAGGACCCCCTCAGGCCTCTCTAGGTTAAACAAACTAAATTCTTTCCATGATTTACAGAATGTTGCTTGTGTTCACTGCTATTCACATGTCTCTTCAGTCCAGTTTCAAAGAAGAATTGATGGACACAGCACTCCTTTTAACAGGAGCCTTATTAACACTGTATTTACTCACAGGTGACACTTCTGTTCCTACCTGTCTCTATGTTTGCTGTTTCCTCAGAAGCAGAACATTGTTTATTTAAGATCAACTTAAATCATCAACTTGTGATGTTCTGTAAGTCACAGATCATTTTTTTCTTGCCAAGTCTTTCCTTGTTTAATTATTTCTGCTTAACACTACAACATTGCTCTTTCCCTTTTGACATACCATTTTTTAAAGTTCTCAAGATGCTTTTGAATCTTAATCCTCTTTTCTGATATGACTGTGATCCCTCATATCTTCATGTCATTTGGAAATCCTGGGCATCTTTTGTTTTATCAGACAGATTGTTGGCTGTGTACAGCCCAGACAGATGTTTTGAACTCCACTATTGTTTCTCTTTAGCTGCAAGCCACTGCTAATTGCTTTCTGACTGCACAGTGGCAACTTCCAAACCCAAAGTAAAGCAAACCACTGTTTTCCATAAACTGTTCTTCATACATTATTTAATTCCTACCCAGGAACAATTTATATTTAGTCAGAAGTTGCAGAAGTACTCTACAAAATGAAAGAGTTCAGAGAAAAATTCTTGAGCTGAACTGCACTAAACAATTTCAGGTGTATATTTTAGAGCATCCAGAATACTAAGAGGTTTTCGTAAAAATTCATGGAGTTCTCCTGGAGTAATTTTGGTCATTCCACAGCTGCAGAGGAGTTGTTGAAACTGTACAACCGTGTTGCATAGGCATAGCACTACTCTTTATTTCTCAATAGGCCTCTCAGCTTGGAGTCTTCTAGGATTCTAGGAAGCTAGGATTCTTCAGTGCCAGTCTGAATTGCCTCACAAAATGTAGGAGGCAGGAACAGCCTAATTGTTTGCACTTGTTCTGCAGGTGAATCCTGAGTGCCATACACAAATAAGGTTTGAGCTTTCTATAGTCATTTCCATTGTGGTTGTGGTAGGTCACTGCAAAGGGCAAAGCCTGATCTTGTATTGAATTGCAGTTTGTTGTACACAAACTTGTGTGGTTGCAGTAACAGCCTCTCCTCCAGGCATACCTCTTTGATCAAGTAATAATTGTGGTTCCTGACAAGAGATGCAGGTGCTTTATATGTATTCTCTGATATGATCTTAACTAATAAGTAACAAGTGTAGGTTTATTCTAAAGAATTAAAATCACAGTAGCATAAATAAGTTATGGGGTTAATGAAGAAGAAATTATCAGTTATTTGCCTTTAACTAATAATTACCCAACAATCCCTATTGTAAACGATTGCTATATAGATGAAAAAGCAATGAAATGTAGGAAGTACCAACATTAGAATTAATAAGTAACTTCAAGTGTTTTTTACCTATAGACCTGGTTATATTGTGCTAAATGATGTCAGGTCTGGTTTTTTTCACAAAATCTAGTTTTGCGGTGAGCACTAAGATATATGAAGTTAAGTTATTCTGTAGATCCTCTGTATTTTATTTTCTCCCATATGTCAAGTGGGAGGTCTGCAGCTTCGTTAGGCTGAAATATTTAAACCCAGCTCAAAAACTTAAAAAAAAAGATACTCACTATAATCTTTTTGTCTATAGTCCTTCATCCACAATGTCATATAAGCCAATTTTCTATACATCAATTTAATAGCAATCTCTAATCTTTTTTCCTGACTAACTTACTTGGAAACTACAGGTACAAAAATTTTCTAGTGTTATTAGACATGCAGTTGGGTCCAGCAATGCAAGATAATAGATTCATTACTAACTAATAACTACTTACATCAATTAGGCACTTATTTACTACTGAGACTGTTTGTGGTTTAGAGAACAGCACCTCCCAAGAATATTTAAAAGTCCTAGGTTCTCCTCTGAATAGATAAATCACAGCCTAATCGTGTCCCAGAACTAGTCTGTCCCATTGACTGGAGGAGGCACAAGTAGTCTGTCTCTCCAGGTCACATGCTTCTGTGTCTTTCTGAAGAGTTGACAGCTTTTAATGGTGGGCAGTGGCTGTATCCATTTACACTACTGTTAAATCTGAGCCTTTAGTCATTCCTTGGGGTCATTCCAAGCATGTATTTGAACTTCTTCCAACTCAAGAGGGAATTGAATCCTTCTCTTCACTTTCAGGTTGAGCACTCTGGTCAGTAGGCTGTTATTAAAGGCCTGTGTGCCTTCACATTTTAAAAGAGTGCACCTCAACATCTTAATGTGAAGGACAAGTGCATGCAACATGCAATACTCATGAGAATGAGCTTCCTAGGAATCCCCACACCTACCTTTTGATCCCAGAAGCATTTTTGCAGGCTGCATGCTCCTCACACTGCAACGATTCTGTACACATGAAGAATAGCTCTTCAAGGAATTTGAGTGTAGAGATGACAAGTGTATTCAGACGTTCAGGTTAATGGTTAGCTAGATGGGATTCCAGAAGGCAAATTAGCTTCTGCCTAAGAGCCTCGATATGTAGTTGTGTAGTTTCCTGGCTCATCGGAAACACGCGTTCTCTGGGGCTCAAACTTAAGGCAATTCAGTCTATTTTCCAGATCAGTTTTCCTCTTGAGAAACTCTCTGCTACCATCTTGTGGTAGTCTGGAGGAAGAGCCATGAAAAGCAAACATCGGTTCACATCGAAGTCAGGGGTTAAAATTCATTCCGTTTTTGGACTAATAAAACATGGAGAGTGTCATGTAACATTTCAGGAGAGAAGAGTAAACAGCGTGGTATGGTAGAACAAAATACTTGTCCACTTTTGTATATTGAGACCGTGTGCTGAAATATGGTTTATACATATTTGTTTTGTTATTGGATTTGTAGGGTTTTTTTCCTGTGAGATAATTGGCTAGGATGAAAAAGGAGCACAGTATTTCTCTCTGTATGATCAGAATATTATTTATAGCGGTAGCAGGGCTACTTGATGACTCTTATGGTTCCATTAGACAGTACTTATTCAGGACATATATTCAGTGCATTACATATCAATGTCCTGAAAAAAAACTGCCTTTTTGAGTAGATAATGGAGTTGGGCATATTCAGAAGGAGGAGAAGAAGATTCTCTGTAGATTTTTGCTGTTCTATGTGTAAGAACAAATCTGCCTGGTATCAGATGGAGAAATCATACCAGTGTTTGAACAGTAGTGCTTTCAGATGCAAATCCAACATTCCAGTTGGAGATAACAGCTAGCAAGAGATGACATGAGAAAGTCCCTCTGGTGGCACATGACTAGCCTAAAACCATTCCTGAGTTCTGGGACACCCTAATCCACTGACAAGACATGATGGAATACAAGCAACTACTGAGACTGACACAAAGGTCTGTTTTCCACGGGGTGAGTGTACAAAGTGAGGCTTGCTACAACAAAATGGTTGTTTCCATAGATCCTCCATGTTTTGAATTAATACTATGCTATTCTAACTCATAACACAATTATTTGCTTTACACACAGTTTCAAGGTATAGAAAGACCACCTAAAAATCTAAATTAGTTGAAGGGGCTGAAATTGAATGGGCTGCTGCAATTAGGTGGTTTCAGGCTTCTCAGCTAGTTATTTTAAAATGAGTGTGGGGATTTCCAATCAAGCGCTGGAGACAGCGGGACGCCTCTAAACAAGTGTCTGGTTTTCCATTAAATATGACTACTAGAAACTGCAAAGCCACTTGGACTGAAGTTTAAGAAAACAAACAGGCCTGCAAGAAACAACTGAGTTTTTCAGCTGAATAAATGACTGGCAACAGCATCTTGAAATGGTAGTGCTACCTTCATATGCCTGCTTGTCAGTTCACAGTAGTCAATAAAATGAATTGGAAAAGGACTTTGTAAGCCCCTTGGTGATGCAAATGGGAAAAGAGAGTTTGTTTTGTTCCATGTATTGGCTTTGAATTGCTGTATTCAACATTCTTGTTCCTGAAAGTCTTGTTCAGTAGAAAGTGTATGGAAAGTGGAGACAAGTTCCAAAAGACGAGGTGGGCTTTCTCAAATGTAACTTGGCATACCTCAGCAACAATTGGGATCTTTTCTTTATACATTGTTAAAACATCTTGGATTAAAAACCTACTGCATTTTTTTGAAAAATGAAGAGAGATGGGTCTTATGTGGATGTGCCTGGAGTAGAAATTCAAATTCCCACCACTGAGAATTAATGAGTTCTCTTTTTCCCCTTTCCCCAAAATGTAGAGTCTGGCTTAGGATGTGTGAAATTTAAAGAAATTGGAGAGCAGAAATCTTGTAATTTTAAGTACATTTGTGTCATGTACTATATCTTCAATAAACTGAGATGCCTAGATATAAATTTTGCATTATAAATAATGTTATTACTTGCTTAAACCTGGCTTTGTACTTAGAGAAATAATAGGCAATTAATCAATTAGAAATTAATAATAAATCCACAAGAGAAGATGGTATAGTGTGAATGCACAATGAATGTATAAAAGGTTGGCTATATTATTTTAAGAAAATTGCAGCTTTGATGCCTTGGATGCTTAGGCTCAGTGGATAGATAAAATGTAGTGCAGTGTTTCCTATGTGCCACACCGAGTAAAAATCTGTGTTGAGGCCAGTGTTGTGTTGTGTTGTGTTGTGTTGCATAGTGCACTTGGGCGAGGCTGAAGAAGTCTGGCTTGTGGAGGCATTAGAAGCATCTCCTGGATTAGTGGACTGAGGGCACCAAGCAATCATTCCTGAGTGTGGGATGGCAGGAGTTGGGAACGCTGTGGCTGATAGTGCCAGTTAATAACAATTAAGTGGGGAGGAGACTCGTCAAGGAGCTGCCCAAAGAATATGTCATTAGAGCTGCTCATGGGCACGCTCCCAAGTGTTGTGTGTGCATCAGGGGATTGTGGGCATTCTGACAGCAGCTATTCCAGTCCTAAAGTGGTATCAGCAAGCCTCTGCTGGAGACAGAATTTTGTCGTGATATAACTGGAGCCAACAGCTAAGAACCACGCAGCTGCTCACCCACCTCCGCTCCCGATAGAATGGGAGGGAGAATCAAAAGTAAAATTTGTAGTTTGAGGTAAGGAAAATTTAGTAATTGAAATGTAAATTGAAAAGTAAAAAGTAAAATATATGTATGATAGCAAATAAAAAAGGGAAGAAACAAAATTCAAGCAAACCCAGTTGATGCACAAAAAGTGGGACTTTCAGGAACAAGAATGTTGAATACAGCAATTCAAAGCCAATACATGGAACAAAACAAACTCTTTTTTTCCATTTGCATCACCAATGGGTGTCGTACTGCAACAAGGGGGCTTACAAAGTCCTTTTCCAATTCATTTTATTGACTACTGTGAACTGACAAGCAGGCATATGAAGGTAGCACTACCATTTCAAGATGCTGTTGCCAGTCATTTATTCAGCTGAAAAACTCAGTTGTTTCTTGCAGGCCTGTTTGTTTTCTTAAACTTCAGTCCAAGTGGCTTTGCAGTTTCTAGTAGTCATATTTAATGGGAAACCAGACACTTGTTGAGAGGTGCCCCACTGTCTCCAGCGCTTGATTGGAAATCCCCACACTCATTTTAAAATAAATAGCTGAGAAGCCTGAAATCATCTAATTGCAGCAGCCCCTTCAGAGCAATGCTGGACCCAGTCCTTGCACCCGGATCAGCCCTGCTTCCAGGTAATTCCCCAGTTTATATACTGGGGGGATGGTGTTCCATGGTGTGGAATATCCCTCTGACTAGTTCAGGTCACCTGTTCTGGTTGGGCTCCCTCCTAACTTTTTTTATGTACCTCTTCACTGGCAGAGCATGACCCCAAAAAAAAAAAAAGTCATTAAATTAGGAGAAGGACTCGTTGGCAGAAATCAAAATGTTAGTGTGTTATCAGCATGATTCTCATACTGAATCCAAAACACAGCATTGTACCAGCTATGGAGAAGAAATTAACTGTATCCCAGAGAAAACCAGAACAAAAAAGTTCTGTTTTCTTCACACTGCTGCCCTGAGAAAAAGAATTGCTGCCAACCAGTAGCTTTTCTGGTGACATAGAGAGTGTTTGCATAGGGTGTGGGTCCCACACAAGGTTGCACTTGTGCTACTTAGCAGTATGATGGCTTTTTCTCTGATGACGTATGTATAGAGGTTTGCAGATCATGTCTTTTTCTAAAAGGGTAGCTTTTCTGATTTAGTTGTAAAGCCTTTAGAGATGAGAAGCATAAGCTGCAAAATACCACTGTCATAGTAGAGTGTTTTACCCATGGAAGTACTCCACTGCATTCTCAGTGTATTTAAATACTCTTCTTGATTGATACACATTGTTCCATGGCAATGGATTCCAGGGAAAAATATCCTCCAGACAAGGCTAGATGGCGCAGTAGGTCAATGCATTGAAATTTTAAGGTCCACAAATTCCTGTAAATTTCCACAGTCTCATATGTTTATAGACATATTGGTGCATTGATTAATGTCAAAGAATTTCATTACCGTTTGTGGCTTTTCCGAGTCATTATTTTTCATACTCATCCAAGTAAAAGTCCATAGAAAAGAAGCTTCCAAGGTACTTTCAGGACTAATCAACATAAATACTTTCCTCATTTTTTGTACTTTGCCTTCTAAACAGAAGTGTAGTTGAGGGCAAACAGAGTCTGGCTGCTTCTAATTTGGGAAAATTAGAGTTTGTTTCATTCTTACTGCCCTCTTGAATACCGCAGTAGTGTGTTTATAGATGTTTTGTATACCAATAAACCACTGTCTCCAAATACTTACCAAACATTAAAGAAATCTTCAGTGTCAGCTGTTTCCTCTATGGAAAAGGAAATATTTTTGAAAATACATTATTAGTATGCCCTCAGTATTTCTTCTGTCTACCATGAAAAAGAAAGCTGAGTCCAGTAGTGAAAAATTCCTGGTTTGCTTTAAAAACCTCAGGAGAACTGAGGAGAACCTGGACAGTTTCATGAGGCCACTTAGTGAGCATTAAGTGGAATATTTTTTGGTTGCCAAATAGGTTGTCGCAAACTGCCAGTTTCTCAGATAGAGAATATTGTTTACATAAAAAGTTCAAGATAAGCATCCATCTCATGCATTGTTATTTGTAGAAGATAACTAAGTCATGATTAGTGAGTTGTTTATATTATTTAGAAAAGTTCAGGAGAAGAGTTATTAATATTTGAGCAGCAGTATGTGGCATTTTAAATAACCCCTATTATCAAAAAGGTTGAGGGTAACAGTCAGATGGTTAATGTACTGAGCATTTAGCATCTGCTCCTTTGAGGTGTCAAGTGCCTTTGGAAGGCACTGAGTGCACTCAAATTACATTAAAATAATGAGGGAACTCACTTCCTTACAGGAGATTCTCAGCCACTGGCAGAATAAAGCTATTATCATACAGGCTATAATGGATCGTTAGAAAAAGCCATTTCCTTCTTTAATTTTTTTTCTTTTTTTTTTTTTTTTTTTTTTTTTTTTTTTTTTTTTTTTTTTTTTTTTTTTTTTGGTGTATGTAGCTTTCTACTCCTGAAATGGCTTATGGAAGTTACAAATGCTCTGTAAACACCAATATGAAAGCTGAGTGCCTGAAAGCAAAGTATCTTCTGTCTGCTCTGAGACACCCGGGTAAGCACAAAAACTGAAGACAACAGAGGGAAATTGAAGAGAGCAAGAGGCCACGAAAACCTATATGTGGTAGATTTAAGCCCTTCCCTGCAATCTGTTTCCACAGCATAGTGTGCAGCTCTAGACATCTCTGTGCAGTGTGGCCGCTCCTTTGTGTGCAGACACATGGTGGGAGCTCTCTGCTGCCAGCCTCTGCCCCGAGACAGAAGTGCAGTTGCTCAACAACCTAATTGCACAAATCCCAGGAATCACAGCATACCACTCATCAGCATTCACAGCTCATATTCCTGATTTGTTCCAGGATAATCTCCTTGTCCTGTCATGTGGTTGAGGAAAATGCTGGTTTAGATCCACTTTGTGAGGGCTTCTATTCTTGAAATAGCAGCTGTGCCAGCTGCTTGTGTTACTTTCAATTGCTACAACACTGATTTTGGAAGGTTTAGACCAGAAGGAAAGTAACAGCTGTATTCCACAGGAAAGCAACAGCAACTGAAAGAATCTGTGAAGATTTAAAGAAGTGTGAAGCAAGGTGATGCTGCTCTAGAACAGCAAATACCTTCTACGTAAGTAGGAGCATTTTTATTGAGGCAGTGTCCATACACTTCATACAGTGTAATCATAAGAAATATATGCAGAAGCCTGCAGGATGAAATACTCCTTTTTTGGAGTTTGAGTGACACCCTGGTGAAAAGGTGTTTGAGTGACACCCTGGTGAAAGAGCCAGCAATAGGTGAGTGTTTCTGAGGAAATTCTCTCCTGAAGCCACCATCTCTTCTATGCCAGGTCCTACACAAATATTGGACAAAATAAATGTAAATTCCAAATCGTTGAGGAAATTTGAAATAAAAGCCAGCTGATGCTTATATACAGAGATGGAATCACAAACAATAATTTTTATGTGATAAGTGGTGATAGCAGAATTATATGATATTCCAGCTATGGTTGAAATTTCAACAACTTTATGGTATTGAGTGTGAAGTTGCTCTGGGAAGCAAGCAGACTGCATGAATTTCTCAAGCTATTGAAGCATGGGTTCATTCTAAGTCTATGTCATGTCACCAGGGCTGGGGTGGAACAGGCTGCTGAGTATTCTCAGCTCCTCTCTGTGGGAGAAAGTAAGCCAGCAAGGTTTTCTGAAGCTGGCACTGTGAGATAATGTTAGAACCCAGCTTAGCCCCAAACCACAGAGAGAATTGTGGGTCTTCTAGGGAGCTACTGTCATCTTTCGAGGACACTGTTCTTGCTGTACTCAGATCTCGGAGGGATATGGTGAGTGTCTTGTTATTCCTAGCCCTCTGGTTTAAGGGTCAGCAAGGGTGTCTGTGATTGGGTTAGCCCATGAAGGGCCTTGAAAGACAAGGGAGGGAAGTCAGAGATGTGGTACTGAAAGATAACCAGTCAAAATGCTGGCAATAATATACTGTACAGATATGAGCAGGTCAATTTGGACAAGGCCAGGATGAGAGTTTATTAGGTGCTGACATGAGACTCAGAAGTCTATTTGGAGGAGTTTTAGCTAGCTATGTAGATGGAAGAGCCTAAGCTGTAGAAATGTTATGTGGGAATGATGCTCAGGATTTAGATCTAACCTGTCAGTAAAGACAAGGGAGGGTGTAGTCAATGATCATTCCTAGGTTATTGACTTAAGAAACTGATTTTATCTCAGAAAATGAGAGTGGGGGATATGTAGCAGATTTATGAGAAGGTTGAGTGCCATCAATTTACCAGCAAATGGTTTAAGATTGGAAAAAAAAATACGAGTAATATGGGGAAGTAAATATCAATAAAAATAACTACTGGATAAATTATTAGTATTTCTGGGCATCTTCTGCTGAATGGGCCACACATGCAATCTTGTTTTTACAGATTGGGTGAATGGGCCTTAGTTCATTCTGTATCTATGCTAGGAATTGTTCTTTGTATTTTGTGGTACATGGTAGCATCAAGACTATGCCAGGGAACTTTCTGAGTTTCCTACTATGGTTTATAACTCAAAACTTACCTTTTAAATTCCATGGACATCATTGAAACACCAAGGCTTACTCACTGATGACACAATCATGTGTCATGCCCTTTTTTCACCTCCCTTCAACATCTTTCTCCTCTTCTTTGCTATGCTATGTCATTTTCTGATCAATTAGAGTAATCCTTTGTGTATCATTACTCATCCACTGTTCACTGTCAACTTCTGTCTTCTTTCCCAGACTGAATATTCTGCTAATTACTAGCTTATAACTTCACATGTTTAAAAATTTGCTCTTATTCTTAGCAGTCACAGAGAAGAAATGAAGAATTCCCCTCAAATTCATGTAAATTCTTTTGTGCATCTTTGCAAGTGATGGGTTTCATATGAAAATTTTTTTCTTGCTTATTCATGCTTTTGAGTCATTATCCAAGAATAAAAAATCAAAACTTCATTTGATCAGTCCACATAAAAGGAAAGTATTCCTTCAGCAATTTTGTGTTATCTACTGTTTCTGACCATAATGCCACCTCATCTGCTTTCTCACCAATTCTGTTCACCCAGAAAGTTTTCTGAAAGTTGCATAAATCTGACGTGCGAATATATTAATAACAGCTTGATAGTACCAGTTTTTCTTTTTTTATTTCACCAAATGTCATCTTGTAGCAATACCAAACATCCTCTGTGGGCAGAGAAAAGGAATGGTGAGAGACCAGTTATTTCTTTCTTGTGTAGCTGGTTAGCATTATTAATCTTTTGAGCGTCTAGTGAATCTTTAGGCGTACTTTGAAGAGACTGTGGTTGCACTGGGTTTGGTTAATTTTGACTCATAGGAAGAGATCAAAGGATCATGATAACTCTGTTGTGGTTGCCCAGAGCTGCACGTTTTCTTTGTGGTAATGTGCAGTAATAAAATGCCCTGAGAGGTACCATGAGATTTGCCAAGTGGCTTACTTCATGGTGGATGTCTCACCTTCTAGTAGTGAGAATGGAGTGTAGCTGTGTGAATGTTGGGTAAGGATGAAACCATGGATGAGAGACAGGAGAAAACAAAGATGTTACAAGACCAGCAAACAGTGACAACAACATCTTGGGTATTAGGAGTAACAATTGAAAGGAGATACATTATATTCAGAAATTTTTTGATCTTCTGGATTATATGCAGACTTCAAAATTGATACGACCTAATAGGTTAAGACCTCTTAAATTTCACAGCTTTGTGTGATCTGAGCTTCACAGATAGATGATTTGTATTTTGGCTATAATTTTCTTCACCTGTCACATTTACTACTCACAATATAAGGATAAAAAAAAGATCTTGTCTGTTTTGCTTTTCCTGTGTCATTTAAATCCCCTTCAGGTTAGCAGAGTGTGAGTGAACCATTAGGTTGTTTTGCTACCATGGATACTCAGACCAAATCCTTTGGGAGTAAAAGGTGAGTGGATCCTTTGAATGGCCCTGTGGTGGTGTCATAGCTCCATCAGTATGTGGTATTTCCATCACCAAAGACCTTTTTGAGATACCTTTCATTCAGTTCCTCAAAACCTCCTGAAAATGCAGACTGTAGAATTTCATTATTTTGACACTGATCTCATCATTTTACATGTAGAAGCAGTACTACTACCACTTCTTTCTGTTTGGACTCCTCCTCCTTCTTTATTATTCTGTCACTGTATCACTGACGCTTCTGGTGAGTTCCTTGTCCATTTGGCCCCATGCCCTTTTCAAACTTGTTGTGGGACACTTTTGCCTCCTTTTATTCATCTAAACCCACTTAAGTTTCTAATATGAAGGAGTTCAGCTCACCCAAATTATTTGAGGCTGTTCTCTGCTTACCTTTCTTTTTACTTGCCACACCCTTAATTTTGTGTCATCCAAAAAATTCACATTTATTTTCAAATTAAAATTCTTTCTGAAAATGTGAGATAAGGCAGTCCTGGAAAACTGGTGAAAGAAGTTTGGTGAAATCTTCTTTGAAATTATAAAGATGATTTCTCTGCGTCTGCAGAAAGCATTCAGCAGACATAACACAGAATGTATGCCTAACCATTGTAACAGTTCTTTACTAATTTGAATGTTTATAATGTTTCATTATAATTGTCTAGATGAGCACTCATGGACCTTCACTACCTTCTAGGGGATTATATTAGTGAACAGATTCATATGTGTATTATTCAAAATTTCAGGATTTCCAGAGTCATTGATCTTTTGCACAAGTCTTTCCCACGATTCCTACCAGTTACAGGATGTTTTTATGTTTCAGTTACCTGGAGTTGCTGCTTTAGCATTTGAGCAATTAAGAATTTCCTTTATATGATTTGTCACATAGACTCAGTTTCTCTTTTAAATACAGATTTTTAGCTTGCACATTTGATTCTTTTTTCCCATTCTTCATATCTCTGCCCTTTTCTGTGCGTAGCAATTGTTATCAGTTGCTACTGGAAGTTTGGACCAGCAGGACTTTCAAGAAGCACACTGAAACAAGGCAGCTGTGTTTGCATTTTACAGAAGACTTTTGGGACATTATAAAGCATAGGGAATTCAGGTTCTACCTGGAATGATAATCTCAAGCACAAACAAAAAATGCCCACAGTTAAACCTTACCAACAATAGCTTGATTGTACTATATGAGATTGGAGATGCTACACTGAAAGAAGCACTATATTTTTTTCTTTGTAGTACGCAAACACAGAGATGCAGTGAGAGGGCAAGCAGAGTTTTCCAATGGCCATATTGTGCTTTGACACATAGTCAACTTGGTAACAGGGAATGAAAGTGATACAGACATGATCAACTTTCTTCAAGAGAAAGTACAAACCTATACAGAGAGCATCTTGATTGTGCGAATCAACACAACAGTTAAGACATTAATTTGAACTTTAATAACCACAG